>JABTTQ020001953.1:29-492467 GCA_016081115.2 Rehmannia glutinosa | reverse complement strand
ATTACGTATATTGCTCACTGACATTTTAATTAGATAATTCAAATAGTAAAGTATCAATGTACCATAGATGTCTAGAAAGATCGAGTGAAGTAATTTTGGTCTTGGTCTAAACCTACATGTTTTAAATTTTGAAATAACATCATATATAGAGCCGTTAAAACAAGTCCGGCTAGGAAGACCATGTTGATCAGCACAATATATCAAGTTACAAATGGAAAGCCTACAACGGGTTGCTATTACAATTAGAACAAAAATACATAATCTAAATTATTACAGCATTCTCGAAACCTGCAAACAATAAAGCCGCTTACTTTGGAATTTTGAAAACCCAGAGATACAAGAGACGGTGCTGAGGTAAGAATTCTTCTGCAAGATAATTATGTCCCGGGATTACTTCGCCGCTTTTCCTCGAATGATTGTCTCCCAAAGATAACTACTTCATCTTCAGGTAGTAGCACCACTAATACAGTACACCTTCTTTGAACCGAAATTGTATTAAAGACCGGTTGTTGTACTGAAGTGCACGTGAGTGGAGTGTATATTTGTATGAAGTAGAATTTAGTGTGTAAAAATCGCAATGCACAATCATGTATATATAGCCAATAATTCAACGACCTTAGCTCCTATGCTTGTCACGACCAACCACCAAGAAAATTCGGAAATGAAAGAAGTCTATCGAAACTCATAGAGATAAAACAAAATAGGTGCCGGCACTAATCATATGTAACAACCTGTGTTACATCCCATTATCATGATATCAAACAAGTACTGGCTAACTTCGGTGACCACCACTACGAAGCTAACTCAATGAGCTGGCCTTAATCTAGACATGCAATATCTGGGGATGATTGTGACTTAGACCTCGGCCCAAAGAGCTTGGTCGGACCTACCCAAGCCCATGCCCAAGCGCCCCAATCCCCAAAGTCGAGGCCGTGGGTCGTGCTGGCTTACACGCACGAGGGGTGGGTAGTAAATGGTTTGTATATATATATATATATATATATGTAGTGAGAAATCCTATGAGATCATAGCTATAAGTAAGAACATAAGACCCAATCCACACCATCCAACAAAATAAAATAAAGGCTATGATTTAATGATTTTTTAAGAATAAAAAATAATGTTGGGACCAAATAGTGGTATAATAGAACATCAATTTCAAATTAAAACGCTTTCCCTAAATCGTGAATGAGATCTTACCATCAATAACCGCTTTCCTTTGAAATCGAAATGAGATCTTTACCATCAATAATATATTACTTTATATTGGCAAACTAAACACACATAATCGGATGCTTAAATATACATATCCTATACACTATGACAATTTATGGTGTTGTAAATAATTCTATGCCTAAACCCACAATATCTCGCAACCTATTTATACATTATATGTGTTTACACTATACATCGTTTATATGTGACAATAACAGAATCCAATATATGCACAAATGTTTAAATAACATATTCTTATGTGTAAATGGACAAATTTCTATAACCACTTATACAATTTTATTTAACTATTTGTATAAAACACATCTAATATACATTGTATGGATTTATACATAATCCTATGCGAAATATACGGAATTTAATAACTACTTAACCAAAATATATAACCTACTTGACTATACATAATTTTATTGGTAAGCACATAAAATATTGTAACTACATATACAATATTAAAGTTAAATGACAACATACTTACTTAAGTGTACATAAAAATGCAAAGTTATATTGATTAAAAAGAAAACAACCCATGTTGTGATCCATTCATATCCATAATTCAAACGAAACATCTAAGTCATATACAAAAAAAAATAGAACACTAACCGCACAAAAAGATGAGCGTAAATATACATTGTCTATTAAAATAGCACTTCAATATTTTCTTCCCCAAAAACATTCTCGCTTCTTCCAAAGACCTGGCCCTTTTGCTCATTGTTGTGGTGGAGGATTATTGCGACCCGATACTGTGTGCGAACATGCAACAATTGAGAAGAATTGTTCTTCAAACCACATTCTCATCCCTTGGTGCCACCACCCATGTAGCTCTCCATATGCCTCATAACATATATACCACAATCAACTATATTTGTGGTGTCTCTCAAGGCATGCACAATCTAGATTTGGAGTGCATTTACGGACAATACTCGCCATTTCTTGGACATCTTTTTTTCCCATTGTTATCTTCCATTTAGTTGATCAAACAAACCTACAAAAAATATAGCACCAATTATTATACAAAAAATACAACTAACAATACATTTTAAGAAAACTAAATATACATTATTCTATAGCTAAATATATATAATTCCTCCGCACAAAGTAACAAAACCAGTTGTTCTATAACTAAATACACATAATTCCAAAACATATAATTTTATAGCTAAAACACATAATTCCAAAACACATATAGATGCTTGCAAAAGCAACAAAATACAAAAGGTTCTATAACTAAATACACATTATTACATAACTAAACACACATTATTCTATAGCTAAATACAGATAATTCGAAAACATATATACATGCTTGCACAAATTAACAAAAAATACAGAGTTCTATAACTAAATATACATTATTACAAAACTAAACACACATTATCATATACCTAAAATACATTACCGTTCAACTGAGCATACATTATTCAAAACATACAAGAACATTAACACAAAGTCTAAAATATACAAAAATACAAAACTAAATAAATATAATTACGTAATTATGTATACATTATTATATAGCTAACAACTCATCATCACAACTAAGTGTAAATCGACTAAGATAAATCACAAGAATATGAGAACAAACAAAAATACAACCAAAAACCATTCATGAACCCTATTGGCAAGAATATAAAATCGATGATAAAAACACAAATTGGAACCCTAACATCAAGAAACACAAATTGGAACCCTAACAAAAATCAACCGTAAAACTTACACTCAACTTGAACCCTAGATGCTTGTGTTGAACCATATCCACGAGTAGTCGCCAAAAATCAGAGATGATTGAGCACTTTAATATGCCGGTGATCGATAGAGGAAGCAGAGAGATAGAGGAATAAAATTTTCAGTTGTTTCGATTTTTTTACAGATGGAAAACGAGGGAGATGGAGAATGAGCATAGAAGAAGTTCCGTGTATTTTGAAAAGAGAAAGAGAGAAAATCGTGGATAAAGATAATCGACCCAGTTAGCAAATTCAAAATTAGGATTTACAATTATATCCTTAAACTTAAATGATGATAACTTTCATACCTTGCTTGCCACCGCTCATGCCTAAAATGGAGAGTAAAATCTGGACCATTGATTATTAAATCAAATGGTCTAGATGTGGTCTCATGTTCTTACCTAAAATACTTGGTCTCATTTGATCATATCCCTATATATATATACATATATACTTAAAATTTCAACATATAAGCCTAACCAAATTCACTAATAACCTAGTTTTGAGAAACCATTTCCTCTCGGACTCGTTCAAAAGACCGAAAAGTTCATAAGAGGCGAAGAGAAGCCATTGAAAAAGACGTATACATAGTAGTAACAATAGCCTGCGAGATGGGTAGGGTAATTAGACCGTCTAACGGTCTGATCCGTTAGACGGTCCGGGACAGAGACTAGCTCTTAAAACGTGAATGTCCAGAGCTTTAGTGAAAATATCCCAAGTTGGTACCTAGTAGTAACAAACTCAATTGACAATTTTATCCTCAACCAAGTCCATATAAAAATGGTGCCTTATATATGTGTATGTTGCACAAGATCCTTAGAAATATTTACGGCACTTGAATTGTCACAATAAACTGATTAAGGGTTTTTGGTCAACTCCATAATCATCAAGCATTTGCTTCATCCAGGGATTTGAGAACAACAACTTCCTAAGGCAATATATTCGGACTCAACTATGGTTAGAGAAACACGTTTGTTTTCCAGACTATACCATGACACTAAATTGTTACCCATGTAAAAACATCCTCCAGTAGTACTTTTCCTGTCATCAACATCACCTGCCCAATCAACATCACTAAAGCCAACCAATATACTCATTTCAAACCCAGTTGACATAAAATTTACAAACTCAACAAGCTTTTGTTTAGACTTTAGAGGTTATCCCAAAAACTATGTCAACAACATAATTTGAGAAATGGTAATACTATTCTTAAATTTATGGATGAACAATTTTTTGAGAACATTTTTTCTCTCTTGTATCATTTATGACAAAGAAATCCTTTCATCTGAGGCCTTTTTTCAAATTTTAACATATAAATTGGAAAAATGAGAATTTTCAAAGGTAGGTAAACTTCGATTTTGTAAGCATGTCGTCAATCGTTATACTATATTTGTCAACTCTTTATAATTGCTAAAATGTGCTTACGGGCTATTTATAAGTCAGCCAACGGATGGGGGATGACCCTTCGGTGTCGAGAAAGGCTGTGAGAGCCATATGTAAGCTTCCAACGGTGGGGATGACCCCTCGGTGTCGAAAAGCCGAGAGCCATATGTATCTTTGCAACGGTGGGGATACCTGGAATGTCGAAAAAATGATTTTTATTGCATTATGATTCTTTGACCTATATAGTGTAATCACATGCTTCCCACGTTTCGAGTTTCACAACTCACGCCAAATGTTTTTACATTTTAGATAATGATGATGAACTGAGCCGAGGCGTAGGGTGCGCATCGTGGGCGTTGTTCTATATTTCCTAAATATTTAAAATTTCTGTGTTTTGAGTAAAATAAATTATGGTGATGTAATATGAATTTATTAATGCGTAACTCTTATCAAACCATTATCACCTTTGTTACTCTTAAGTTTATTTAAGAAATTTTTTAAGCCCATATTTTGGTATTTAAATTATTGTTTTTTATGCTTCCGCAAACTATTTATAAATACTCAAGTGTATCACAGTGATGTTCCTAATCGAAATGGGTTTGGGGCGTTACAAGTGGTATCAGAGCGGGTCTACGTTTTTGTAGACTAGAAATGATTTTTCTTCAAAAATTTCTTTTCATAAGAACTTAATTACTGAAAAATGGGAATGACGACCACACTAGCAGAACCTACGCTCACTCCAAGGTATATTTTAGTAAAATGCTTTGATTATTGCATATTACTTTAGGGAAATTTTATGAAATGAACTTGTTCCTCATACAAGAATGATTATGATTTATGAAGAACTTTAGAGGAACTTTACAATAACTTTATGAGAACTTTATGAGAACTAGTACGACAAAATCTTGAAAACCTAGTGATGCTTGTAAGAACTTCACGAATAAAAGAACTTTGAACTTAGATAATTTGATGCTTCATGAACTTAGACTTTTGTACTTAGTCCTCGAAATAAGACTGACAATTAGTTGACTTTTAGATAGATTGAATTTTTTTTAATATCTTTGAATAGAAAAAAAGATCGAGTTTAGTTGTTAGAATTAGGGATATACTCCCCAGTGAGTCTACGGTAGTTAACAATGAAGAACTAGAAGTAAGTATTCCCTCAGGAGAAACTGCTAATACTAAGAAAATTGCGAGAGGTGTTGAACTTACTATTAGTGGTCAACAAATGAAAGTCGGTCTTTATGTACTAGAGATGAGAGATTTTGATGTTATATTGGGTATAGATTGGTTAAGTAAGAACCGAGCTACCATTAAATGTTTTTATAGGAAAATTGAATTTGAAGGATCAAATGGGAATCAATTTATCTTTTATGGAGCAAAGACTAACACTAGAGTGAAGATAGTGTCATCAATAAAAGCTGCCAAAATGCTTCAAAAGAAATAGTGTCAAGGATTTTTGGTGAACGTGATGGGGAAAGAGACGATGGAAAGGATGTCAACTGATGAATCAGTGGTCAAGGAATTGTTGGACGTATTTCCAAATGATTTACCTGGAATTCCCCATGATCGTTAAGTTGAATTCACCATAGTTTTAGTGTCAGGTACGACACATGTGTCTAAGGCACCATACAGAATGGCACCCAAGGAATTGCAAGAACTGGAAGGCCAAATCCTAGAGTTGCTAGGATAAGAAATTTATCAGACCTAGTGTTTCACCTTGGGGAGCATCAATACTATTTGTGGAGAAGAAAGATGAATCTCTTAGAATGTGCATTGACTATCGAGATTTTAATCGGTTAACTAACTAGAACAAATATCCTTTACCTAGGATAGAAGATTTGTTCGATCAATTAAAGGGAGTCAGTTTGTTCTCCAAAATTGATTTAAGATCAGGATATCACCAATTGAAGGTCAATGATTGTGATATCCCTAAGACAACGTTCAGAACAAGATACGGTCATTTCAAGTTTACCGTTATGCCTTTTGGATTGTCAAATGCACCAACAGTATTTATGGATTTGATGAACATAGTGCTTCATCCTTATCTACATAGGTTTGTAATTGTGTTCATAGATGATATTTTGGTTTTCTCACAAGACAAGAAACAACATGAGTAACACCTCCGCATTGTTTTAGAAATGTTGCTACAAGAGAAACTTTATGCCAAATTCAGCAAGTGTGAATTTTGGCTAGACAGGGTTGTGTTTTTAGGGCACATTGTCACTGCTAATGGAATTGAAGTAGACCCATCTAAAGTGGAGGCAGTGTTGAACTGGAAAGCACCGACTAACGTAGGAGAAGTGCAAAGTTTCTTAGGGTTAGCTGGATATTATAGAAGATTTATCCAGGATTTCTCAAAAATCGCCAAGCCACTTACACACTTGACCAAGAGGAGTGAGGAATTTCATGGACCGACCAAAGGTGAAAACAACTTTAAGAGCTTAAGCAAAGATTAATAACAACTCCTATTTTGACAATTCCGGATGGAACCGAAGGGTTTGTAATTGATACAGATGCGTCAAAACTAGGATTATGATGTGTGCTAATGCAAAATGGCAAAGTCATTGCATATGCTTCAAGACATTAAAAAACGCATGAACAGAACTACCCCACTCATGACTTGGAACTAGCGGCGATTCTCACGCCTTAAAGATTTGGCTTCATCATCTTTATGGTGGGAAGTGTGAGATCTTCACGAATCACAAGAGCTTGAAGTACTTCTTCACTCAGAAGGAGTTGAATATGCGTCAGAGGAGGTGGTTAGAATTGGTGAAGGATTATGATTGTACCATTCAATATCACCCTAGAAAGGCAAATGTTGTGGCGGATGCACTCGAGAGAAAGAACAACGGCGGTTGCGGCTTTGCTCACACAACAAGAATCAATATTAAGAGACTTTTCCAATCTAAGGTTGGAAATTTTGAGACCACCTAATCAGGCAGATGCCGTGATTTCATCATTGACAGTACATCTACCTTGAGGCAACGAATAAAGGATGCTCAGAAAACAAATATTTTTCTCAATAAGATGAAGCAACGGGTACTCGCAGGAAGCATTCAGGGATTTGCAATTGCGCCAGATGAAATGCTAGTCTATGATGGAAGATTATGCGTGCCAAATTATGATAATTTGAGAAAGGAAATTCTTGATGAAGCTCACAATACACCTTATACTGCTCATCCAGGAGGAACGAAGATGCGGCGCTGCAACGCTAACCCAAAATTCACTACCGCCGGTTTTGAAACACGGGTTTGGTCATTTGTGCGCGCCCGACCAATGCAAGGCTAAAATTGTGATTCTTCCTCTTTTCCTTCTTCTTCAAATGTGATTTCTTGCTTCCAAACACGTTTTTCGTTGTTTTCATCATTTTTCGGCTACCAAAACCTGTATTGACTCTTTAACGATACTTAATGAAATAAAATGGACTCTAGCAACTCTAAAACACCCAAAATTAATACAAAATCCTAGTCTAAAATACTCGATTCATTGGTAAAATACCAACTTAACAAATACCCCCAAACTTAAACTATTGTTTGTCCTCAAACAATTACAACTCTAAAATGAAAATTACAAGACAACAACAATCAAACAACTGCAAAACTTCACAACCAATATCATTTGTCTCATTACTCATTTCACTATCAATCAAGCATGCATTTTGACATTGTGATCAAAAGTGTTGAATATTCATGACAATCCCATTTACATTATTTAAATTGATTCACGCAATCGAATGTTATCAAGATGATCCACTTCTAGATATCACGAGATAATGACTACCGGATTCCATAAGCTTGTTATTCACTCTAATCTCCACTAATGTAGGCTAATGTAACACAAGGATCAATAGGACTTTCAAAGCTTGTAATGTGGCTTAGGGTAAGGTAGGAAAATATAGGATTAAGTGGCTCAACTCACCCAAACACACAATTATCACTTCAAATCACCAATCGCCAAACAAATTAGCTACCTTCGCTTTTGTTGAATTCTCGATTGTTCTCCTTTTATGAGCCTCGATTGTTTTTTTTTTTTTTTTGAAACCCCCAAACTTATTCTTTTGCATATTTTAACACATGGGGTTTCATATCTTCTTTTTCTCGGGCAACATCATGCAAGTAACATATACCTTCTTTATCATACCCTCCCCAACCTTCAACATTTTTCTATACTTTGTGTGTATGAGTGATGGGTAATTATGATTTTCACATGTAGAATCAAGGTAAAAGACTGGTTGCCAAAGAACGGGTTTAACAGGCTCAAAGGGGACACTAGTGAAATTATATAGTATAAAGGTAAGCATTTTTGGCTCTAGCTTATTCAAAGATGGCCTAAATCATTTCCTTAATGTTACTTCACCTAGGATTTCGCCTCAATTAGTGATCAAACAAGTTCTAGAATCCGGTGGGATCATACAAGCTACACTCAACTTCATCAATCATTTTCAAATAAGTTCACAAAATTGTGCATGTATATGAAATCAATGAAACAAATTATAGATCACCATTTAAAAGCATGCTCTTGTGATAGTTCAACTCATAATCAACAAATCTACTTAGTCATGCAGTTCTACGGTTCAACTCATAATTTTTTTTTTTGACACAACTCAATAGACACAAACTCTATAAACACAAAATACACGAATACATATTACACTCCCCCAAACTTAGAATGAACATTGTCCCCAACGGAAAGTGAGAAAAACTTTCCTGGTAGCCGGAGTGCCTAGGACTGCACATCGGAATCCCTATCGGAGTCGTGTGGTAGAAGGTGAGCAATAGGACCCAGTGGTGGTGGTGTCAGGAACTGGAACTGTGGGTGCGTCTGACTATATATCTGGGCAAGAATTCTGTTGTGCTCATTCTCATATTTCTCCCGTGCAGCTCTGTGGCGTTGCTCAACTACAAAAGTTACAGCTAGGCGACGATGAGCCCTTCTCAATTCTTGTACCTCGCGAACTAATGCGTCTGAAGGGTTTTCATCGTGATGTGAGCCTGTGGAATGAGAATGGCCTGCCACTGAACCAGATGGAGCATCCCTGCCCTGTGACTGGGCTTGAGCATCAAGTTCAACGGGTGGGAGGGCAAAGTTGGGATCAAGGATATATCCCGCACCCTTCAGGTCAAGCACACCGTCGGCCCACTCCTCGTAAGAAGCGATAATGACAGAATCAATAGGCCCTTTAGGCCGCTCCAATGGTTCGTTATTATCCCACGTAATTTTCTCCTTTTTACACAAGCCACAAATCAAAGCCGGCATGATCAATCCCCCTGATTTACAATGTCGGATGGATGGTGTGGAGGGATTGTGCAATAATTACTGCTGGATCAAACTAGATGTCAGTAACAATGGCATATAGCAGATAAGCTCGATTCTTCGTGACATCGCTGATATGCTTGGTTGGCATTACATTGTGACATATTAAATGAAACCAAGCACGTCCATACCGACTCAGCTTAGTATGTGAAAAGGCAAGAGATCCGCCAGAGACCTTGGTTGGATGCAATTATGTGCCCGGGCGACAAAGAGCACGACAAATCATCTCTAAATCTGGTGGCTGAGAAATGAACTCGGTATAAGGCGAGTGATCTACCTCAGGTAGTCCATAATACTGTCGAATTGTTGATGGATCAATAAACACGTAATCACCACGTACATAAATATCTTCAGGGTTTTCAAGTGTGAAATTCGCATTTGCATAGAATTCTCGAACCACATTTGGTGCATACGGTCCGGGTTGAGCACATAGCTTTTTCCATCGTCTTTGGTGAATCATTTGTGCAAGATCACCATCACGCAAACTCGGTTGCAACCCCGCCCGCGGTCATGCTTTTTGTGCTTAATTTATCATAAAAAGATCTTGTGCCTCCAAGCTAATGAAACGGCTAGTATCAAATTCTTCTGGAGGTACTCACTTTGTTTTGCCTTTGCTTGTTTTATTTGACTTCCCATTTAATTGATCTTCCGATGTCCTAGAAAAGTAAATAAAACAAAACAACACGTAGAAACAAGCAATACGGATTAGGGGTTAGGAATTCTCGCAATATCCCAAACATATGCATCCGTGTCATCAATTCATGATCAAATTATACTTGATAAACAATGAGGACAAGAATGGAGTGCCTAGGTGTAAATTTTTTCGTTGACACATTTTGACAAACACCTTGTGAGCATAGTGATGACAAGAGATGAACACCAAATTCAAAGATAAATTCATGCCCAATAATCAATTTCAACCTAATTCTAGCATAAATCAATCATATATCCCAACAATTTATCCAACAATTATTCATGAATTTCGAAATTAAAAGGGATATTGAAATATTCTTCATACTAGGTTAATAGTTGGGGAGAGGGGTGTACAAATTAAACCATCTTACCTAGATGATAGAGAAAATGAAGATGAGGATTAAGATGCTTAAATGTTCCCTTGAATGATGCAAAATTGAGGGCTTGTGTGTGCTTGTGTATAGAGAAGATGAAAGAGGGCGAGGGAGAGATGTGTTTTGTGTGAGAAAGAAAAAAAAACACATGTTCAGCACTTTAAGGACCTTGGGCCGGTCGGGCGCTGCAGCGTCGAGTAGCAATTTGCTACTGCCTTGTTTTCGGACCCGGCGCTGTAGCGCAACAAATCTGGCGCTGCAGCGCCAACTCTTCAGCCTTCATTTTTCATTTTTTTTATATAAATATATAAATATTAATAAAAATAAATTAAAATCACCCAAAATTTAATTCACACAAAAATCACACCAAAATTCAAATAAAAACAAGCCAAAATTAAAGAAAATAAAATCACAATAAAATGCAATCACACAAAAATCACTTGGGTTACCTCCCAAGAAGCGCTAAATTTATATTCGTTAGCCGGACATAACTACTTGGGCTCAAGGAATTTCATCACAAAGTGGAAGATTTAAAACCTTCCTTGCTTCATTTCCGAAATAATGTTTCAATCATTGTCCGTTTACTTGGAATGAATTCCCACCGTTTTCTCTCAACTCGACGACCACCATAGGAAACACACATTCAACCACAAATGGCCCGACCATCGTGATTTCATTTACACGAAATAGTTTCAATCTCGAATTGAACAATAACAGTTGTTGGTCGGGTAAGAATTCTCGCAAAATCATTTGATCATGCCATTTTTTTGTTTTTTCTTTATACATTTTGGCCTTTTCATATGATTCGTGATGAAATTCTTCCATTTTGTTTAATTGAAGTAATCGGTTTTCACCGGCCTCTTTTAATTAAAATTCAATTTCTTAATTGCCCAATAAGCTCGATGCTCAAGCTCAACCGCAAATGGCATGCTTTACCAAACACCAATCGATATGGTGACATACCTATGGGTGTTTTGTAAGCCATGCGATAAGCCCATAAAGCATCATCGAGTTTTTGTGCCCAATCCTTTTGATTAAAACTCACAGTTTTCTCAAGAATTTGTTTCACTTCACGATTGGAAATTTTGGCTTGACCATTAGATTGGATGGTAACCAAGCGCAATCTTATGACGCACACCAAATTTAGCAAGAAGATTATTGAATAATTTATTGCAAAAATATGTACCTTCATCACTTACAACAAACTCGAAGAGTACCAAACCGGGTGAAAATATGCTTTGCAAAAATTTTAGTACTACCTTAGATCATTTGTTGGTGTAGCAATCGCCTCTACCCACTTGGAGACGTAGTCAACCGCAAGCAAAATGTCTGATTTCCATAGATGCAGAAATGGCCCCAATAAAGTCAATACCCCATACATCAAACAACTCCACCTCCATTATGTTTGTCAAAGGAAGCTCATGACGCCGTGAAATGTTACCAACCCGTTGGCATCTATCACAAGTCTTCACAAAAGCATAACAATCCTTGAATAATGTTGGCCAATAAAACCCGATTATAGTACTTTTTTGCTGTCCGGGTTGGCCCAAAATGTCCCCCCGTAAGATGAGGAATGACAATGTCAAGAATTTCTCCAATTTCTTCCTTAGGAACACAACGGCGAATGATAGAATCAACGCATCTTTTGAACAAGAACGGATCATCCCACAAATAAGACTTAACATCATGTAGGAATTTTTTTCTTTTGGTGTGAAGTCAAGTCCGTGGTAAAACTCCCCCTGAGGTAATTAACAAAATCTGCGTACCAAGGTAATGATGTCTCGCACGCATAATTTGTTCATCGAAATGATTCTTTTATTGGGCTTTCAATCACCTTATGAGGTTGCTCAAGGCGGGATAAATGGTTGGCAATCACATTTTCACTTCCTTTTTTATCCCGAATCTCAATATCAAATTCTTGCAAGAGCAAAATCCATCGAATTAAACGAGGTTTTGCTTTCTTTTTTTGAGAAAAGATATCGGATTGCCGCGTGATCCGTATAAACAATCACTTTTGTACCCACCAAGTAAGCTCGAATTTATTAAATACAAAACTACCGCCAACATCTCTTTTTCTCGTGGTGATGTAGTTTTGTTGGGCATTGTCCATTGTCCCGCTTTCACATAGTAAATTGCTTTAAAAATTTATCTCGCCTCGACCAAGAACGGCTCCCACCGCATAATCACTCGATCGCACATAAGATCAAATGGTTGGGTCCAATCCGCACTATCATGATAAGAATCAAACAAGTGCCTTTTTATCCTGCTCAAATGCCCGCAAACAAGACTCATCAAAACAAAAGATAGCATCTTTTTCAAGGAGATTACAAAGTGGTTTAACAATTTTTGAAAAATCTTTTATAAATCTCCTGTAAAATTCTACATGCTCTAAAAAGTTTCTTATGCCTTTCACATTTGAAGGTGGGGGTAGCTTTTCAATAGCCACCACCTTCGCCCTATCAACTTCCAAACCTGTATAAGAAATACGATGCCCAAGTACAATCCCTTCTTTGACCATAAAGTGACATTTTTCCCAATTAAGTACAAGATTAGTTTCCTCACAACGTTGCAAAACAAGAGATAAGTTATGCAAACAATGGTCAAAAGAAGTACCAAAAACAGAAAAATCGTCCATAAAAATCTCCATGATTTCCTCAACCATACCATGAAAAATCGCCATCATACACCTGAAAGTTGCGGTGCATTATATAATCCAAATGGCATCCTGCGAAATGCAAAAGTACCATATGGACATGTAAAAGTAGTATTTTCTTGATCCTCAGAGGCAATGGTGATTTGATTGTACCCTGAATAGCCATCAAGAAAACAGTAGTATTCGTACCCTGCCAACCTGTCAAACATTTGATCAATAAAGGGGAGGGAAAAATGATCTTTACGGGTAGCTTTATTCAGTTTCCTGTAATCAATACATACTCGCCATCCTGTGACAGTTCGTGTAGAATTTAATTCATTGTTATCATTTTTCACAACTGTCATACCTCCCTTTTTAGGAACAACCTGTACCGGACTCACCCATGAACTATCAGAAATGGCATAAATAATACCTGCTTTTAGCCATTTTAAAACCTCATTTCTCACAACTTCTTTCATTGCGGGATTAAGTCGTCTTTGGTGTTCAATAGATGGTTTATAAGACTTTTCCATGAAAATTTTGTGCATTACATTGGAAGGACTTATACCCTTCAAGTCGAAATATACCAACCCAAAGCCGACTTATGCTCACAAAGCACCCGCAAACAACTTTTCCAATTCGGGTGAAGATAATGAAGCGAAAAAACAATTAACGGGTAAGTTTTATCTTTTCCCAAAAATGCACATTGAAGATGTTCCTAAGTTCCTTTAGTTCTAAAGTACCCTTCGAATATTTTGAATATTAGCATTTTCTAATTCTTCCTTTTATTTTCCTTTTCCAATTTGTTTAGCTTCAAGGGAAAGAATAAACTCAAGCAAATCAATGTCCTCACTAACTTCATCATCACATTTTATTATTGAATTAATCAAACAATGTTCTAACGGATCTTTTAAATCTTGTTTTATAACCTCCGTTTGAGCACATTGTTCGATCATATCAATAAAATGACATGTTTGAGGTTCTTCTTGAAATTTCATTGCTTTATAAATATTAAACAAAACCTCATCATCATTTACCCGTAATGTTAACTCTCCTCGTTGCACATCAATTAGAGCTCATCTCGTTGCTAGGAAAGGTCTTCCAAGAATCAAAGGCATTTCATGATCTTCCTCCATATCCAACACCAGAAAGTCCGCCGGAAATATGAATTTATCCACTTTGATCAACACATCTTCAATCACTCCTCTTGGGTAGGTGAGTGATCTATCGGCTAATTGCAATGTGATGGTGGACGGCTTTACCTCTCCAAGGCCAGGTTTCCTGAAAACAGATAACGGCATAAGATTAATGCTAGCACCCAAATCACAAAGAGCCTTATTAAAATAAGAATCACCAATAGTGCAAGGGATAGTGAAACTCCCCGGATCTCTTAATTTTTGTGGTAGCTTTCTTTGCAAGATGGCGCTACACTCTTCTGTGAGATTGACCGTCTCGTATGCCTCCAACCTTCTCTTTCTCAACATCACATCCTTCATGAATTTTGCATAATTTGGCATTTGCTCAAGTGCATCGGCAAAAGGAATGTTGATGTGAATTTTCTTGAATATTTCCAAGAACTTGGAAAATTGAACGTCAACTTTTTCTTCAAACCTCTGGAAAAGAAGAGAATTTGGTAGTACATTATCGAATTGGAAATTGGTTTTACCTCAGTTTTCGCACTTTCTGATTGCTTGTCAATGCCCTCTTCATTGTTGAGTGTTTCAGAGCTTTCTTTTGGTTCATTGGTGGCATGAGTAGGCATCTTTGGTTCATCATATTCCGTTCCACTTCTCAATTTAATGGCCTTGCAATGCTCACGTGGGTTCACCTCCGTGTTACTTGGAAACGTATCAACTTTTTGTTGTGAATTAATAGCCGTGGCCAATTGGCTCACTTGTGTCCGCAAAGATTTGAGATGACTCTTAATTGTTGTAACCCTTGAGCTCAAATTGACCATGTTAGAATCGGTCTTGTTCATCCTTGCTCGTGTTTCTACAAGGAATGAACTAAGTAATTCTTCCAAAGACGGCTTTTGTTCTCCCACGTGTGTACTGCATTTGCTTGGTTTTGAAATCCCTGAGGTGGTTGCAACAAATTTCTCGTATTTCTATACGAGAAATTTTCATGATTACGAAGTCCCTGGATGATAATGTGTTGGCAATTGATTCCCTCTATTGTTGAAACCCCGGTTGTTCACATAATTAGCTTGCTCCATATCAGGATTCACCACTTCTTGACTTACCTCCATAACAACCTCTGTTTGTTGTTTTCCACCCAAATTTAGAGTGGCGATTTGCTTTGACAATGCGGAAATTTGAGATGCTAATGCGGACATAGTATCAAGTTCAAGAACACCGGCGACTTTTCTTGGCGTAGATCTCTCAGAAGGCCATTGATAACTATTGGCAGCCATTTCTTCTAGTAAAAGCATGGCTTTACTTGGAGTTTTAGCCATCAATGTACCTCCCGCTGTAGCATCTATAATAGTTCTCGAATGCCCATTCATACCATTGTAGAAATACTGAACTTTTTGCCAATCTGCATACCCGTGTTGTGGACACCTTCTCAATAATTCTTTGAATCGCTCCCAAGCTTCGTAGAGTGGTTCAAAGTCGATCTGATGAAATTGAGCAATCTCACTCTTTAGTTGAAGTGTCTTGCTAGGTGGAAAGAATTTTGCCATGAAATTTTCAGTGAGATCGTCCCAACTAGTGATACTTCCGGGTGGGAAGGTTTGAAGCCATTGTCTAGCTTTATCATGAAGTGAAAATAGAAATAACCTCAACCGAATAGCTTCACCGGGAACCCCATTTATTTTTATTGTGTCACATATCTCGAGAAAAAACAGCCAAATGAGCGTTAGGTCGCCCACAAAGACTTCCCCAAACTGGTTTTGCTATACCATGTTAATCAAGGCGGTTTTAATTCAAAATTGTTCGTGTTGATTGGTTGACGAACAATGCTTGAATAATTTTGGTCGGTAGTTGGTCGAAAATAGTCACGAATGGCCCTCTCCGGTGGTGCAATAATAGGTATGCGGTTTTCCTCTTCACCATTTCCTGCCATTTTTGCGAATTCGATTCTTCGTGCGGCTCTAATCTTTCGAAGTGTTCTTTCAATTTCTGGATCAAATAAGATTAAATTAGCACTTTTATTTCTTTGCATCAACAAGAAAACACAAAAATGGCAATAACCCTATTGTAATAAGAATCAATCTAAATTAAAGTAAAACTACTAAGTAATAATATTAGCGCAAATAGGATGAATTATTCCCCGGCAACGGCGCCAAAAACTTGTTAGAGATTTTTCTAATCGCAAGTCTACGGTGTTAAGTTTTTATATAGTGAAAGTAAGGTTGTCGTATCCACAGGGAATAATCATCGAATTGTTGTTAAGTACTATAATATAGTAGTCCAACTTTATTTAGAAATTCAATATTTGATGAAGTTTATTATACTAGAATAACAAAAATAAATTAAGAATATGTAAATAAAAATAAGTATATCCAAACGATTAAAGAATTCTAGAGGTGTGATGAATCTAGTGTCATAACCCAACACTTTGCATTTTCAATTATCATGGCTAAATCATTCACAAACATAATTACATGCATTTTGATATTTCATAATCAGATCGCACGGGAAATCCTTAAATTTCATGTTATAGGGTATAAGTTACACGTGGTAACTTAGAAGTGAAGGATGGCACGCATAGATTATGTATCTAGATATATATATATATATATATATATATATATATATAAAAATATATGTGTGTGTTCGTGTGATAGGTGTAGTATATATATATATATATAATATATACTTATATTTATACATATATCCATACAAGTAATCTGCCATCAATCTATTTACTACTTTCTTTACTACTAAAATTGTAAATTAATCTTCCATTAGAAGTTTCATGAGCCCACCGAGTACTATATGTATATGTGTCAGCCAACCTAGTATTACATGTAGATGTGCTAATGTATATCACATATAATTATGTGACTCATCAATTTTAACCACTTTTATTTACCCATATGTCAGCCACTCTTCTAATATATTTTAGTTAAAGAAAAAAAAAATCAGAAACCCATCGCCTAAGATAGAATGCTGCATGCATATTGGTATATAAGTGAATTGATTATCCAAAAAAAAATAAAAGAAAAGAACACTTACGACTAAAAACAAAAAATAAATATAGGGAGACGTACAATTACACGGGACTCAACTGGTAAGATTCCAAAGATATATTTAATCTTTTTGCTCAATTCACTGACATCATAACACGAGGCTAATTTCGATACTAATTTCGGCTTTGAGATGTAAGAAAAGTTTTGCATATATCATAAGGAAATTAATTAGTAAGAAAAGCATAAGAAATTTCTTTCTCAGTTTATATGTATATTATATGTTAGATTATACCAAAAAGGAAAGGTAGTATATACAAATTGCAATGATCAGTTGTCCAGATGTAGATTCATGTGACTTTTGCCCATGACTTGAATTGATGATATTATGATGAAAGTTCTTATTCTTGGGAGTAGATAATGGAATTAAATTGAGATATTTCATTAATTGGGTTCAGAATCATAAAACTAGAGTATATGACAGATTTTTGGATTACAGATACATGATTTTATTAAAGTTAAATATATAATCTTGAATGTGGTTATGAATTTTTAATATGTTAATAGGTCAAAATCCCGATAAAGGAGCAAATCGGACCAACTAGACAAAATCATTGAGATAAGAGCACCACTTGTGAGTATAATCTTCTAGCTTGTTATTTGACTTGTGTGATTATATAATTGATATATTCGAATGAATCAATTAGAAGCTCATTGTGCTCTAACGTGAATTTTATGATTCTCTATGGTGATATTATGATGAAATCGAGATATATGATCTCTATGTGATGAGATTGCAATGAAATTGAAATATGTGATCTCTATTGATGCTATTGATATGGAAATGAGATATGCGATCTCTAAATGTTATTGATACGAAAATGAAATATGTGATTACGAAAAATGCATTCATCGAGATTAATGGATTACATCTATGGCCACAATGACCTTGAATCACAAATTCGATCCGAATTTTTGGATTACTTACCGTACCCCGAGTTCATCGAACTCTACGTGAAATAAAGAATTACTGAGTGCCATGGCCATCTTCGTGATCACGATTTATTCTTGGTATTAGTGGCCCATAACTAAAAGAATATGATCAAGCACGTGCATTTTTATGTGTTTATGAATATTCCCACTAATGATGTGTCTATGTGATGTTAAATAACTTGTTATTGGATTATACTTCTTTGAGCTTGCAACTCACCAATTGCAATGTTGTCAATTTTTAGTTGATGTAGATAAAAGTTGATCCGTGAGGTGTGATGTTAAAGCATGGATCAAAGGTCGGCCGTTTTCCTTCTCCCTCGGCTCATCATTTGCATTTCGTATAGAGAGTCCCCATATAAAAGGGCACGTCGTTAATGCTATGTAATATGGATAAATGCACATGTGTGAATAAGTGTTGCTAACTCGTTAAATCGTTTTGAGTAAATGCTTCCGCTTGAAAAAAAAGATTACAACGATGATTAACGTATTAATCTTATTGCGTTTTGTCTTTGCCTTAACTATAGTTTTCTGCTATATAAGTATGTGTTTACAAGGGTAAGGCGTTACATCTAGTTATCCCTTATGTTATCAATATGGTTTATCAATCATCAATTACCAATTTATAAGTCCAGATTTCTACAATAATCATTTCCTCTCTCGAGTGCCAAATGATTTTAGATCCCAATTGGGAAATCAATATCTCTATAAAAAACACCAATTGAAATCTCAATAAAAACTATGAATCTTGATAATTAACTTCAAAGGATTCACAAATCTCTCAATTCTATGAAATCCTGGGTTATGCTATTTCAAGGTCATGTATTCAATTACCTCTCTCAATTGTCAAATCAAATACACCAAACACTCTAAATTATTGATCAAGTAATTTAGAAGCAATAGATCCAAATAGCACAAATAAATTGATAGATCTAGATTGACAAACCACAATCTCAAAACATAAGTTCAAATATAGATTACATCATCCCTCTAGAACTATAGAGTTTAGCTCATGATTGAAGAAAATGAATCCATAAAAACACAACAATACATCTTACAAGATATGGAGAAAGTAACAAAATAAAAACAAGAGTTGAGGGATCTTCTCTATTTCTAGATGATAAGAGCCTTCAATCTTCTTCTCCAAGCTTTTCCCAAAATATCTCTAGCCTTCTTCCTTGTCTTCTTCTTTGTTTTGTTTTCTTCCCAAGGGTCCAATCCCCAATTTCACGCCCAAGACATCTATTTATATCCCCACAAAAGTCCAAGAAAAAGAATAAAACTTCTTGTTTTGTCCACTTCTAAAAGCACGCCCTCGCAATTTTCCATCCGTTTGCCATCTCATAGCTCCTTACGGCGCCAAGATAGATAGGGAAAGCGGCCAACTCAAAATTCACTACACTGGTTTTTCGACCCCGTCTTTCTTCCCGTGCCCCCTTTGGCTGGGGTTTGGTCGCCGCTAAATTGCGTTTTCCTTCATCCTCTTTTCCTTCTTCTTCAAATGCGATTTCTTCCTTCCAAACACTTAATGAAATAAAACCTGTATTGACTCTTCAACGACACTTAATGAAATAAAATGGACTCTAGCGACTCTAAAACACCCAAAATTAATACAAAATCCTAGTCTTAAATACTCGATTCATTGGTAAAATATCAACTTAACAATCAGGGTATCACCAATTGAAGGTCAATGATTGTGATATCCCTAAGACATTGTTCAGAACAAGATACGGCCATTTCAAGTTTACCGTTATGCCTTTTGGATTGTCAAATGCACCAACAGTATTTATGGATTTGATGAACATAGTGCTTCATCCTTATCTACATAGGTTTGTCATTGTGTTCATAGATGATATTTTGGTTTTCTCACAAGACAAGAAACAACATGAGTAACACCTCCGCATTGTTTTAGAAACGTTGCGACAAGAGAAACTTTATGCCAAATTCAGCAAGTGTAAATTTTGGCTAGACAGGGTTGCTTTATAGGGCACATTGTCACTGCTAATGGAATTGAAGTAGACCTATCTAAAGTGGAGGCATTATTGAACGAAAAGCACCGACTAACGTAGGAGAAGTGCAAGTTTCTTAGGGTTAATGGATATTATAGAAGATTTATCCAGGATTTCTCAAAAATTGCCAAGCCACTTACACACTTGACTAAGAGGAGTGAGGAATTTCAAAGGACCGACCAAAGAAAAATGACTTTCAAGAGCTTAAGCAAAGATTAGTAATGACTCCTATTTTGACAATTCCGATGGAACCGAAGGGTTTGTAATTTATACATGTCAAAACTAGATTAGGATGTGTGCTAATGCAAAATGGCAAAGTCGGTGCATATGCGTCAAGACTATGAATGTAACTACCCCACTCATGACTTGGAACTAGCGAGTAGTTCACGCCTTAAAGATTTGGCGTCATCATCTTTATGGTGGGAAGTGTGAGATATTCACGGATCACAAAAGCTTGAAGTACTTCTTCACTCGAAGGAGTTGGATATGCGTCGAGAGGAGGTGATTAGAATTGGTGACGGATTATGATTGTACCATTTAATATCACCCGGGAAAGGCAAATGTTGTGGCAGATGCACTCAGTAGAAAGAACAGCGGGCAGATTGCAGCTTTGCTCACACAACAATAATCAATATTAAGAGACTTTTCCAATCTAAGGTTGGAAATTTGAGACCACCTAATCAGCAGATGCCGTGATTTCATCCTTGACAGTACAACCTACCTTGAGGCAACGAATAAAGGATGCTCAGAAAACAAATACTTTTTCTCAACAAGATGAAGCAACGGGTACTCGCAGGAAGCATTCAGGGATTTGCAATTGCGCCAGATGAAATGCTAGTCTATGATGGAAGATTATGCGTGCCAAAGTATGAGAATTTGAGAAAGAAAATTCTTGATGAAGCTCACAATACACCTTATACTACTCATCCAGGAGGAACGAAGATGTATAGAGATTGAGAGAAATGCATCATATGAAGCATTGCATGGAAGACATGCTTAGAACAGTTGTGTTGGATCTTTATGGAAGTTGGGAGACATATCTACCACTTGTGGAATTCGCTTACAATAACAATTACTTACTGGCTACTATCAAGATGGCACCATATGAAGCATTGTATGGAAGAAAGTGCACATCACCAAATAATTGGGATGAAGTTGGGGATTTTGACCGAGATTATTGAGAGAACAAATTGGAGTGATTGCTAAGATTCGAGACCGCACAAGATTATTAAGAGAAGAAGAAATGACCTACAATTTGAAGTAAATGACAGGGTATTTCTTAAGGTTGCACCCTTGAAGGAAATTGTTCATTTTGGGAAGAAAGGGAAGTTGAGACCACGGTATATTGGACCATTTGAAATTTTGGATAGGATAAAGATGTCGCGTACCGTTTGGCACTACCTCCAGAACTTGCAGCAGTACATAACGTGTTTCACATATCTATGCTTAGGAAGTACATTACCGACCCAAGTCACATCCTTAACCATGATGAACTTGATGTCTGTAATAACCTTGCTTATGAGGAGAGCCCTGTCGCTATTTTGGGAAAGAAAGTACATAAGTTGAGAAATCGAGAAGTGTTGGGAAATTTATTGTTTAGATTTTGATGAATGCCATGTAAAACTTAGACTAGAAAGTTGACACCTTATTTTTCTTGTAATTTGTATTGTAATAGATAGGGTTGTATGAGTTGAGTTAAGTCAGCTATGCCTGGATATGCAAGAAGTCAACTGAAGACTAGAATGAAGACTCGCCAAGCAAATTTGAGTCGGACAAGGAAGAGATGTCTAGAACTCGACTGAAGGAGTATCAGCTGTGATACAGCTGTATGAAGAGTCAGTCAAGTCAGCCAATGAAGACAAGCCAAGTCAAGTTGAAGTGACAGATGAGTCCCTCAATCATTGGAGCAGACTCAAGTCACATGGGGAAAAGGCAGCTGCAAAGTGGAGTTAACTGAAAAAAAATCCGTTGCACAAAAGTCATGAATATTACCTAAACAAGTAATACTTCCATGCTACCATGTCTTAAAGTACTCAGTCCCCGAAAACGTGCAAAAGGAATAAACCAATGGGAAGCACTGCATATCATGTCAGAACTTGAAAAGCTGGACATTCATTTAATACGAGGAAAGGTCTACATCTCAAGATTGAAGACCAAGAAAAGACAAGCCAACGAACAAAAGTGAATTTTGAAAATCAGCCTACCTCTTAAACGGGCAGATTTTTAAAAGTTCACTATAAAAGGCTGAGGAATCACTTTGAGAAAAGGTTACCTTGCATACCTGAACCACGAACATTCAAGCAAATATTAAGAATTGTAACCTGCAATTTATTCTCAAGTTATTCAAGCAAAATCCTCAAGCCTAACTCTCAAAGGAAATTGATCCAACACTAAGCTGTGAAGGAAAGACGACTTCAAACTATTGAAGAGAAAACTTTTGAACAATCAAAAGGGGTCTACATTTCAAAGAGGATTGTAGAAAAGTTCAAGGTCGAACCAGTCTCAAGTTATTGGAGGGCTTAGTGATCAAATCCAAGAAGCTTGAGCAAGTGAGCTGAATTAGCAAGGCAGCCGCCCTGTGAAGAAGCTGAGTCGGACGAGAAGCCAGCTGTGTGACCAAGGCATCTCTAGACTGAGTCCCAAAGGATCAAGTCAGATGTGTGATCAAGACTTGTATCCGGACCGATAACCACTTTGTACTCGATCAATACTTAGTGGATTCCTCCAGAGTTGGAGAAGAGAGGAGTAAAAATTACCCCATCTTCGAACCTCTATAAAAATTATTGTGTCATTTACATTTCAGATTTTATTTCGCATATCAATTTATATCTCACGATAAATTTTGCTATCCAACTCGATAATTAACAAAGTGCTAAAACCCGATGTTAAAACAAACTTAAACCAAATTCAAGGGTGTTAAGTCTTCCGCTGAAAAATTCATCACATCCAAGTTAAGGTTTAGACTAAATAGGTGAGTAATTCTATCAACAACTCAATCGAGTCCGTGAGTGGCTAACTCTATTTGTTAACTAACTTAGCCGTCCCTCAAGGACTTAGTCAGAAATTAACTCAGTATTAACTCGTATTATTTTAAAAGGACTAAAATCGAAAAGTTGGTAAGGTTTATTCAACCCCCCCTTCTAAACCTTACTCACACCCCTTGGGACCTACAAGTGGTATCGTGAGCGGTTGGTTCATTGAGCCTTTCGTGACCGGTTATCGAACTAGATCTCCAATCTTTCAAAGAAGTTTTTAACACTTGTTCTTTCAAAAGCCATTTTTTTAACAAAGAAAGTTATTATCATGGAAGCAAATTTGACACGCATTCCCATGTTCACTATTGAGGAATTTGATGACTGGAAATTCGTATGCAGGCTCATCTATCTGCTTTACATGATGAAATGTGGCTAGTGATATAGTGATAAACTAACTTTAATTTGTGAAGGATCAGAGCAAATTAAGGAAAACAAATTATATGTTGTTGTTCAAAAGTTTGAAAACTTTAAAATGCTTGACAGAAAGAGACAATGGATCAATGGATGCTAGATTTTCTCTAAATCACAAATGATCTCTCAATAATGTTGGAAAGGAATACACACAAATGAGATGTGTATGAAGATTCTAAGGAGTCTCCCAAATTAATGGGAAATGAAGACCATGGCTCAAAAGCACTTTAAATGGACCTATCAAAAACTTCCAATCGTGAACTATTCTCGAAACCTCAAAGCTTATGAATTTGAGCCGAGAAGAAAGGATCAAGAGAAAATGTGTATGAAGATTCTAAAGAGTCTCCACTTTTAGTCAAAGAGGAAAGAGAGCACTGAGGTTAAGGAAGCTATTGACCAGAAGAAAATTGCCTTGATGGTTAAAAGATTCAACAAGTTCTTCAACAAGAACTATAAAAGAAACAAGGGTGAATCCTCCAGGAGACATTCAACTACCTCCAAGTCAAGGGAAGATAGGCCACCCAAGAGAGCAGAGCATCAAAAGGTTGAATACCAAAGAGCTGATAATCCAAGAATGGAAAGAGCTGATCAAAGAGCTGAGAACTCTGGCTGAACTCAGACAACCAGGTCACTATGCCATTGACTGTCCATATCCTGTAGTCAACAAATACAGGAATGAAGAAGAAAGAAGAGTCTTCAGAGAAAGAAGACAAGAAAAGAAAAAAGGCCATGTTGGCTGCAGAGACTGCTGAGATAGCTAAGTCAAAAGATACAGCAGACTCAGAGAGTAGTGAAGCGGACTACTCAAGTGATTCTGAAGAAGAAGCATTGATCTGTCTCATGGCTAAAGAACAAGATCAATCTGACCAAGAAGATGAGGTACACTCTAACTCATCTCACTCAGATTCTAGTGATAGTGATTGTGACACACACACTTCATCACCCACTGATCTTTATGATTCATTAGGCAAAATGATGAAAGACTTTGAGCACATTAAATCCTCAAACACACTATTAAATGAGGAAAACAACCCAATTAAAAGCCAAAACTCACAAAATTGACTAAGGAGCTGAGTACTCTAAGTCACATAGCTGATGAGAACAAAGAATTGAAGGATGAAAATGCTAAACTAGTAGCAGAAATAGCTGCTATAGAAAAGAGGGAGAATGATCTCAAAAATGTGATTGCTTCATTCACAAAGGCATCTAAATCATTGGATGACCTTATTATGAGCCAAAAAGAATGTGGAGATAAGACAGGCATATGATTCAATTCCTTTGTGCATAGTCAAACTCGCAGAGTGATTTTGGAAAAAGGATCTTCAAGTAATGAAGCATCTCAAAAATCCAAGACACCAAATGTTGCACACACATTCATTCCAAAGCACAACCACAAACAAACTGGCCTTGGATACAAAGGAAAAGGAAAACAACCAGTTGAGTATGCTGAGAGGACAACTGAGAAGAAATCCAAAGAGAGTTCCTCAAGAAACTCCAAACAGAAGTACTCTTTGAATAAGAAACAGAGCTACCGTAAACCCCGTAAGTTCTATCAAAGAAACACATATGATGGGAATGGTAGAAATTATCCAGCCAAGTTGATTGGAATAATGTGAAATATCAACAAAGATCTATGGAATACAAGCCTAAATGGCAAAGACCTAGACCTCGGCAAAAAGGTCATTCCAAAGGCAAAAGAGCTATCATCAAAGACACATACGCACCCAAGCACTACACTCAGAAATATTACAACTACCCAAAGAAGGCAATTGCTAAAACACACACACAGGCATACAGACAAAAGAGACAGCTGTATGAACCTAAAGCCCCCAAGAAATTTGCCAAAGTAAATTATGATTATAGCACAGATAGATGGCAACCTCTTAAAGTCAGATCATTTGGCTATAGGTTAGTTGGATCATCTTACAGCACTAACCCCTCAGGACCCAGACAAGTATGGGTACCTAAAAACTAATTTCATTGATTGCAGGTTCAAGGAATAACTGAGTGCCAAGGAACCTGGTACATGGACAATGGTCATTCCCATACACATGATAGGAAACAAGAAAAATCTGTCAAAATTCAAGGAGATTAGAGGCGCAAAAGTCATATTTGGAGGAAATGAAGCTCCAGGGGAAATAAGAGGCACTGGATCCATTAACAAAAATAGATTAGAAATCACAGATGTTGCATACGTTGAAGGCCTCAACTTCAACCTGTTAAGCATCAGCCAACTCTGTGACAAGGGCTATAATGTTGGATTCAATATGGGAGTGTGCCAAATCAAAGACACTGAATCAAATGAAGTAGTGTTGCAAGGATCCAGACACAAGAACATGTATGTGGTAGATTGGTCGACTGCCACACCAAGCACTTGAAGCTGAGCCACCTGAATTTCAAGACAATTAACAAGCTTGCAAGGAGTAATCTTGTATAAGGACTACCAGACTCAGTGTACAAGAAAGAAAGTATTTGTGATGCATGCCAGATGGGAAAACAGATCAAATCATTATTCAAAGAGAAGTCAAGTCCATCTTCAACAAGGATATTACATCTGTTGCATATGGATCTATTTGGTCCAGTTGAGCCAGCTAGCATAAGTGGAAAGAAATACACCCTAGTGGTGGTGGATGATTATTCAAGATATCCATGGACAATTTTCATGTGTAAAAAGAAGAAAACTTTGCAGAAGTTACCTCAGCTGATGAGAAGAGTTCAAAATGAGAAGAGTCAAACCATTATTAAGATAAGATCGGATAGAGGAACTGGGTTTGTCAATGGAATAACAACTCAGTATTGTGTTGAAAATAGTAGTGCTCATGAATTATCTACAGCAAGGACTCCACAGCATAATGGAGTAGCAGAAAGAAGGAACAGAACTCTCAAGGAAGCCGCAAGGACCATGTTAGCCAAGCGGGGGCTTCCTAAAAGATTTTGGGTCAAGCCATAAACACGCATGCTATACTCAAAATAGATGCATGATCAATAGACAACCGACAAAGACTCCTATGAGATTTGGAAAGGAGAAAGCCAAATGTTGCATATTTTAGAATATTTGGATGTAAATGCTTCATCCACAACAATGGAAAGGATAATCAAAGGCTTTTGATGCTAAAGCCGATGAAGGTATCTTTTTAGGATACTCAGCTGAAAGCAAAGCCTATAGAGTGTTGAACAAGACGACAATGGTCACAAAAGAGTCTATCCATGTGGTTTTTGATGAACCTAATGTAAATGGAGAAGACATTGAAGAGTTAGTGATAAGTCGAATCACCAACTATGCGAGAAGAGTACCTATGTTGAAGTCAAGTCGAGTAATAAATCAAGATGAAGATGTGATAGTTGAATCTCAAAGACAAAGTGGAAAATCTGCAACTAAGTGATGATGAGAGAGTCATGCTCAAGACAACACAAAGACAAGACAAACAACCCACCGATTTAATCCAACCTGATGTGAGATGGCCGAGAGACCATCCACCGAGCTAGTTATTGGAGATGTAAGAGATGGTGTAAGAACCGATCCGAGCTCAACAAGAAGCAATGTTCACTTGTTTTATTTCCCAAATAGAGCCAAAAGATGTGTCCCAAGCATTGGATGATACACATTGGATTCAGTCATGCAAGAAGAATCAATTAGTTTGAAAGAAACAAAGTATGGGAATTGGTGCAAAGACCAACCCATTAAAAATGTTATTGGCATAAAATGGGTGTTGAGAAACAAGATGAATGAGGAAGGTTCTGTGGTAAGGAACAAAGCAAGATTGGTAGCCAAAGGGTATTGCCAAGAAGAAGGAATAGATTTTGATGAAACATTTGCTCCTGTTGCAAGATTAGAAGCAATAAGGATGTTTTTATCTATGCTGCACACAAGAACTTTATTGTATATCAAAATGGATGTGAAAAGTGCATTTTGAAATGGATTATTGGAAGAAGAAGTCTATGTTGAGCAACCTCCAGGTTTTGAGCAGAAGACTCTTGGAGATAAGGTGTACAAGCTCAAGAAAGCTCTATATGGATTGAAACAGGCACCTAGAGCATGTTATGATACATTATCTCAATTTCTGATAGATAATGGATTCACCAAAGGCAAAGTGGACAGAACACTCTTCAGAATTCAAGATGGAGAGAGTATACTGCTTGTTCAAATATATGAGGATGATATCATTTTTGGATTCACAAACAAAGAGCTATGTGATAAATTCTCAAACCTCATGCAAGGAAAATTTGAGATGAGCATGATGGGAGAGCCGACATTTTTTTAGGACTTCAAGAAAAACAATTGAAAGATGGAACCTTCATAAGTCAAACAAAATACACCGAGATTTAATGAAGAAATTTGGTATGGAAGAGAAGTCTTACGAAAATACCAATTAATACATCACCAACATGGATGTGGATGCGGATGGTAAGCCTGTGGATCAAACCGATACTGAGCACTCATTGGATCATCGCTTCTATTTAACAAAAAAGGCGGACATCACCTTTGCAGTAGGTGTATGTGCAAGATTTCAATCTGCTCCAAAGGAAAGTCACATGACTGCAGCCAAGAGAATCCTAAGATATCTGAAGGGATGCCAGGAAGTCGGCTTATGGTATCCAAAGGAAGGTGGATTCAAGCTTATTGGTTATTCGGACTGACGACTATCTTTGGATGTAGAGTTGACAGGAAGAGTACTTCAGGTACATGTCAAATGCTTGGAAACAGATTGGTTTCCTGGTTTAGCAAGAAGCAAAACTCAATAGCCACATCTAGAGAAAACTGAACGAAAGAGTATATAAGGGGTATGAAAGGACGTGTTTTCGGTTTTTGAAATATTTATCAAGATCAACGGCTCAGATTTAGCACGTCTCATTTGCATTTAATTGCTCGCATTTAATGCGGCAACATTTATATCCAATCATATGCTTATTGTGCTGCTTTTGACTGTACCCGTCATTATTACGCTGACGTCATCCTTAAAAACATTCCCGCTTATTAAAAATGACCGCATTTTTGTCACTTAGTTCATAAATGACTCAGCTTACTCCTTAACTGACTCAACTCTTCTTCTCTTTATTCATATAGTGACTCAGCTGTCAGCTAACTCGATACAGCTGACTTTCCGATACGGCTGATTTACTTGGCTGATTTATAAGATTTGCTCTGTTTTCATCTTTTCACGTTCCATCTCTTCTTCTTGAGTCTTCTGAGTGTCAACTTAGCTCAATTAACCTTAGCTCATGCTTAAGCTCTTCAAATCTTGATTCACATAGGGGCTTGGTGAATATGTCAGCTAACTGTTTATCAGTTGAGATGTATTCCAAGGTGATGTCTTTTTTTTCAACATGATCTCTTATGAAATGATATCTGACATCAATGTGCTTTGTTCTTGAATGCAACACAGGATTCTGAGTGATTGCAATAGCACTTGTGTTATCACACATAATAGGAATCTCTTTTTCTTCAATTTCATAATCTCTCAGCTGTTGTCTCATCCATAGGACTTGGGCACAATAGCTGCCCGCAGCTATGTATTCTGCTTCAGCTTAAACTGTTCATCTTTCCAAAGCAAAGAAAGCAAGCATCTTTTCTCTCAAACCCTACCCGTCTTCAAAGCAAGTTCGTCAAATTTCGTTCTGTAAAAATCACTGAAATGGCACCAGCACATGATTTTACTAAGCTCCCAAAGCAAATCCACACCGGATCAACCGTGGATTATGAAGGGATGATTAAACAGGGTTCCGATGAAACCCTTGTGAAGAAGATAGCTGATAAGATTGAGAAATCCGGGTTGAAACCCTTTCTCACATTGGAATATCAAATGACGTACGTAGAAGAGGTCGCCCAGTTCTACGTAAACGCTGAGGTGCAGGACGAAGGGATTAAATCCTCCGTCCACCACAAGGACATTCTAATCACTGCAAAGGACCTTGTGGAGCACTGTTTATTACCATCGGAGGGCATGCTGGAGATATATGAAGCAGACGTTGATTTGGTCGCTGCATGGAAGGAAGTGGCCAAACCCAAGTGTCTTTGCAAAGGTTGTCTGTCTACACACCGACAAGAAGTCTTTGAAGGATGATTATCACAAACTGTTGGATATTGTTGCCAAATGTGTAGACATGAAGTTTGGAAGCTTCAATCACCGTCCAAAACTAAGCCGATCGTCATGGGATCGATCATGGAGAGAAGAAAGTCAATCGGGCGAATTCGTCTCAAAGCAGACTCGCCCAGAATGTTGCAAATAAGTCCTTCAAGGACGATTGGTCATTTGGAGGATCTCTGTGGCTATGGCCTTGTAATTGGCCACTTGATGGAGGTGAAGGGTGTTCCACTCCCGACATGGAAAGTCATTCCATGTCAACAAGAAGATGTTCTGGCAAACCTTTCAGAGCTCAAAGGAGAGCTTATGCCAAGAGGGCGGATACCAATGAGGGGAATCGGGTGATCCTGAAGAAACAATCATTATTTCCCCTCCCAAGAAGAAAGCGCCCATGCAACAAGAAAGAAGATAGCTGCCCCTACAATGCCTAAGAAGAAAGATGCACCTACCCCTGCGGCGAGTCACCCGCCCTCAGCCGTGTCTCCCCCTGCGCCGAGGCGGAGAAGGAACCTCAAATACCTTCTCCAACCATCAAGAAGAAGAGGATCGCCAAGCCAAGGCAAAGGCTCCTCGGACAAAGAAAGATGCACGCTCCCCGCCGCCAAGGAATCTGAGGAAGCCGTATCCGAACCAGAAATTCCTCTAGTAAGGATAAAAAAAAGAAGACTCACCAAGCGTTCAGAGCTTGAGAAGACAGCTGAGTCTGCCACTCAGCTGGAAAAGATCTCTGAGATCGCTAAAGAAGTGCGATCTCCGAAATTATTAATGAAACAGCCAAGTCTGCTGAGGCCGATCAGTAGAGGCAAATCGAAGACCCAGCTGTGGACAGAACAACTGAGGAACAAGAAGCATCAGAGATAGCTAATCCCCTGTCGACAGGACTGTGTCTCCACCTACGACAGATGTTGTTGAGGGTGAAGAGCAGCAAAGTCTGCTACCCTCCATTCCTGAAAAAGAAGGACAACAAGGAGAGGATGATGATGATGTGATTATGCTCTCTCCACCATATCCAGACATCCAAAATCGTCTGTGAGAATGGAGAAAATGGAAGCTGAGTCGAGCGAGGGAACAGTTTGAACGCCCTGAATTCATCGAGGAAGAGGAAGAATTGATGAAGTTCCTCGGATTGACCACAGTGGTCCAGGCACTTGATGAAGATAACTCCCTGGATATCCTACAAATCTTCAAAGAAAAAGAGAAGGAGAGATTGGCAGAGGAAGCTAAAGCTCGAGAAAGAGCCAGCATTTGTCCCCTCACTGGAACCACCGATCACACTCATCCTCACTTCGATGCTTTCTCAGGAAGTGATGAGGACATGGATCCTACTGCTGCGACGGAGGAAATGGAAATGCAGCAAGCCATGCGGGAATCCAGGATGATGCATGAGCAACAGCTGACGGAAGGACCAGGAGCGTCTTCCAAAACTCAGCTGGAAATTGATCCGTTGGGAGTGGTACATCAGATTGCTACTGTTATTGCTTCAACCACTTCCCCAGTTCACTCAAAAGACGGATCTAAGGGATTTGGCGATGACACTGGGAATTTGGGCACCCAAGTTGATCCAACCCCTATTGAAGGTGTCTTACCACCTGTCCCCACGGCTGAACACTCATCTGACAAAACCGAGAGTCTGGAGCAGAGTGACCCCACACTAAGTCACTCAGCTGGTGCGCCAGCTGAGGGGGAAACTCACTCCACTGCAGCTAGGTCGGAGGATGCTGCAGATGACTCCACCATGCAGAAAGGAGGCGAAGTGGAGAAGGAAAAAGAAAAAGAACAACAACAAGTTGTCACTGACGAAGCTCGGACAGTTGAGTCTCACATCACCAAGTGAAAGTGCCAACAACTTTGCAGTCGAGGACGCCGCCGATGCGATCCAAGGCACATGACCCCGGGAGTTAACACTCTGGGCAATGAAAGTGCAATCCACGGAGTTGAGACTCTTGTGGATGCCACCGCAGAAGACCCTAAGACAGCTGAGTCTGGCGAAGGGAATGTCCAAGGCCTTGCTGCAGTTGAGACTGCAGGAGGTCATGCAGGCCTGAGGGAGGTTGGGACTTCCCGAGGTAAAGAGGCAGAAACACAGAACATCCCTCCTATTCACATTGATGATTCTGAGAAGGAGATAAGTGCCCTTCATGATTCCCAAGACAACCCTGACATATCTTTTCTGGGATCTGAAGCTGAGTCCTCTCCTGCTGCAAATCCAAAAGACTCAGCTGAGGATGTTCTACCAAGTACGAGCAAGTCAGACCTCAAGGCTTCTCGACAAACGTTCAATTTTGATGATGAGCCAAACCTTCAAGTCTCATCATCTTCCGATGACGCTACTGATAAGGCCGAGGAACATCAACTCAAAAGGACAAACCAGCTGAGACAGAAGAAGTTGTTAAGACAGCTGAGGCTCAGCGAGCATCTGGGTCAATACCACCAAAGGCCCCAAATTGAATCATAGTCAATCACAAGAGGCTTCCATAGCTACAACAGAGACCACCTCGCGCACAATAACTCAAGTGCGAGACGATGCTTATGAAGAAGTATTTCCTTTCTCTCATGAATTGCCCATGCTTGAAGAAGAAGCTGCAAGAGAACAGAGGCTCTACACCGTCCAAGAAGACCCTATAATCCTTACTGATTCGATTGTGCCAGTTGATTTTAATTTCGATGCAGAGTGGCCGACAGCTGACTCAAGTCAGACAACTGAGTTGCGTGAAATCTTCACGAAAATCTATGAAGAGATTAAGAAGATTGAACGGCACCAAGCCTCTCTCGACATGCGCCTGGACAACAGAGATGCCACTCTCACAGCAGACTTGAGAGGAGTGGTGGTCAGAATAAGGGAATGGTCTCAATAGCAGAGTGCCATGCGTCTCGAGCAAGTTCGCTACTTCTAGGCACTATACAACAGAATGCTGGTATGGAGTGCTGACAATGCTGACATGAAGACGAGGATGCAGGCATATATGGAGAGATGGCATGCCTCCCATACAACTGAAATGGAGTTGCTGCATGAATTTCATCGCAAAGAAATTATGCGCGTCGAGGAAAACATGAATAACAAATTCAGCCTTCTTGTGTCTGAAATGAAACTGGTGGCAGCCAAGTCCAAAGCCACCCGCTCAGAATTCCGAACAGCATACTCCGCAGCAGACTCCAAGCAAAATTCAGCTATCAGCAGACTGGACTTCATGCTTGCTGGTTTGTTCCCAGGGGTTCATCTCTCCTTTGATGATGCCAAAAATGGGGAAGAGGAATACCAGAAGATACTTAAGGGAACGGTTGGTGAGAAGGAAAAGGAATCAGCTGCCGCTCAGAAGAAAGATACAGCTGTTGAGAAGAAGAACGAGAAGGGAAAAGCTGTTGAGGGGGAAATGTCAAAGGATTTGACATTGATGATTGCTGAAACCCCTCAGCATGGCCACGTCACAACTAACATCATCAGCAAACTTCCTGTAACTCTGCCGCTCTATCACTTTGTTGTGCCTATGTCTCATAAGAAAAAGATTGTACAAGCAGAGATGGAGGATTTTGACAAAAGAACAGATGCCCATGTTGAAGAGATGTTAAAGCAATTTGGAGGCATTCCCACAGAAAAAGATAAAGATGCCACTTCAGACGTCGAAAATGAGCCTAGATCAGTTGATGAATTCAAAACGCTCGAATCCGAAGGATACTTCGAGAACATGTCCATGGCCCAAGCCTGGGACTTGTACTGGGAAAAAGGCATTAAGTCATGTGCGAAGAAGTCGACAGCGACAGACTACTAGCGATCCTCTGCTTTGGTCACTTTGTCTTTGAAAGATGAAGGCTCCAGTACAATACACGCCCAGAGGAAGAGGAAGAAGCAGTGGAGGAAGAGGTTTCAGACCTAGATATCTACCCAAAAACATTGAATACATAGACTCAGGAAAGAAAGGAGGGATCTATTGGGCTGGGTATGAAGAAGTGGCCAACATGGAAGTGGCTAGGAAGAATGCTTAGTATGTCAAAAGAATTGAAGAAGAAAATAGAAGACAAGATAAGCTGTGGGAAGAAAGGCATGAAAGAAAGAGAAGAGACGATGATGCAAAGAGAGCATAAGAGAAAAAGAAAGCAGTTGAAGAAGAAAAGAAGAGAAAGAGAGCAGGGGACGACAGAGCTGAAGAAGAAAAAAGGAGGCAGCGAAGGCGATGAAGTGTCGCTGTCCACCCCTTCATGTATTTTACTATTGTAAATACATATGTATGTAAGTCTTCTGTACGTTGAATAAGAAATCGGTAATTTCTATATTTTTTTGCGTAGATGTAGAATCCTATGTTTGCTCTGATACACATTGTAAATAGCTATGTAAAGGACAAGAATGTTATGATCAATAAAAAGATTGATTCTACGCATACATTCTCTGTTACTGCATTGCCTGTATGTATATTTGATGCTTACATTTTGTTTGTATGTCTTAAGTTTTGGCATCATCAAAAAGGGGGAAATTGTTGGGAAATTTATTGTTTAGATTTTGATGAATGCCATGTAAAACTTAGACTAGAAAGTTGGCACCCATTTTTCTTGTAATTTGTATTGTAATAGATAGGGTTGTATGAGCTGAGTTAAGTCAGCTATGCCTGGATATGCAAGAAGTTAACTGAAGACTAGAATGAAGACTCCACTGAGAAGCAGCTGAGTACGGCAAGGAAGAGATGTCTAGAACTCGACTGAAGGAGTATCAGCTGTGATACAGCTGTATGAAGAGTCAGTCAGGTCAGCCAATGAAGACAAGCCAAGTCAAGTTGAAGTGACAGATGAGTCCCTCAATCATTGGAACAGAATCAAGTCACCTGGGGAAAAGGCAGCTGCAAAGAGGAGTTAACTGAAAAAAAATCCGTTGCACAAAAGTCAAGAATATTACCTAAACAAGTAATACTTCCATGCTGCCATGTCTTAAAGTACTCAGTCCCAGAAGCGTGCAAAAGGAATAAACCAATGGGAAGCACTGCACCTCATGTCAGAACCTGAAAAGCTGGACATTCATTTAATACGAGGAAAGGTCTACATCTCAAGATTAAACACCAAGAAAAGACAAGCCAACGAACACAAGTGATTTTTGAAAATCAGCCTATCTCTTCAACGGGCATATTTTTAAAAGTTCACTATAAAAGGCTGAGTAATCACTTTGAGAAAATGTTACCTTGCATACCTGAACCACGAACATTCAAGCAAATATTAAGAACTGTAACCTGCAATTTATTCTCAAGTTATTCAAGAAAAATCCTCAAGCCTAACTCTCGAAGGAAATCGATCCAACACTAAGCTGTGAAGGAAAGACGACTTCAAACTGTTGAAGAGAAAACTTTTGAAGAATCAAAAGAGGTCTACATTCCAAGGAGGATTGTAGAAAGGTTCAAGGTCGAACCAGTCTCAAGTTATTGGAGGGCTTAGTGATCAAATCCAAGAAGCTTGAGCAAGTGAGCTGAAGTAGCAAGCAAGCAAGGCATCCGCCTGTGAAGAAGCCGAGTCGGACGAGAAGCCGCCAGTGTGACCAAGGCATCTCCGCATCGAGTCCCAAAGGATCAAGTCAACTATGTGATCAAGACTCGTATGTGGACTGATAACCACTTTGTACTCTGATCAATACTTAGCGGATTCCTCCAGGAGTTGGGGAAGAGAGGAGTAGAAGAATTACCTCATCTTCGAACCTCTATAAAAATTATTGTGTCATTTACATTTCAGCATTTTATTTCTGCATATCAATTTATATCTGCTGATAATTTGCTATCCAACTGATAATTAACAAAGTGCTAAAACCAGGTGTTAAAACAAACTTAAACCAAATTCAAGGGTGTTAAGTCTTCCGTTGAAAATTTCATCACAGCCAAGTTAAGGTTTAGACTAAACAGTTGAGTTATTCTATCAACAGCTCAATCGAGTCTGTTGAGTGGCTAACTCTACTGGTTAAGTAACTTAGCTGTCCCTCAAGGACTTAGCTGTGAAATTAACTATGTATTAACTCTGTAGACTAAAATCGAAAAGTTGGTAAGGTTTATTCAACCCCCCCCTTCTAAACCTTACTCACACCCCTTGGGACCTACAAGAAGTACCCCTAGTACTAGTATAGTGGAGCCGACATGGTAGGGAAGATGCTACTTGGGAGAGAGAGGAAGAGATCCTAGCTAAGTATCCAAACATTCCTAACTAAGTAAGTCGAATTTCGAGGATGAAATTTTTTTAAGTAGGGGAGGTTGTGACGACCCAACCCTTTTTAATTACATGAAACTTTTAAATTAATATTAATTAATAATGTTTCATCAAATATCTAGTTTATATTTTAAATATGCGATTTACTCGCTTTATGCATTTTATTTATTTTGAGTATCCGAACCGATTGCCGCCCTAACTACGATAATGGATATGAATGGACATCATGATAACGTATTATGGATATTATCATGGAGTTTCGAGTTAAAGTTTAGCATCGAGATTTTTAGACCGATTAAGTGACTTTTCGGAGATTTTCACTAAAGTGTTTATTTATATTTTTGGATTTAGAGACTAAAATTTCTACCTCACATTTTATTATTATTAGTGACAATCTAATTTATGAAAAATGAGTTTTAATTAACTCTCGGGTTTTTTAAAAATAATAATAGCTTACTTAAGGATTTTCAAAATATTAATTTTTATTAATAATTTTAAAAGAGGGCAAAATGAATTTTTCTACCCCAAGCCCTCTTGTTTTTTTTTTAAAATCCCCCAACACTCTCACTTATTCTTCACACCCCATACTTAGATAAAATACACCATTGTTAAGAAAGCTTCAAAGAGGTAAATATTTCTTCATCTTTTTCTTTAATTTTTGTCTTTTCATTTAAGTATGATAGGGCATTGATCTTATGCTAGAATTAACATTAGAAATGTAAATTGATGATGGATACATGATGTTTAAAAACCTCATTATTAGACTTGAATCTCCAGCCTTTAGTTGAAAAAAAATTTAGAAATGATTTTTTTTATTTCATTTTTCTATTGTGATTTGATCTTGTTGAAGAGAAGAAAAATACCTTTATTTTCAGACATAAATTTAACCCTATATAAAAATGAATTTCTGGATATTTTGAGCTATATGTGAACCCAAAACTTGTTTCCTACTTGTAGATCTATGTCTTAGCTTTCATTTGAAACTTGAATCATGTTAATTAAAGTTTTGTAGACCAAGTTATATCCCAATTAGTGAACTATGCCAGAAATCCTAAAAAAGATGCCTGCTCTTCAGTAATATCACTCTTTGACCTATTTGTAGTAAGCATTGAGACTTGCGTGTTAGAGCAACATTTGTAGATAATTGTCTTAGATTTCTAACGGTGTAAGAATCACATAAATCGGGTGTTTCGTTGAGGAGATATAGCTGAATTACGAAAACTGCTACAATAAAGATTTTTCTGCGAAATTTGGTGTTCCTGGTAAAATAAAAAGATTTGTGTGTAATTGGTGAAGTGTGTGAAAGAAAAACTTTGAAGATGAGTGTAGTGTGTGTTCTTGGTGAAATTTAAAGAATTGTGTGTTCTTGGTGTTCTTCGTGAAATTTAAAGAATTGTGTGTTCTTTGTGTAGTTTAGTGATTTAAGGTGATAATACCTGATTTTGTTTTTGATTTAGAGCTTTATTTAATTTATGATGATTTAAGTATGATATTAATGTTTTAAGATGATATTTAGAATATTTTTAAGTAATATTTGGAGAAAAATTAAAAGTAGTAGATGAACTTGAATATTTAGTGATTTTTGGTTTCTATGATTTACCATTTTTGAAGATAAAAGCTTAAGGATTTGAGGATGGATATTTATGAACACAATCGGTTTTAAAAGTTATTTTTGAGGTTAAAAAGTGATTAAAATTTAGTGCTTAGAGTTAGAGAATCGGAAATATCGAATCAAGGGCGAAAAACGGCCAAATACACCCCGTCGGGGCCAATTGGCCAATTGACGGCCACCGGAGGTGGCGGCGACTACCGGCTGAGGGTGGACGGTTTTGGCAGTGATGGAGGTGTAGGAGGGCTGCCATAGTGAGTAGGGTGAGTAGATAGGTTGGTAAGGTGGGTGATTGATAGGTAGATATAGATATTTATGAAAAATCGACCGATTTGACGTAAAGGTGATGATGAGACATATGTTTTTTCTTTCACGCAAACCAATGATACTTTTTAAAAAGGTGATGTTAAGTGTTAGGTTAGTAGGTTCGGGTTACGAGGCAATGAGATAACAAAGTGACATAAAGTAATTTTTCGAGAAACGTGAAATTTCGGAAGGATTTTCTTTAAAATTTATGTGACAAAGATATTTACGAGAATTTTCGAGACGAGATGTTATTTTTGAATAAGTAGAGAGTTTAAAGTCGATTTATGATTTAGATTAAGGATTTGACTAATCGGAAATTTTATCTAAAACGGGTAGTTAGTCGATTAATTTGTTTAGGTGATTACTTATGAATTAATTGAATTGAATTTGTCATACTTTGACTTTGATTTTTATATTGACTTTGATCTTTGACTTTGACTTTGACTTTGACCATTGACTTTGGTCAACTATCGTTTTTTTAAAGTTTTTAAAATGGAACCGAACACCCTATTATTTTTAGGATACTTGACTTTATGGAACTTATGAGATATACTTAGCATAAGAGACTAAATTACTCAATAAGTATATAATTTGTCCTGTGTCATTAAGTGGAAGAATTTAATTGTGTTAGGTGCGGCGCAATCGGATACGGTTTCATACAATCAATTTCATCACTAGCATTCTATTAAACTTCAAAGGTGGGTAAACTTATGATTTTGTAAGCATGTCGTACTGTTATACTATATTTGTCAACTCTTTATAATTGCTAAAATGTGCCTACGGGCTATTTATAAGGTGCCAACGAATGGGGGATGATCCTTTGGTGTTAGAAAAGGCTGAGAGCCATATGTAAGCTGCCAACGGGTGGGGGATGACCCCTCAGTATCAGAAAAGGCCGAGAGCGTATGTATGCTGCCAATAGGTGGGGATACCCCTCGGTGTCAGAAAATGATTTTTATTGCATTATGATTATTTGACCTATATAGTGTAACTGCTTACATTTCCCACTGAGTTTCACAACTCACGCCTTCAAATATTTTTACATTTCAGATAATGATGATGAACCGGGAGCTGAGGCGTAGGGGTCTGGCATCGTGGGGCGTTGTTCTATATTTCCCAAATATTTAAAATTTCCTGTGTTTTGAGTAAAATAAATTATGGTGATGTAATATGAATTTATTAATGCGCAACTCTTATCAAAACAATATCACCTTTGTTACTCTTAAGTTTATTTAAGAAATTTTTTAAGCCCATATTTTAGTATTTAAATTATTATTTTTTATGCTTCCGCAAACTATTTATAAATACTCAAGTGTACCACATTGATGTTCCTAATCGAAATGGGTTTGGGACGTTACATTACTTACTCTTAGCATGGTTTATTCTTATGATGTATATGTGGAGCTAACAATTACTCCCCAACTCTTTAAAGATTTACTATGTAACTGTAAGTTTATAATAGAGGAATAACTCTGAATATGAAAATAATATGAAATCTATGTTTTTATCCATTTAAGACTAATTTTCAAATAGATTATCAACTGTTTGTTTCTATGTGAGAATATGCGATTGTCTATAGGGATAATTACAAAATTACACAGATATAGTTACAAAAAAAAAAGTTCATTTATCGTTCATTATTATAATTAACCCCTTAAAGTACTATTACAAATGCCCCCTCTTGAGGTGCAATTGGTAAATTAGAAACAAATATCACGGAGGTATTTATAATTTTGAAAGACAATTGTGCCATTTTGTTATTAGGCTAAATGTTTGTGATAGTTTGCATAATTATCCCTTTATGCCATTCACAATTGATTTCAAGGCTTCAAGTCTTATCTCTCAACATTCATGTATTTATGAACAGTGATTTTCTGCATTAGATTGGAACACTTGTGAGGGTGGTTACCGGTTATGATTAGGCACGGATTCTATCCCTTTATCATCGCTATGCATGAAAACCCCAAGTAAAAGATAAAAGCAAAAATTAATGAAAATAACGAAATTGTATTTGATACATATCTGAACTCTATAGGTATGTTAATAATCAATTATATATCATGTACATACAAAATAATTGAATTAACTATTATTCTTTAGTCTCCTGAATGACACAAATTAAAATACAAGGAAACTTCAATACTTGTCAATAATTTAAAATTTGATATCAAAATATTTGTGATTGTGTAGAATGTTGAAATTTTGAAAATTCAATATTGAGAGTCTTAGCTAAGTAACTCAAATTAGACTAAACTAACTATTAAAGCCGCCAACGGTTATAAAATTACACAGATGAAATAAGATATTACTCATGGATGATTATCACCTAAAAATTTTTAGAACACCCACAAATATTTGCAAAGTTGGGTCCGTAGAATAAATCCAAAAGATCTTTGTACTCTATTCAAGGAAATACATCAACCCGCAACCCTATTTCCAAGTTAAATTAACTTGACTTGTTAATAAAATTAAATTTAACACTTAATCAATTGAACCCGCAACCTAATTATCATAAATTCAAGAGTAAATTGATTGAACAATATGTAAATAAATTATCTCATAATCAACGAGGATGCAGAATAATGCACAAAACAAAAAAAAAAATACACAAGAATGCATGACAAAGGATGCGCAAATAGCGATTATCATCTTTTTTTTTTTAATAAAAGGGTATCATATACAATTCATTTACACCGTATCTAAACCGAATATTTTCTATTACAACTCGACTGTTCTTTCAACCAACCATGGAAACCATTCAAATGTGCTTGAAGTATTAATATTCTTCAATTTTCTTGCACGAAAAAGCAAATTAACAAAAAGCTTTATCAGAAAATACATATGTGCACAAAGTGGCTAGAGAAAGATGGAGGTATGAAAGGATACATTAATTCAGCAATTAGATTCAATTCAAATCTCATCTCTTGTAAGGTATTGGAGCGCTGAAATTAACTTGTTTTGGCCATCTTTATCAAGGTTTTGAGACAAAAAGAGGGTTTTTAGATGGAGGTTCGACTTTCTTTCTTGCATGTTGTAGAGACATTGACTTGATATTTATAGCTGTAAAGATGTCGATTATAAACATATATATAGTCTAATCAATTTATCCAATTGAAGAAAATTTTCAATTTTTTTAATGGTTATATTCCAAATCCTTGTCAAATGTTACCAAATTAGAAAATCATAATCAGCAAAGCATGATACACTATAAATGGCTACATTCAACTACGCCAAGAACGCACTACATATGATGTGCATGATGCTTGGAATCCATTGTGTAATAACCTAGTATTAAGTTCAATTTATTTGTATTGAATTCGCACTACCGAAACACAACTTTTTTGTTTGTTCAACTAACCATTTAACCTTTCAAATACGTATGAAATAATAACATTATTTTTGAGCATAAGTGTAAAAAAAGAGAGGAGAATACAAAATTTCATTTAAGATACTTCATTTAAGAATTAAGAAATGAACATCTTGTGCTACATTAAAACATATAAATTTTTGCTCTATCAAAAAATAGGATCCTGGTTTCTCGTGTCAGATAATCGCAAGCTTGTCCTCCACTTGATTTCCCTCTACAAATATGTCAAAAAACCAATTGAAGCTTCTGAGTAGAACTCGCACTTGTATTACTGATTGAAGAAAATTACAATACAACTAATTTATCATGTAATAGAATAATCAAAATTATCAGAATAGTTGAGATGTCACTTACCTACATTCTTGATGATGTAGCAGCATTCTTCAAATTATCTATGTATCTTAGAGCTTCAACTTTCGATCTGAATGCTCTTGCTACACCTGGTGCATAATATTTCTGCACCAAAACACACACAAAAGATATTACTTATAATTGTTCACGTATGTAGCACATTGGATATGTATAAGTTACAATGATGACATAAAAAGAATAAAATATCTAAAATAGTATTTGAGTTTTAAATAAAAAAACTAGGAGTAAATAAATTATTTTCCGTTCTCAATTTTTTTTATTATGAGAAATGCTATATATAATACGAAATATGTCCGTGTCTAATTACTATTTTTAAGTATGTGCATGTTCTACTTTACTAAAAGTTTGAGTGTTGACTGATACTTACATGAGTTTAGTACATCTTCTCTCATTATTGAACAACGACAAAAATAAAGTGACATGGACACAAGCTTATATATGTAATAGAGCTACAAAATTTACAACCCTCATATACACACTTGAGATGAGTACATATTTGATCCATCCAGTTTCAGGTTTATTAAGTTATCAAGAAAACAAAGAACTTATGTTGTTTCGTGAAACAAATCATATTGGTTTCCAAAAGCCCTCTATTATGTCCTAAGCAATTGTAATATGCTGAACTTTTAATTTATCAACGTAGCCTGGAAATTTTCCTTTTTGCAGCATCTGGCTCACTTTTTTTACCCATCCTTTAGGCATCCATGAATCATTGTCCGAGCCTATTCTATTCATTGGCTTCTGTACAAAAGGTTAGGTAATATTAAGCTTTAAAAAAAAGTTGCATTCACAGTCCATAGCTCTTTAATTCCATGTAAAATCTCTATTTTTCCCACCTTATTAATTAACTACTGCAAGCACGGACTAATATATATAAATGCATGATTTAAAATTTTCCCATGTAAGCAATGATAAAAAAGAAATATAATTAAAAAAGACGTACTTTTCCCCCGTGGGCACTAGTGGTCTCCCGAAACCATCTCCCACTTTTCTTCCATTCGACTTGGTTCCTAAAAATAAACATTAACAAAAAGCTTCATCATAAATACAAATGTTTCACTGGGCGTCATTCGAACTTGGATTTATTACAACTACTTACCATTTTTTACTGCCTGTAAAATGGCTACAACAATGATTTGATCTCAGTTGCTTCCTAAGTACGATATGATGTGGTTTAGCCTGTGACTAAGACCATGTCTCACTACCTACTACTGCATCCTGCCACAACATGGCAATAGAATCACAGAAGCACTTTGTCTCTGTTGGCTTTGGAGCACGAAAATTAATTATTTCCGCCATATTTATCAAGGGTTTCAATAAAAAATAAGGTTTGATTTTCCTTAGTGCTTATTGTGGAGACATTAGTGTGATACAATTGTAAAGTGTATGTTTGAAACATATATATAAACCATTTAGTTAGTTTGTTTTAAGAAATTTCTCACATTTTCAAAATGTTACCAAAATAGGAAATCTTAATACATTATAATTGGTTATATTCTATTGCGACAATAACGCACAACATAGGATACACATACCATACCATATCCAATATCCAATTATCCATTGTGTAATAACAACGCATTATTTTCAATTTAGTTGTATTTCATTGAATATGATCTTCACTATTGAAATTTGACCTTTTATTTTCTTAACCAACCAATTTAACTTTCAAATATGTATAAAGTAACAAAAAATATTTTGAGCGAAAGAAAAAGTAAAAAAAAAAAGAAAAAATAGAAAATGGAATTTTATTTCAATATTTCATTTAAGAATGAAAAAGTTAAAACCTCTTGTTGCTATATCAAAACATATAAATGTTAGCGTCATCAGAAAAATATTTTTTTCTTTGCCATATTTGCAAGTTGGCCCGCCACTTGACACCCCTCTACAAATAAAACATCAATTTTCTAGATGGACTTTTGTTCCATGATACTCCCCAACATGCACTTAATATGTCTAATTTATTACTAATTGATAATTTGGCATTACGTTTTTATTTTTTATTTTGATGCAAAGGGAGTCCATACGAAGAAGCAGAAGAAACTAGAAGCAATAAGTTTTTCAACTTTTGCGTGAAATTGGAAATGATAAATCTGGTTCACAATAAGTGGCTCCAGACCATGTGTTATATTGTTCCGTTATCTAAAGTGTATAATCTTGATGGATTTTTATTACTCTTAGCATGATTTATTCTTATGGATGTATATGTGGAGCCAAACAAATCCTCCCAACTCTTTAATGATTTTACTATGTAACTGTAAGTTTGAATAACTCTAAATATGACAATAATATAATCTATGTTTTTATCCATTTACGATTTATTGTCAAATAGATTATCAGCTATGTGTTTCTATGTGAGAATATGTGCATGTGTATAAGGATAATTACAAAAACAATGGCCTAATTACAAAAAAACTTAATTTATCTTTCTTTATTGCAATTAACCTATTAAAGCGTTGCAAATACCCTCCTTATAAGGTAGAATTTGTAAATTAGAAACAAAGATCACAGAAGTATTTGTAATTTTGTAAGACACCTATTTTCTTTTGTAATTAGGTTAAATATTTGTGGTAGTTTTCATAATAATCGCTTTATGCCATTTACAATTGATTTCAATTCTTCATTTCTTCTACTTCTCTCTCAACATTGATTTACTTCTAAACAATGTTTTGTTACATTAGTTTGAACACTTGTGAGGGCAGTTACTAGCGATGATTAGGCACAGATTCCATCCCTTTATCATCCTTACCCATGAAAACCCCAACTAAAAGATAAAAGCAAAAAATATTGAAAATTACCAAATTGAATTTGTTATATATATGAACTCTATAGGTATGTTAATAATCAATTATATATCACGTACATACCAAATAATTGAATTAACTATTATTTTTGAGTCTCTTGAATGCACAAATTCAAATGTAATGAAACTTCAATACTAGTCAATAATTTTATACTTTTTTTAAATGCAAAAATATATATATAAAAATAAAGATAGTGTTATCCTCATCACAGGCTGATCAGGTAACCAAAATCAAGCCTGGAAACAATGTCAGAAATGATAACAGAATGGTCACAAGCCAACCAGATGGCTGAATGGTTGGGGCCTCATTAAAACCTCCCAAGGTAAAACCCACCCTTGTGGGAAAACCCTTGGAAGGAAAAGGAGTACCCCCCATAAGAGAAAAGAGCGTCCAAAATGGGAAAAGAAACCTGAAGCCAGTACGCACTAGCTAACAAACCTATAGTTTGACTGACCAACATAATCCTATGTAAGAGACGAAACAATATCCGCTGGAGGCGCTCCCCACCAAGTCGCAGCGTGCGATGTCTTGCTAAGTATGTCTGCCACCCGATTGCCTTCCCGAAAAATGTGAGAGACCACCAAATCCATCTGAGAAAGAAGGTGCATAGTGTAACACCACATGCTAAGATGGAGCCAAGGTACCCCCTCGGTTCTCTTCTGCAACAACTCCACCACATAAACCGAATCCGACTCCAGCCAAAGCTGAGTCCAGCCCTTTGCAAAAAGCGTAATGAATTGCCCACATGGCCGCCATCAATTGTGCCTCAAAAGCAAATCACGAACCACATCGTTCCACAAAGCAACCGCGAAAGAAGCCTCAGAAGTTTCGGAAAACCCCAGAAGCTGTGAGACGACCAGGCGCCCCCAAAGCACTACCGACCATGTTGACTTTGATCCAGCCCGGTAAGGGTTTTTGCCAAGTAACCTGCACAATCTTCGGGGCCTATCTGGGATGCCCAGGAACACGAAGTCTGCGGATAATAAATAGGTCATGTTGATCGTTATGCATACAACCCCGGTCTAAGGAAAAAGACTCTAGAATTAGTACACGAAGGCTAAGGATGGCCGCCTCCACTACCCATTTCTTATCATTGAAGGTCAAGTCATTTCTGATATGCCAGATGAGCCAAATACATGATAACACTGCAACTCGCCATAAGAAAGCCACCTGCTCACTGAAATAGAAACTCATTAAACGCACCAAAAATTCATTAAAGCTATAAGCCATAAAATAGCGGATATCAAAAGAGTCAAAAATCCACCGCTAGAGGGCCCCTGTGAAAACACAAGAGATGAACAAATGATCAACAGATTCAACAGCTGCACAACAAAGACCGCAAACCGAGGGGCCAGTGAAGGAACCCCGCAGATGCAGTACATCCAATACCGCCAGGAGATTGTGGATGGCTCTCCATGCCACAATCGAAAATCATTCCGGGATGTGAGGTGACCAAATCTAGGAACCCCATTGAACAACCGGAGAGTGGGGGCGCAGGTAAGAGTAAGTCGATTTCAAAGTGATAATCCCATCCTCAGAATGCAACCAGGTGCGCATATCCTTCGAAACCGGAATGATGGGGACCCTAATAATATCCCAGACCAGATCCAAATAAGCCTCGATGAATGAGAAAGTGAAGTGCCAAGACCCGTCATAAAAGTAATCCGAGATGCGATGCCAAAATAAATGCATGTATTCCTGTAGGATACCAATCCTATCAGCAATGGTGCAACCCGGCGAGTTGTGAAGCCAAAATAAGACGACGGAATTACATCCAGGGATCCAACGAGAGTCTTCCAAAAATCCTATAATTCCAGGCCGAATCCCATTCCAGATGGAAGAGGGGATGAACGAACGGCGTGGAGATCCATCCGAGGTCAAAAAGCATTTTCTGATGGTATTGTAAATCAAAGAGTTTGAATTCATAATCTTCAAACCCAGCTTCATCAAGAATGCATTGTTGGCAACAACAATAGACCGGACGCCCAGTCCACCTTTAGCCCGGGCATACAACTACGGTTCCAATTAACCACCACTGACCCTTTAGAATTGACATTACCAATCCAGATAAAATTACGCATGGACTTTTCCATTTGCAGTAACAATGTTTGAGGCCACTTGTAAACCATCATCGTGTGCACAAAGGAGCTGGTAATCACCAAATTCACCAAGCATACGCGACCAGCAATAGACAAAGTTGTCCCTTTCCACCTTCTGAACTTAAGAATTATCTTATCAAAAACCGGTTGCAGATCCGCCACCTTAGGCGCACCCTTGCAAATGGGGGCGCCTAAATAGACCATTGGGAAGGCCCCAATATGAATACCCGTAGTCATTTGAATATGGCCACACACATAATTAGATACTTGGTTGCTGAAATAAACTTTGGATTTGCGAGGATTGAAGACCTGACCCGATATATCAGCATAAAGCGTGAGAATCTGAATAATAGAGCGTTCATTTGTCGTCGAGGCCCCGCACATAATCACAATATCATCCGCATACATAATAGATGAGGGAAATATGATCTGCTTAGGTGCCCTGAATGGCTGAAGTTGATTCTGGGTGACCGCCTCATCAATAAATCTACTCAAGACATCTTTCGCGATGCAAAAAGTAGTGATGATAACGGATCCCCCTGTCTAACCCCTCGAAAGCAGGAGAAATAACCTACAAGCGATCCATTCAGAAGGACTTAAATTCTAGAAGATTAAAGGATAATTTCAATCCAGTGAACGAACACTTCTGAGAAACCAAAGCAACGTAAAACGTGTATCAGAAAACCCCAATTAATAGTATCAAATGCCTTGCGAATATCAATCTTTAAAATCATATTGGCGTCCTGTTGACCCTGCAAAATATTGAAGCCTTCCGAAACCAAACTGTGTAGGAGACAAGTAGGAAGAAATGATAGAGCCCAGTCGAGTCGCCAAAATCTTGGTGATGATCTTAAAAAGGAAATTGCTCATCACAATTGGCCTAAAATCCCCAATCGCATTCGCCTCCTTAGTCTTTGGGATGAGCGCCATGAAATTAGCATTCAATCTCATCGGAAAGGATGCAGTAATGAAAAAAGAACGGACGACCGCCACCACATCCTCAGAAATAATGTCCCAAAAGTGCTGATAAAACCTCCCATTGAAACCGCCCGATCCCGGAGAACTGTCTAAACCCATATCAAAAGCTGCATCTTTTATCTCTATCTCCGACGGAATGGTCGTCAAGAGAGCATTATCTATGGTTAGCAGGAGAAATAACCTGATCAACCATAGTGTAATCCAAACTAGTGTGTCCTGTGTCTGCGAAGAGGTCCGTATAGAAAGAAATAATATGATTTCCAAGAACAACCAGATCCTCTGAGTAACTACCATCAACCATCATACCCTATATCCCCGATCGTCCATTCCGAATCTGACAATGGTGATGGAAAAATGTCGTGTTGCGGTCCTCATCCTTTAACAAAGCCGAGCGGGCTTTCTGCTGTAGGAATTCAGATTGTAATAGCAACGTTCGAGACAGAGCAATTTGAGCATCAAGTTCCATGTCACGGTGCACCTCAGTGAAACCCTCGGATTCAATATCTGCCTGAATCTGATGAAATATTTCCATCTGATTTTCCACCTGACGATTAACATCCCCAAAGACGTCCTTATTCCAAACCTTAATAGTCTGTCGCAGTCTCTTGAGTTTCCACATGACACGCAACAAAGGATTGGGCGACGTGCACGGGAGTGCCCAAGAGGCAGTAACAATGTCCCGGAAAGAATCATGATGGATCAACATGCGCTGAAAACGAAACGGAATCGAACCCCTGTTAATGGAAGATGAACAAGAAACTAAAATGGGATGGTGATCGGATCCAATGCGAGGAAGAACTAAGCCCTTTACAACTTGCCAAAAAGAGAAAAATTGACAAGTTGCTAGGGTTCGATCCAACTTAGCCTAAAAGAGGGATAAAGGCCTTCAGGGGGAGCACCAAGTAATTGAATTCCCCGTAGTCGATACCGCAAATAAACCAGCATCCTCCAAGAAGTCCCTGATGTCCTGACAAGAGGCTTGGGATAAACTACCACTGCTAGAGCGCTCATGATGTCCCAATACAAATGAAATCCCCAATAAGCAAATGCAGATCAAGAAGACCCAAATTTCTCAAATCCAACCAAAGTGCACGCCGAGCAATATGATCACACAAACCATGAGCAAAACCAATATGAAAAACCATAGAACCAAATTGAACTTGCAGAATAATACACTGAGAGGAAGACCAAACCTGACTTTGGAAAGAAATACCAGCATCACATAATACCCAAATATCCGAACATCCGTTAGGCTGGAAGCTATGAGCCACAAACCTCAAACCGAAACTATTCCAATAAGAATCTGAAATCGATGAAAGGTCCACTTTAGGATCACAAATAGCTAAAATAGAAGGTTTATGTTTTTGACATAACGCATTAAGAACATTACGAGAGGCAATGTTTCCAATCCCCCGGATGTTCCAGAAGATGCAATTCATTGAGACGGTGGGGGGAAGGTGCTCGTGATGACCGCACGGTAAAAATAGGAGTGTGGTGTGTTGCAGAATCTGACGACTGCGTATTGGCCACTTCATATGCATAATCTGCACATCTCTTTGAAGCTGCAAAATCTAACTCATTCGGCCCTGGGCGATCTGGTTCAATAGTAACGTCATGAATTGCTGGTGATGGACCATTAGTGACACTCTGGATTAAACTGGATTTAGCCTAGTCCAAGAGTTGTCCCGGAAGGCATGACTCAGAGCTCAATAGGCTTCTCCAACAGATGCTGAATCGTAAGAGGCAGAATAGTGGAAACGGGGCCGGTGTTGGAAGTAGAGGCCTTAGGGATAGGTTCCCTCGTTGGATAATCGGACTGAGAGTCTGCCGATGGTTGGTCGGGATTGTCATCTGAAGCAAGAGCCTCAAAAGTGTTACTCATATGTATATCGGGGCGGGTAAGTGACTATTGCACGGTAGGGGGGGATCCCCGCCGCATAGCCGAACCCGTATTTCCCATTGAGTCATCAACGACCTTACCTTTGTCCTCCGCCGCACAGAACATAAACTTTGCTGCACTTAGAACAACCCCGCAGACCGAGTTCGACGTGTCGTTGAATCCTGAACGTCCATGGTCAGGAGAGGCGCGCCTATCCGTGGTTGAGTTACCCGTGGGAGAAATATGGCAAAAAACCGTCGAATGTCCCGTAACACTACACTTCGAACAAAATTCAGGTAATTTCTCATAACTCACTGACACAAAGGAACACTGGCCAACTCGTTCCACCATGATGTGATCCTCCAATGGTTTTGACAGATCAATATCCACTAACACCCGAATGAAATGCCCCAGAGAACCATCAAGCGACCGATTATCAATTTGTAACGGGTTTCCAATCGCCATGGCAATCCCCAAGATGGTGTTAGGATCCCAGTACTCCAAACTGAGCTCGAAGATGCGGACCCAAACACTAGCCACTGACGTGTGTACCTTGTACGGATTGAAATCCGAGACCCATGGAGAGAGCCGAATAGATCCCGGATTAAGCGCCCAATTAATACGTATTTGAGCTCGAGCCCGATTTTGCGCATTAAAAAACTTGACACAAAAAATCTCTTACCCAAGGGGATTAGTTTCCAATCATTTTTAATTCCCCATAATTCTGATAGGCGTTTATGCAAAAGCATAGTCGCCCATGGCTTGTTTCCTTTTCCTAAAATCACCCTTCCAATCAATGAATAAGAAAATTCGGCGAGGCATTGTTGATAAATGTTTTCATCGATAGTAATGGAATAATAATCACCCTTTCTAACAGGTTTAGAAATAGAATGGGATTTACCAAAAACTACATGCGAAATTGGATGAAATTACCTTCTTGGGCCTGCGTAGTTGAATCCATATCGTGGTTAGTACCTGAAACAATTTTAGCAAAAGAATGACCAAAATCGGATTGAGCATTAGTATTATGAGATGAATGTCGAGGGTTCGATTCATAATCGGATGTCATTGGGGGAGAGCTTCCAACAATCTGAGGTGCATGCTTAGAAACAGCTACTTGGCGAGGGCCTATGGACGGGATTCCATGCAGATGGCAGATGGCGGCCCAGGGGTCATCACCCCCCTGGGGGCGGCCTTGGAAGAAGAGACAGCTACCGCACCCCCATAAGGAACCACAAGGGGGTCGGCCCCCCATGGCATGCGACAGCCATGGGGGGAAGGGAGGGCGCCCCCCCTATAGCGGCAGATTGCAACGGCGCGGGATGTCGCCCCCTAGTCGTGCTACCATGCAGTAGACAAACAGCAGCAGCAACAGCGTTGGCGCGGAGTTGGCAAAGTTGCTGTGGTGGTGGGGGACCAGCGAAGGGCGCTGGGGTTGCAATGAGGGTGTTGCTGCGGCAGGCTGCGAGGAGGATTGCAACAGATATAACTCCGGTGGAATAAGCCCAGTGGGTACATGATCTTGGCCCGGGCGTGCGGCTGAGTTAGCGGGCGATGGCGTGAAAACCCTGGGTACTTGGGACATCGAAGATGAAGGTTGTGAATGCGTATGAGGGGTGAAATTGGACGTCAGTGCGTGAAAAAGTGGCTCCGCCATGGAGCTATCGGCGAAAGGCGAGAAAAAACGATCACACACACTAAGAAGTGAAAATGCCCACACTAAGAGAGAAAAGCCTTCAATTCTGGCGCCCCACATATTTGTTATTGTATATAATGTTGACATTCGAAAATTCAACACTAATAGTCTAAGCAAAGTAACTCAAATGAAACTAAATTAACTATTAAAGCCGCCAATAGTTAACAAATTACATAGATGGAGTAACACATTACTCGTGGATGATTATCACCTATCAATTTCTAGAACACCCATAAATATTTCCGAAATTGGGTCTACAAAATATATCCAAATGATCCTCGTGCTCTATTCAAGGAAATACATCAACCCTTAACCCTAATTCCAAGTTAAATTAACTTGACTCGTTAATCAAATTAAATTAATACTCAATCAATTGAACCTGCAACCCTAATTATCATAAATCTAAGAGCAATTGACTGGACATGATGTAAATAAATTGTCTCCTAATCAACGAGGATGCACAAGAATGCAGAGCACAAAAGAATACACAATAATTTAACATCTTTAATAAAAGAGTATCATATACAATTTATTTACACTGTATTTTAACTGAATATTATCTATTACAATTCGACTTGTTATTTCAACCAACCAATGAAACCACTCAAATGTGCTTGAAGTATTAATATTTTTCACTTTTTCTTGTACAGAAAAGAAAATTAACAAAAAGCTTTATCACAAAACACATATGTGCACAAAGTGGCTAGAGAAAGATGAAGATATGAAAACCATCTCCCACGTGTCGTTTTCATCTCGGTTATGATTCTGCCACACCACTTAAACCATCGGGATCTCTCTCTTATATATATTTTTGCATTTTTTTTATTTAATTGATCAAATTACTTGTAATTAATGATCCTTTATTAATTCTATTTCACTTTAATGATCACTTGATTGATCATTACTATTATTTGTGTATTTATAGACACCTTAGAATTTTAAGAGACCATTTATTTTATAGACTTATACTTTATAGAATTAAGAATTTGATTTAGAACAAGTGATCATGAGACTTATAAGTGATCAAGAAAATCACTATTTATTTTGGAGATTGATATTATTCACCTATTATCATCAATTTTGGGACAAAAAAAAATATGGATACCACTAGATCAAGTGTAATGGACGACCATGATGGGTATTTTTGGAATAGAAATATCTTCCAACTTTTGATCACATACACCTTATATTGTATCTCTTTGTGTATAATTATTCAAATTATACAAGCCTTATACACAAATTAATACCCAAAAATCCTACACCACAATTTTTAATCATTTTTCTCCCAATTTTTCCCACATTTTCCCACAAATTCCCAACATTCCCCTCAAACTCCACCCATTCCCCCACACACCCATACTTTGACTCACCCATTTGTCTCCATGCAAGAGATATAATTCAAGACTTGCAAAAAAATTCTCTCCCTCTGCCTCTCATTGAAATCGGCCATAAGGTCTAAAATGAACAAGTCTTGTAAATTTTTCACCAACTTCTCTATCTCTCTTGTTAGAAATTCTCCTACTTCTCTCTGAAATCCTACTACCTCTCTCTACTCTCATCTTCATCTTCTTCTTTCTTTTCTTCAAACACTTAACAAAAAACACAAGAATTTCCCCTTCTACTCTTCATATAATTCGCCCCCCTTAAATAACCTTTTGTTTGCATGGATTGACTTCCCTTTGCAAAGGGTGTCTAGCAGATACCACATGACTAGACCATAGCCAAGGGTGTTCTTGAATTTTCCGTCCTCAATATTGACGTTCCAGACATTCTGGCATAATTTATTGTTAGGAAAACTTATTGTTAGATTTTGATGATACCATGTGAAACATAAAATAGGAAGTTGGCACCCCATTTTCCTTGTATTTGTACTTATAATAAATAGGACTACATGAGCTGAGTGAAATCAGCTATGTTGAAGAATACAAGAGTCAACTGAAGATTAAAGTGAAAACCCAGTTGTGTGTCAGCTGTGTGTTGTCAAGATGAAAGTCTCAGACTCGACTAAAGAAGAGACCCAGCTGTGAGATAGCTGAGTAAAGGATGAAGAAGTGATACAATCAAGTCGATTAAGAGCCAAGTCCGCTGGGCTTATCAGACAACAGAGTCATTCCTAAAAGGTTGGAGCTGACTCAAGTTAAAGGGGTGAAGGCAGTTGTCTAGTCAAGTCGACTGATATTAATCCGTTGCACAGAAGTCAAGGACTTTACTTAATATAGTAATACATCCACGCGGCCATGTCTAAAAGTGATCATTCCAGAAGCGTGCAAATAGAATAAACTAATGGGAAGCACTATGCTTGTGTCAGGACCTGAAAAGCTGCAGACAACACTTAATACGAGGAAATGTCACCATCACAAGCTGCAGATCAAGAAAAGACAAGCCAACGACCAAGAAGTGTTATTTGAAAATTACATATCTCTTCAACGGGTAAATTTTCAAATAAGCACTATAAAAGGTTGAGGAAGTAAGTGAGAGAAGGTGACGAATTCTAAGAGATTTTACAAGCAAATAAGAAAGCAGACCTGCAAATATTCTCTCAAGCTTTCTAAGACATTCCTTACTCCTAAAATCGAAAGAATCCAACACATTCAGTGAAGGAAAGAATAATTAATCAAGTTGAACATGAAGCAGTTTAAAGGACAAAAGGGGTCTACTAACCAAGGTTGAAGGAGCTGTAGTAAGGCTCAAGGTTGAACCAGAAGATTTGAGATCGTTGGAATGATGTGTGATCAATTCCAATCGTTAGAAGGAAGCTAAAGTAGCAAGATAGATGTCTTATGAAGAAGCTGAGTCCCAGGAGCTATAGTATCGACTCAAAACTGCTTTGTAACCAGATCTGTTACTTAGTGGATTCCTATAGGAGTTGGAGAAGAGTGGATTAGAGGAATTACCCATCCTGAACCACTATAAAATTTGCTTGTGTCATTTTACTTACAACACTTTATTTTCCTGCATATTTTTAATATTTGCTATTAAGTTAATATTGCTAAACCTAGCTGATAATAACATTGCTAAAAACAAGTGTTAAAAACAAGTTTAAAACATCAAGGGTGATAAGTCTTCCGCTGAACAAAACCAAATCAACTGAAAAATAAGTGTTAGTGACCGAGATGAGTTATACTATCGCCAATTCAATCAGTCTATTGAGTGGGTAACTATGTTTGTAAGTAAGCCAACCTAGCTGTCCCCCAAGGATTTAGCTGATTTGAGTTAACTCTGTTAAAATATTATAAAAGAACTAAATATGAGAATTTGGTAAGGTTTATTCAATCCCCCCTTCTAAACCTTACAACTCACCCCTTGGAACCTACAAGTGGTATCAGAACGGTTGGTTCATTAAACTTTCCGCACTAGTTATCGAACTAGATCTCAATCTTTTCAAAAATATAACACTTGAGTTTTTAAAAGCTTTTATTTCGAAAGCAAAGTTATTATCATGGAAACAAATCTAACACGTATTCTTATGTTCACTATGGAAGAGTTTGATGATTGAAAAATTCACATGCATGCTCACCAATCAGCCTTACACGATGAAATGTGGCTACTGGTTGATTAGTTTGAGTTTTGCATGTAATTTGGGCATAATAGTGGATATAATAGGTTGTTAAATATGCATTAACTTAGTTAAAAAAGGGCCATGTTCTTATAAAGTGGAAAAGAAATTACGCTTTGCTTGTTTGGAGGAATTAAACGATATTATGAGTACATTTGTGGCAAATTGGAGCATTGCGGTAAAAAACCATCAAGAATTGGGCGAATACACGAAGTTTGGAGCTAGATCGAGAAAAGATCAGACGAACCGGGAAAGAAATGGCTACGCACGGGCAGCATGTGCACATGGGCACGACCCGTGCGTGTGCAGGACAGCAGGACTCAGCCTTCGCAGGGACGCACGAGCTGGTCGTCCCTGTACGCATGGCCCGTGCATCAATTCGAGAGAAAACCAAAACATACGGCCTAACGCACGGGTTGTTCGTGCATAAGCGCACGACCCGTGCGTCTATACGGGAATCGACAAATTCAAACCGTAATTACTTAGGTTTGGCCCAACGGGAGTATAAATAGAGACAAGACGGCCCCAAATGAGGACATGTTGATATTACCCTAGAAAGCACAGAAAAGAGCAACCTTCTATCGGAGGATTCAAGAGATAGATCGAGGTCACATCCACACGCTTCAGGATTGAATATTGATCGAGAGATCATCAATGTCCCTGAGTTTCTTTATTCCATTTTACCTTTTATTTTCACTTAGTTAGACATGAACATGAACGATTTGTCTATGAATTGATACTCTTGTTTGATGTTTAATTGAATTAGGTTAATTGATACTCTTGTTTGATGTTTAATTGAATTAATGTTATTATTTTCAAACCCTATTCGAGTACTCTGTTTTATTTCTTGTTTTACCAAATGGCCATTGGTTTAACTTGCTTGATGTATTGGTTCATAATTCGAGAGATGAGTTTCAATACTAGATCTTGAGTTCTTGACATGAATATTTTGCATTATTGATAAGTCTGTGAGTATTTGTGAGGATAAATGATCTTTTTGCTTTTGGGAGTTGTTTATCTTATGTTGAGTAGAGATGGTAGCATATAATTCAATCAACGTTTATTTTTAGGGTAAAATGCTTTTGATCATTTTTTTATTGATAATTTGTTATGATTAATCGGATAACAAGAGGGAGATTAATCCCACAACCATGGAATCCATTCATCCACTTGATCTTTCAATCGAACTCTTTACTTTGTCTTTTTATGATAAAATCTTGTTACTTTACAAAACAACCATCAATTTTGAAAATAAAAATAATTATATTACAATCTCAATACTTAGTGCATAAATTTAGTTGTCTCTCGTGGATCGATTGCTAACCCTATCTACTAACTCTATCTACTGAACATAAAAATATGGCGAACAAGTTTTTTGGCATCATACTTAGGTAAAAATATGGCGAACAAGTTTTTAAGGCGTAGTAATTAAATTTTTAGTACTAATATTGCGATAAATAGAATTATTTTTAATTTAGACATTTTTTTTTTATTATTTTGTTTAAGTGCATCTACTAAACGATTTATTTCTTTTAGTTGGTTCTGTAGTGCATGAACACTCGCAAGATCATGGAATTAGCACCGCTCATACCGAAGAGAAGCTTTCGCAAGGGGATAAGTGCATCTACTAAACGAACAAAAAATAGCAAGATCATTCTATGGGGATGTGGAACAACGGATAATAATAATGGCAACAACAGAGGTAACAATGGGATCAACATGATCAATAATGTGATTACTGTAAGTTCCGCACCCAACAACAAGTGATTACTTTCACCTCGGACAAATCGCAACTATGGTGGAATTGCTCATGTCCCGATTAATGCGAATAAATTTGAGTTGAAGCCAACGCTCATTTTGATGATTCAATGTAATGCTTGGGGTTTTGCAACCGAGATCCCAACTCTCATCTTGCACACTTCATGCAAATATGTAATACGATCAAGATGAATGGGGTGTCTGATGATGCTATACGTCTGCGCCTATTACATTTCCCTATAAGGCTAGAAATTGGTTAGGCATTTTGACTCCGGGGAGTGTTAATACTTGGGACGAGTTGAGCCATAAGTTCCTATTTGAATTCTTTCCACCAAGTAAGACACTAATCGCAACTTAAGAGCGAGATCACGCAGCCGTTGAGCTTTGACTGAGCTACTATATGAGGCCTAGGAGAGATTCCAGGATTTATTGAGGAGGTGTCCGCAACATGGGTTTCCAGAGGATCAGCAGCTTTGCTTCTTTTATAACGGATTGATGGGACAGACTAGATCATTTGTGGATGCCGCAGCAGGAGGCGCTTTACTAGCCAAATTTCCACAAGATGCATTCAACTTGCTTAAAGAGATGGCAATCAATAGCTATAAGTGGCCCTCCGAGAGGACAAATGATAAAAGGGTAGCCGAAGTCTCTGATTCAGACCCAATAAAAGCACTGACAGCCTAGATGATTGTGTTGACAAATCAGATAAGTGTTTTAACAAAAGGGGCTGAAGTAAATTCGAGTGCAAATAATGGAGGATTTTCTCTAGATCCTATGGAGGAAGCCAGCTATGTCAATAGCCGAAATTTCAATAATTACCGCAACAATTCGACTCCCACCCATTATCATCTAGGTTTGAGAAATCATGAAACTTTCTCCTATGCAAATACGAAGAACGTGATGCAACCACAATCAGGGTTCAGTGTGACAAACGGTGTCATTAATGCAGAGGCAAAGCCATCAATGGAAGATGTTCTCACTTCCTTTATGAGTCAGACATGTTCGTTCATGAATGAAACGAGGAACCGATTTAGCAAGGATGAGGCTAAGCTAGACAAAATTGAGACACATGTCACTCAATCAAACTAACACCATGGGCTCACAAATAAAAAATCTTGAAACCCAGATTGGCCAATTAGCCACGATCAATGGTGGACAACATCTGAAAGGCCAATTTCTGATTAACACTATGGTAAATCCAAAGGAGCAGTGCAAAGACATTCGTCTGAGGAGTGGTACGGAGTACGAGGGGCCGAAAGTTCTAGAAAAACAGTGAGAATATGCAACCACGCACGGCCCATACGTCTACGCACGAGCAATCCATGAGTGGTTCTATAGGGAAAACTGAACAAGACGAAACACGCACAACTCGTGCGCATGAGCACGAGCAGCCCGTGCGTGATGCCAAAGAGAAATAGAAACAGGACAGAGAACGCACGACCTGCGCATCTAAGCACGGGCAGCCCGTACGCGACTCCGAACAGGTCCATTCGACCCCAGAACTCATGCCATTACCTGAGAACTTCAAATACGCATTCCTTGGGGCAAACAACATGAATTCGGTAATCGTATCCTCCATTTTAACTTCAGCTCAGCTTGATAAACTGCTTAGGGTGTTGAGAAAACATAAGTCTACACTAAGTGGGTTGATATCTGATTTAAAAGGCATGAGTCCAACGATTGTCATGCATAAAATTAAAATGGAAGATGTGTATAAACCTTCAGTGCAGAACCAAAGACGATTGAACCCTATTATGTAAGAGGTTGTTAGGAAAGAAGTTTTTAAATGGTTAGATGCCGGAATTGTGTATTCTATATCTGATAGTTCTTGGGTGAGTCCGGTACAAGTGGTACCAAAGAAAGGGGGGATGAAAGTGATAAGAAATGAGAATGATGAGTTGATTACGACTAGGATAGTTATAGGGTGGCGTATTTGCATTGGATTATAGAAAATTGAATGATGCCACTCGTAAGGATCATTTTCCCCTCCAATTTATTGATATGATGTTAGGTTGTTTGGTGGGATTTGATTATTACTTGCTTTCCCGGATGGTTATTCTCGAAAGTACAACCGCATCATGATTGCACCGGAAGACCAAGAGAAAACGATATTTACACGTCCCTATGGTACGTTTGCATTCCGTAGAGTGCCATTTGGACTATGTAATGCACCCACGACTTTTCAGTGCTGTATAATGGCTATTTTTCATGATCTTATTGAGAAAATTATGGAGGCTTTCATGGATGATTTTTCTGTCTTTGGAGATTCTTTTGATCATTGTCTTCACAATCTTTCTTTAGTTTTACAGAGAAGCGAAGAAACTAACCTTGTTTTGAATTGTAAGAAATGCCATTTTATGGTACGTGATGGCATTGTACGAGACCACCGAGTTTCTTCTGCAGGTTTAGAAGTGGACAGATCAAAGGTTGTGGCAATTGAGAAACTCCCACCTCCGACAAATAAAAAAGCGATCAAAAGTTTTTTAGGAAACGCCGGATTCTATAGAAGGTTCATTCGTGACTTTTCTAAAATTACTAAACCTTTGATTCAATTATTAGAAAAAGATACTGCTTTCAATTGTTTGCAAGCATTTGAGAGTTTGAAGATGGCGTTGGTGACAACACCAATTCTCGTAGTTCTGGATCGGAGTCAGCCCTTTGAGCTGATGTGTGACGCCTTGATGATTTCGATAGAGGGTCAAGCCGGGGTCGAAAAGGGATAAGTTATTCAGATCCATCTACTACGCGAGTAGAACATTAGACAGTGCCCAACATAATTACACTACCACTGAGAAAGAAATGCTGGCAATTGTTTTTGCATTCGACAAATTCCAATCTTACTTGATTGGAACAAAGACGATAGTCCACACAGACCATGCAACGATCAAATATCTTTTTGACAAGAAGGATGCCAAACCAAGACTGATTCAGTGGATTCTCTTGTTGCAAAAATTCGATATGGAAATTAGGGATATGAAGGGATGTGAAAATGTGGTAGCAGACCAACTGTCCAGACTGAAGTATAAAAAAGATGAGAAAGAGGGTACAAATTTGATGAAGGAAGAGTTTCCCAACGAGCAGTTTTTATTAGCACAGGCTAAATTCCCATGGTACGCGGATTTCGTTAATTATTTGGTAGTGGGAGTCTTGCCTCCGGATTTGTCCTCTTATCAAAAAAAGAAGTTCCTCCATGATGTCAAGTTCTATATATGGGATGACCCCTTGCTCTTTAAGAGGTGCGCAGACATGATCATCAGAAGATGCGTGCCTCAAGAAGAGTGGGAGGGAGTTCTACAACAGTGTCATTCTTCACCTTCTGAGGGACACTTCGGTCCAACAAGCACTGCGGCAAAGGTATTACAGAGTGGGTTATACTGGCCTACTTTACATAATGATTGTTATTTGTATGTGCAGTAGTGTGACAGGTGCCAGCAGATGTGGAACATCTCTAGATAACATGAGATGCCTATGACCAACGTGATGGAAGTCGAGCTTTTTGATGTGTGGGGGATTAACTTTATGGGTCCCATTCCATCATCTTCGGGCTATCAATATATTCTACTTATAGTGGAGTATGTATCTAGATGGGTAGAAGCAATTCCTTCACAGATGAATGATGCACATGTAGTAATTCGGTTCCTAAAGAAAATATATTCACTCGATTTGGAACACCGAGAGCTTTGATTAGCGATGGGGGTCACATTTTGTGAATAAATTGATGAGCAATCTACTTGCAATGTATGGGGTTAGGCACAATGTGGCATTGGCATACCATCCACAAGAAAATGGGCAAGCTGAAGTAGCCAATCACGAGATTAAACAAATTCTAGAAAAGATAGTGAGCATAAATCGAAAGGATTGTGCTATGAAGTTAGATGATGCTTTATGGGCATACCGGTCAACATTCAAGACACTTTTGGGCACATCTCCATATCGCTTGTATTCGAAAATCATGTCACTTGCCCGTGGAGTTAGAGCATAAGGCATTCGGGCGGAAATAAGTTAAATTTTGACTTCAAAACAAATAGTGAAGAGAGGCTACTACATTTTAATTAGATGGAAGAGTTCCGAGATGAAGCCTAAGAGAATTCCCGAATCTACAAGGAGCGCACAAAAAGATGGCATGATGGGATGATTAAGAAAAGAGAGTTTTTACCGAGTGAACAAGTCCTCTTGTACAACTCACGTCTCAAACTTTTTCCCAGAAAAATCAAATGTCGGTGGTTGGGCCCGTTTGTAATTAAGAAAGTGTTAAATCCTCCAGGAATAGTTGAATTGTTGAGTCGGGATGGTGAGACATTCATGGTGAATGGCCAGAGAATTAAGAACTATTTTCATAGAGATCCAAAGGAGGAGGTGGCATACCTCACCTTGCAGGATCCGTGATCGAGAAATACGGCGTCAAGCTATAAACGTTAAATTTAGCGCTTGTTGGGAGGCAATCCAATGATTTGTTGTTTTCTTTTTTTCGTTTTTTCCCTTTGCTTAGTTAGGATTTCCTGTTTTAATATTTAAAAAAAACAACCGCATAAATTCACCTTCGCATTGACGCACGGGCAGCCCGTGCGCGCATAGGCACGCCCGTGCGCAATTGCAAAGTTTGCGTGGTTCTCACGGCCTTATGCACAGGCAGTCGCTCGTTACGCACGCCCCATGCGTCCGACCGTTGAGGCAATATTAAGACGCGAACCAGGTATGTTCATTCACTTCAAATTCTTTCTTCTCTCCCCAAGCATAAAATCCACTCGCCTCTCTCTCCCAAATTGCTAGAATTTCGAAATTTAACTTGATTTTCACCACAAATCAATCACTTCCACCACACTACTCACTAATCTTGCACAATTTTCGATTTTGGTTGAAGTCTTATTGGAGACAAGCACCTAGGGTTTTCACTTCTTCCTTATTGCAAATTCTTGGAATTTTCGGTAAGATTTACATGCTTTCTTCGATTTTTCTTGTTGAATAAGTGTTGAAGATAATATATGGAGATTGTTATGCTTGTATTGCTATGATTTACTTGAATTACTATATGAAGCAAAGTATCGAACACCTTGTGGGCATACTGAATGGGGAATATTTGGTTGAATTGTTGACTATTGTTGAATGAGCATTGATATTTAGGGTGGTAGTAACTATGATTCTCTACAATTATATTGATGTGGAAATATGGGACTTGATTCTTGATTGCAAATTTGTAGAAATGAGACACTATGCTTTTTTTTTATAGGGGATTTTAGCCATGAATTTATCTTATTCTTGTTTGTACTTGGTTTATTCGTAAATCTCTCATCTACTTTTGCTTGGTACAAACTCGAAACAATTGACAATGGGCCGACAGGAGGAGACGCCAAAGGGAAAGAACACCACAAAACGTTCATCCTGATTGCCCTGCAGCATACGAGGTAGTACTCACTGAGGATAACGACTTGGAGAGATGGAACAAGTTAGTCACCCGGCCCATGGCCCCTACACAATATGCTGAAGATGAGTGTACCTAACTCATTGGGATACACGATGACGTATGGAGACTTTTCGAGAGGGTCGGGTGGATAGAATTTATGAGAGGGAGATGGCCGACTTATAAGAGCCTCACGCCGAGTTCTTAAGCACCGTCGAGCTTTTAAGGTTGTGGCACAAATGAGCCATATGAGATCCTATTTCACCGGAGAATCAAAGACAACGATTATCAATAGCCCAAGAGAACAACTTTTTTAGGGTACCGACCGATGCACCATTCGAACAATGGGGGGGGCATATAGCCAAGATGATGACTTAGGGCGCTTACTAGTGGAAACACCGGAAATCGGTGTCATGATCTATGAGGCACGAACCGCCAAATCCTCGTGGGTCCTAACCCGATACGGTATATTCAGGGGGTCACTTCAGCCTCAGTCTATGCAAGAGAAAACAATGGAGGCATGATAGTCAGGGAACTTTATCTACTATGGTGTATGTTGACCCGCACGCTTTATAACATGACACTCTATTTCATTTGAAAGCAGATAGACCGCATGCCCAAGCGAGCCGGGGCACTATCATGATTGGGGGTATGATTACTCCGATTGCCCTCGACACTTTAACATCTATATTAGAGCCTTGGAGCCGATTGAGGGGAGCGGAGGATCGATCCGCGGTTTTACATCAAATGAAGATAATCATGGAAGAGGAGGGTGTGTACCTCTTCCAACAAAGAGTCGGGCATGCTTTCCTGCTTCCCTACATGGCGCTCAACACCGTGGATAACATAAATGATGGGCCCAACTTTTTGCTAAACTCTGAGACACATAACAGAGTTGTTCAGGCCATGCTTGCGAGAAAAAGGTGAAGGGTCGTCGGTCTCCTAGATGAAGATGATGTATGGCAAAAGAGATGGAATATATGAGAATATTCGTAGAGAGAGGAGGACATACTAAAAGAGTTCTCACCAGGGTGAGGAGCGGAGGATATGACTTTGATGCTAGATTCTTAGCCCTTGAGGAGCGAGCACAAATTGCAACATGATGAACTCCGAGCCTTCCGAATAGAGCAATAATAGTGGAACAGGCGATTCACGTGAAGTAAAAGGAGCTCCTCGAGATGATGCGACAGATGACCCAGCAGGCACATCTCGCAGGCCACTATCCGCCACCACCCCCAGTGGCCACTATCCGCCACCACCCCGCAGCCGAGTCAAGTTACATCCACACTTTTCATTTGTTGAAATTCTCCGCCCTTCCTTGTTTGCGATATAATTTCATTCAAGTTTGGGGGAGAGAGAGTTTATTTTGATATGAAGGGTGTGGAGAGAAAAAATTGCATTCATATAGTTGCATGTAGAGCATTTAGGTTGCATTGAATTAGACGCACGTTTACGCTTTTAGCATGTATATTGCTTTAGTAAGTTTTTAGGAGTGAGTAAACTATTTTTGTGGTGTGTGTTGCGACTTGGGGGATTATTTGAAAAAATAATTGTGTTGTTTTGAATTTGAAATTGAGCGAATTGACCTTGATGAGAATAGATGATATGGAACATGTGGATATTGAAAACATGAAATTTATACTTTGATTTAATTTGCAAGATCGAGATTTTGAGCCTTTTATCGCTTTCATTATACGCGGTCTTGTTTGTTGATTTGAGTGTATCATTCATGCCGATTAGAATTTTAGAACTTGCTCGTATCTCTCACAAGGCCACATGTTGTATGCTATTTGTGAAAATGATTTAAGGCCATTTTTGTTAAGCCTTTCAAGCCATTTCCTACCTAATGATATTGAATTCCTAGTTAGCCAATTTGAGCCTGTTGCCTAATTTTTGATAGCCACATTTCCAAATTTTTAACTTGATATATCTCATTACACTACACTTGAGCGTATAGCATTGAGTAAGGGGATTGAATGAGGTTGAATGGGTTGAAATCAAGAATTTAGATAATTGTGAAAGTGTTGGTTTATGGGAATAAAAGAAAAAGAAAAAGGAGGAAAAGAAAGGATGAATACTCGTAAAAGAGTCAAAAAAATAAATAAAAATAATCGACTTTATAGACGAGTTTGCTATGAATGAACTTGTAGGCTGGGATTTGTGATGTAAGGTTGAAAAAAAAAGGTTGGAGTCTATAAAAGAAAAGAAAAAATGGGATATGAAAAGTTGATAAGAACGAGGGGTGATTTGACTAGCATATTGAGCTTAAATGAAGATGGTTGATTCAATGAAAGATGGGCTTACCGGTATACGCCGAGTATGAGTCACGTTTTATATTTCCCTACCCTAACCAAAGAGCCTTCATTACAACCAAATGAGAAAGTACTTTTGATTCATGAATTCCATACACTCTAGTGGCGGAGATGTGAGACGATTTGCAAGCTTATGGTAATTCTTCATCATTGATGTGATTTGAGCATAAACACGTCCCTTATACACTTGAGAAGAGAGCATACACTTGATCGGTGAGAGTCGTGATTCAAAGCATTTGTCATGGTTTCATTGATATGTGTTATATGTTAGATGTTCGAGGTTTGGTTGATTTATTGCTTGATGCCTATGGATAAGCGGATGAGTTTTGATGTGTTGTTCTTGATTATTGCTTTTCATTACTCCCACTTGTGTTTTGTTTTGTTTATAAAGCGTTGACCGGGACCGACAATAGTTTAAGTTTGGGGTTTGATTAATGTGAGTTTGCATGTAATTTGGGCATAATAGTGGATATAATAGTTGTTAAGCATGCATTAACTTAGTAAAATGGGCCATGTTCTTATAAAGTGGAAAAGATGTTACGCTTTGCTCGTTTTGCAGAATATAACAATATTATGAGTATGTTGTGGTAAATTGGAGCATTGCGGTAAAGAACCATCAAGAATTGAGCGAATACATGAAGTTTGGAGATAGACCAAGAAAAGATCGACAAACCGGGCAAGAAATGGTTACGCACGGGCAAAGAAGTGCACATAGGCATGGCCCATGCGTATGCGGACAAAAGGACTAAACCTTCGCATGGACGCACGGGCTTGTCGTGCATGTACGCATGGCCCGCTCGTCAATTCAAGAGAAAACCAAAACATACGGCCCGACGACGGGCTGGTAGTGCGTAAGGACACGGACCGTGCGTCTGTGCGGGAATTGACAGATTCAAGCCGTAATTACTTAGGTTTGGCCCAACGAGTATAAATAGAGACGAGGCAACCCCAAACGAGGACACACGGATTTTTACCCTAGAAAGCACAGAAAAAAACAACCTTTACCGGAGGATTCGAGAGATAGATCGAAGTCGCATCCACGCGCTTGAGGATAGAAGATTGATCAAGAGATCATCAATATCCCTGAGTTTACTTATTCCATTGTACCTTTTATTTTCACATAGTTAGATATAAACATGAACGTTTTGTCTATGAATTCTTTATTTCCCATGTCCAGCGAAACACCTTGTGATTCTGGGATTTGGGATTAGGTTAATTGGTACTCTATTTTGATGTTTAATTGAATTAAAGTTATTATTTCAACCCTATTTGAGTACTGCTTTTTATTTCTTATTTTATCAAATGACCATTGGTTTAACTTGCTTGATGTATTGATTCATAATTCGAGAGATGAGTTTCAATATTTTGTATGATTGAGAAGTCTCATGAGTATTTGTGATGATAAATGATCTTTTATGCTTTTGGGAGTTGTATATCTTATGTTGAGTAGAGATGCTATCATAGATAATTCAATCAACGTTTTTATTGTGTCTCGAGAGAGAGGGTAAAATGCTTTTGTGATCGTCTTATAGGAAAGATTAATAATAACTTTGGTTTTAATTAATCGTATAACAAGAGGAGATTAATCAAACCACAACCCTGAATCCATTCATCCACTTGATCTTTCAATCGAACTCTTTACTTTGTCTTTTTACAAAATAACCATCAACTTTTGATCGCCTAAATAAAAATAATTATATTACAATCTCAATACTTAGTGCATGATAAAATCTTGCTTACTTTTACAAAACAACCATCAACTTTTGATCGCCTAAATAAAAATAATTATATTACAATCTCAATACTTAGTGCATGAATTTAGTAGTCTCTGTGGAATCGACCTTGCAAACCCTAACTATTAACTACGCTGCTTCACTTGCGGTGAAGCTAAAAATAAGGCGAGCAAGAATAGAAGATGGGCTCTCGCAAATCTTAAAGGTCAACACTCCCGTAAGAAGAGCACCTCCACGTGAAGGAGAAGATGTTGCAGCAGAGCCCGACACTGTATGGTTGAAAACCACTCGTGAATGGACCAACGAAGATAGAAAAAGATACACCCTTGATAATGTTGCCCAGACATCCTCTACAAGACCTTGGACAAGGCTATGTTCAACAAAGTCAAATCATGCAATTCAGCCAAAGAAATCTAGATAAGCTAACCCCGATGTGTGAAGGATTAGAATAGATTAAAAAGAATAAATTAATTATCATAGCTTCAAAAATTTGAAAATTTTAAAATGCTTGCAGTGAGAGTCCGGATCGATTGGATGTCGTTCACGAAATTACAAACAAGCTTTCAACTCTTGGGAAGGAGTACACTCAAAAGAAGATGTGCATGAAGATCCTACGAGTCGTCCCAGCTGAGTGGGAAATGAAGGTCATGGCCCTGAGACATTCCATGGACTCTCCAAAACATCAAATCATGAGTTGTTCTCAGACCTCAAAGCTTATCAGTTTGAGCAAGAGGAAACAACTGTGCCCAAGACAGCTGCATTGTTGGCCAGTGAAGGGAAGAAAGTTGAGCCAAAAAAAACAATTGATCAAGAGGAAATTGTTCTTATGGTGAAAAGGTTCAACAAGTTCTTCAATAAGAACTATAAAAGAAACAAGGGTGAAACCTCCAGAAGACATTCAACACCCTCCATAGCAAGGGAGGACAGACCACCCAAGAGTGTGGAACATCAAAGAGCTGACTATCAGAGAGCTGATAATCAGAGAGTTAACTTGCAGAGAGCTGAAAACCTGTGTTCGAATTGCAGACAACTAGGACACTTTGCTGTTGACTATTCTTATCCACTAGTCAACAAGTACATAAATGAAGAGGATAGAAGAGTCTTCAGAGAGAGAAGACAAGAAAAGAAGAAAGCCATGTTGGCTGCTGAGACTGCTGAACCAGCCAAGTGCAAAGAACCAGCAGACTCGGATAGTAGTGAAACAGACTACTCTAGTGATACTGAGGAAGAGGCTTTGATCTGCCTCATGGCCAAAGAAAAAGATCCAAAAGATGAAGAAGATGAGGTACACTCTAACTCATCTCATTCTGATTCTAGTGATAGTGATAGTGATACAAACACTTCCTTAACAACAGATCTTTATGATTCAATTGGCAAAATAATGAAAGATTTTGAGCACATGAAAACCTCACACACACTTTTAAATGAGGAAAATAGCCAGTTTAAATACCAAAACTCACAGCTGACCAAAGAGTTGAGTACTCTAAGTCATGTAGATGATGAGAATACAAAGCTGAAGGCCGAAAATGTCAAGAACCAAGCAGAGTTAGTTGCTACTGAAAAGAGAGATAAAGATCTCAAAAATGTGATTTCTTCATTTACAAAAGCATCTAAATCATTGGATGAACTTATAATGAGTCAAAAAGAGTGTGGAGATAAAACAGACATAGGATTGAATTCATTTGTGCATTCTCAAGCTCCAAGAGTGATTTTGGAGAAAGGATCCCCAAATAATGAGGGAGTCCAAAAACCCAAAACACCATATGTTGCACCAACACCCGCACTCAAACACAATCACAATCATACTGGCCTTGGATATAAAGGTAAAGGAAAAATCCAAAGAGAGTATCTTTGAAAGGACAAACAAAGGAAATTTAGAAAAGTCCATCAAAACTCCAAACAAAAATACTCGTGAAAGCTAAACTGAGCTACCGTAAGCCCCGAGATTTCAACGAAGAAATTCATATGATGGGAATGGTAGAAACTATCCAAACCAAGCGATTGGAACAACCAAGTAAGATATCAACAAAGACCTACGGCATACAAGCCAAAATGGCAAAGACCTCAACCTCAACAAAGGTCATCCGATGGCAAAAGAGCTATTATCAGCACACTTATGCACCCAAGCACAAAAGCCATCAAAAACACAAATTCCACAATTATCCCAAGAAAGAAAATGCTTAAACAAATACACAGGCATAAAGACAAAAGTGACAGCTTGTATGTTCATAAAACCCCCAAGAAATTTGCTAATGTGCACTATGATTATGGAACTGATAGATGGCAACCTCTGAGAGTCAGATCTTCTGGCTATATGTTGGTTGGAACATCTTATAGCACTAACCCCCAAGGACCCAGGCAAGTATAAGTACCTAAAAATTAATTTCCTTGATTGTGGGTTCAAGGAACAGCTGGGTGCCAAGGAACCTGGTGCATAGATAGTGGTTGTTCCAGACATATACGACAGAAATAAAAAATCTATCAAAATTCAAGAAAATCAAAGGTGCAAAAGTCATATTTGGAGGAAATGAAGCTCTAGGTGATATCAAAGGCACAAGATCCATAAAGAAAAATGGACTGGATATCACAAATGTTGCATGTGTTGAAGGTCTCAACTTCAATCTACTAAGCATCAACCAATTCTGTGACAAAAGCTACAATGTGGGATTCAATATGGGAGTTTGCAAAATCAAATATGTTGAATCAAACGAAGTTGTGCTACAAGGAACAATACAGAAGAACATGTATGTGGATTGGTCAACTGCTACACCCAACACATGTCTGTGAGCAAAAAGTACAGCCGAATCAAGTTGGTTGTGGCAAAAGAAGCTTGCAAGGAGTCATCTTGTGGAAGGATTGTCTGAGTCACTATACAAGAGAGAAAGTATTTTTGATGCATGCCAGATGGGAAAGCAAATCAAGTCATCCTTCAAGGATAAGCCAAGTCCTTCTTCAACAAGGATATTACATATGTTGCATATAGACTTATTTGGTCCTGTTGAGCCAGCTAGCATCAGTGGAAAGAAATACACTCTTGTGGTGGTGGATGATTACTTAAGATATACATGGGCAAATTTCATGTGTAAAAAGTAGGAAACACTGCAGAAATTGCCTCAGCTGATGAGAAGAGTTCAAAATGAGAAGAGTCAAATCATTATATAGATAAGATCTGACAGGGGAACTGAGTTTGTCAATGGGATTATAACTCGATTGTGTTGAAAGTGGTATTGCTCATGAGTTGTCACTACAAGAACTCCACAAATGAACGGAGTAGCCAAAAAAAGGAAGAGAACTCTCAAGGAAGTCGCTAGATAATGTTAGTCAAGTCATTACCTAAGAGATTTTGCGCTGAAGCCATAAATATTGCATGCTACACTCAAAATAGATGCATGATCAACAGCCAATTGACTAAGACTCCCTGTGTGATTTGGACAGGGAGAAAGCGAAATGTTAGATATTTCAAGTATTTGGATGTAAGTGCTTCATCCACAACAATGGTAAGGACAACTTAATAGCTTTTGATACTAAAGTCGATGAAAGTATCTTTTTTGGGATGCTCACCGGTGACGTAAAAGCTTATAGAGTGCAAAATAAAAGGACTAAATATGAGAATTTGGTAAGGATTATTCAACCCCTTCTAAACCTTACCACTCACCCCTCGAGACCTACAAGTGGCCCCTTTGGGACCTAAGAAGATGTTCAAGGCGAATTTTTCTCGGCGCCGAGGCAAGCGCATGCACGTAGAGCCGACTCCACCAATATTAATCACCGATCCAGCTGTTTGGAAGACACAACAAAACCGCTCCAGCCTTCTTTTTCTAAGCCAACTCGGAAGAAGAGAGTCACATACTGAAAAAGCACCTTCCCTGCAGCCCGACCCCAAGAAAGCACATACCCCAAAGAGCCAAGTCCACCCAAGCTCCCGCCGTAGAGCCGAGCTAAAGTTGCATCTGCGCATGCAACTCGAGACTAAGAAGAATCATTAGTACCTTCTCCAAATCATGAAGAAGCGATGCACTATTGTGCCTGTGAAGGTAGTCGCCCAAGAAGTCGAACATAGGAGAAAAGGCTTTCACTTTCGATGAGCCTGAAAATGTGGAGCCAAAAATTCCTCTGGTTCCAACCAAAAGAAGATGGCTGGTCAAGAAGGTCGAGCTGGAGAAGCCAGCTGAGTCCAACACCCAGCCTGCATAGAAAGAGACTATGGAAACTCAGGAGAAGCAGTCGAAGGAAGTTACTGGTGGTAAAGTGGTCATCACAGAGGTAGAGAAAACTGCTGATATGGATCAGAGACTGTTGAAGACCCAGATGTTCGAGAGACAACTGAGGAACATGGAGCTGAGACATCTGAGCACTTTGAAGAAATAGATGTTCAGTCCCCTTAGACGGATGCTAGAGAACCTGAGGAGCAACATGCTCCACTCGCCTCGATTTAGAAAGAGGAGGATGATGATGTGGTGATGTTGTCTCCAGTTTATCCTGATATCCATGAGAGATTAACGGTATGGAGAAGATAGAAGCTGAGCTACTCAAGATATCAATTTTAGAGCCCAGAGTTTATTGAAGAAGAAGAGGATCTCTTGGGTTTCTTGGGTGACATGGCTATCGCCGCCGCTGATCCTAACTGCATGACCATTCTTTATCAAAGAAAAGATGAAGAGAAAGAAAGAGCCTTGGAAAAGGAAAAAGCTATTGAAGAAGCAAAGAAGCCGCACTATTTTCCTTTCTCTGATGTACCAAAATTTGCCATGGACTCAACTGACAACAGCGATATTGACATTGAGGAGATAGACCCTGCTATAGCAGCCGAGAAAGCAGAGTTCAGGCAAACTGTAAAACAATCAAAGAAGATGCACGAGCATCAGATGCAAGAGGGTCCACGAGAGTCCTCTCAAATCTTTTTTTCCCCTGATGTTATGGATGTGGTGCGAACCATTGTTGCCACCACATCTCTAGTGCACTCTGAAGATGGCACCAGGAAAAATGGCGATGAAGCTAAGGATTGTGAAGAAGCGGGCACCTTAGCCAAGCCAACTCCTCGCAGGTGTTGAGACACCTGGCCGGTCGGCTGATCACTCAACAGGAATAACAGCTAGGTTGGAGAATGTTGTGGGAGACCAATCATCTATGAAGTTTGGAGGCAAATGATATAATCAAAATATTTAGCAGAGTGAAGTTAATGAAGCTCGGACGGTTCGTGACTATCTCACCGAGACTTCATCCGCACCGCAGCCAATGACACTTATGAAGTAGCTAAGGCACATGATGGAAGCGAGGCCATGGGAGTTGAGACTCCTGGCCCGAAAGTGCAATCCAAGGAGTTGAGACTTTGATGGATGCCATCGAAGACCCCAAAGTAGCTTTGTCTGCCGAAGGAATAAATATCGAAGACCCCGTGCGGTTGAGACGCACACGGGATGACCAAGGTGATGTGAACCGTAGCAATGATTGTGCATACGACCCAAACAACAATATGTTGTTAACCCAAGATCTTCACTAGTTCGGTTAAGATTGTGGAAACATTGACCCATTGCTTAGCAAAGCAAGAACTTCGATATGCATAGACGCCACAAACAAATGTGTAAGTTCGCTTGATAAGTCGGTAATCGCAACAAGATGAACAATCTTGAAGCTCTTGGAAAAACCCAAAGGGTTGAAGAGAAAATCTCTAATCAAAATTCAATATCAAAGTTGTTGTGAAAAATAAACAAGTGTATGTCTTATATAGGTGACTCAAAACAAATCCTAAACCAACTAGAAAACAATTTAAAAATCGAAAAAGGAAACAAAAACAACTTAAAACCCTAAAACGCACCCGCGGACATGGCCGTGTCATTGAGCATGGCCAGGTCGTGTTCCTTGCTATTTCAGAACTTAAAATATATGTAGGCAAGCATGGTCGTGCTTGTGGACATGGCCAGGCGTGTCTGTGAACACAACCATGTGTTTGAACACGGCCAGGCCATGTTGGCCTCTGTTTCATCCGTTTGAGTCCGAATTAGCTCTTGGAGTCTTACTAAAAGTTGTATTCCTTTCTCTTAGTTTTCCATAGCATCTTGAATCAACTCAAAATCATATTTTTAGAGAAAGTTATGGCCAAAATACTAAACCATGCCAGTGTTAAAAACTGTTGACGCGCTTGGACGTTTTTGAAGGCAACCTCTTGTTGTTCGATCGTCAATGCTTCCTTTCAACACATGATTAACTAATATGACTCTAAACTCAACAGACTTGGCCTCTAACATCAACTTGGCCACTCAAATGACTCAAAAAAACAAAAATAAACACCTAATCTATGATAAACAAACACAAGAAGTCAAGAACTCAATTACACAGTCTTCAAGAACTCGAGATAGCTTGCATTTGGTGTTGCCCGGATCCTCCGTGACTAAATTCACATCATAAGGGCTCCCTAAGTCCTATTTATAAGCCTAGAATCCTAAACAAGGTGGAAGAGCCAAAAAACGCAAACAAATCAAAAATTTCGTGTTCTGCAAGTCACGGCGCGCGACATCAAGGCTTATCACCACACAGGCGTCATTGGTGGCATTGTCTTTGCCGCAGCCGCGCGACTCTAAACTTCAGAATTTCGTCTTGGTATCTTCTTATGCATTGTACCTCTATCTCTTAGCTTTCCATAGCCACTTGAATCACCTCAATATCAATTTTCTATAGAGAGTTACGGCCAAAATTTCAAGACGTGTCGGGCCCGAGATTTTGACATATTATTTTGACTTGTACATGATTTTAACCCATCTAAACTTCTTCATTTGCATTTAGTAGCAACATAGACATTGTAGAACTTTATCTTAGCTTTCCAATGGTGTATGAATCATGTCAATTGGGCTTTGTAGGCGAACGTTATGTCCAAAATGCGATGATCACGCGATTCGTGAAATGACTTTTTTAACGTTTTTTGCTCCAAAACTTGTTTTTTCCATAAAAACCTAAAATCAATAAAATAACACAACATAACACTAAAATATGCAAATGCAAATAAAACACGCTAAATATATGTATAAATCATCACACAAAACACACATAAAAACATGCAAAACAACTCCCCCACACTTAGCCTTATGCTTGTCCTCAAGCAAATAATAATGTCAATAAACCCAACACGAAATATTATGTCCAATTTGAGAATCAATTAATACATAACACCTGTTCCATCTATCTCGGATTATTCCTCATCGATCCCCAACCTTCGCAATAAACTCACTCGGTTAAAGTTAAACATCAATCAAAGTGTTTGGCCTTCCTTACTAAATTTCAAATTTCACAAAAGTTGCAACCCTTTTACTCACACAACAAATAACGCAATTCCTAGTCATGACTTTTTTTTTTTTTGCTAGAACTCTTGAGATATTATTCCACTAGGTATAAACTTCATATGTTTTTCAAAGGCTCCTAGGGTGGTTTCCCATACTCATGTTTGAGCCGCCATTTTACGTAAAAAGTCAAACATGGGCTCATGAATGCTCCTAGTTACTAGCGGCTCAAACAAAGGGAGTATAATCTTGATTGTTCCATTTTTTTGTTTTTATATAGCTCTATAATGCTTTTTTTATAGCTATATAATGCATTTTTTTTCCGCAAAACTAGCAATTTTGTGTACACACAAATTAAAATAGGGTTTTAACTTAATTCACATCAATGAAATCTCATAATTCAAGCCCCACAACTCGGACTATTGTTTAACCGTCACCTAATTCGTTCACCACAAAGGCTAATTCACGACTTAGTCAAATCCTACGTATCAAGTTCACAAAGTCATTTCATATTTGAAACTCAAATTAATACATCTATTTCAAGTTGACTAAACAACACTATTATTAAACTTGGGATAATCACTAGGCAAAGTAAAAACATAGCCACATGCAATCCTCATATTTTATCAATGACTAATCATGCCCCCCACACTTAAATCACGCAATGACCTTAATGCGTAAACAGAGAAGGAAAAAGATATGTCCCTGAAAAATGGAAAGATCGATAAATGACACCATAGTCTTATCTGCCTACAAATCTGCAAAAGCCATGTGAAAGGAACAAACAACACATGCAAACTCACACAAAAGGAAAAAAATACTTGGGATGCCTCCCAAGAAGCGCTCTTTTAATGTCATTAGCTTGACGATATCAACTAAGAAAATCATGGCGGGTCATCGAGCAAGACCTTTTTGACGACCTTGGAATTTTTATCTGGTTGAATTTCATTATGTTCCTGCCATAAAATATCTTTCAGAGCAGAATCGGCAAAGTCAACAATAAAATTATCATGTAAGGCACAAGCAGGAGTATGAGCTATATCAAAAATTGAAAATGTTACAGTTTTTCCCAAGATATTCATACTTAGTTTTCTATTTTTGACATGTATCATATTATTAATGGTGGCCATGAACAGTCTACCCAACAATATAGTGTGATATTTAATATTAGCTTTATCCTTCCTCATATCTAAGACAACAAAATTAATGAGAATTTTAAGACAATCTACTTGGACTAAAATATCATCAACAATGCCATTAATACCTAAGATATCTATCAACAAGTTCAAGCATAAGCTTGTGGACTTCAATTTTCCTAAATTTAATTGTTTAAATATAGAGTAAGGCATAAGATTAACTCACTCCGAGATCAAGCATACCTTCAACTTTCTTACCATTCCCAAAAGCAACATTAATGATGAAACTACCTGGATCTTGTTGCTTTAGGAGTGGACTTGGGGATGAAGTAGAAGGTTTGTAGAGATTATCAATTTTGTGTAAGGACGATTCCGTACCTCTTTATCCATTCTTGCTTTGCTTGCATCTTCATCTTTTTTAGCAACACATGCGGGGTTAGACGAGATAAGGGAATATGAAAACTTAATTTTATTATCATAATTCTCATCAACTTTAAGATTAATGATGGCTTGAGCTCGCATTGGTTAACTAGGTAACGTGTCTTTTTGACGAGTTGTCGAGCTATCTCACCAACTTGCGTGAGCCAATTGGCCGACTTGAGTCTCAATTCTCTTAAAAGAGACTTCCAAGGATTCAAACAGCTTTGTTATTCCACTCTTGTGTTTGCCGACTAACTTGAATAAAAGAAATCAAGCTCTCTTCTAATGTGGGTCGTGGTGGTTGCTCTTGATTAGTTGCCATTCCCGGTGTTTGTATAAACAACACTAGAAAAAACAGATCAAACGCAATCGACGAAAGAAACCTAAACTATAAACAAACAAAAAGATCCTAATCTAGAAACACGAAAAATAAACACAATAATTATCAATCCTAAAGTCTTCCCGGAAACGCACCAAAATTTTATTCGACCACTAAGCACCTAAAATAAATCTAGCAATCCTCGCGAGAGAACGAGATCAATCGTAGGGTAGCAAGTTGACCACAAGTCATCTCTCAAGGAAGACATAGCTGCAAATAATTATTATGCTTCACAAATAATGTAAATTAAATCCTAAACACTCTAACAAAAATTGTGATTTTTAATAAACTAAAGGAAAACAGCTTAAGAATACGATAATCTAACTAAATACGATTAAGCTTTGAGAAAAATATATGGATGAAAGTCTAGGATTTCGGATTCATCTCATCAAACTCACAAGCGTAATATCAACTAATTGATTATGCGGGTAACAAACAATCACGTAAAAATAAGGCCGAGGTCCGATAACTCACGTATTCACAGATTAGGGCTATCCCAACATAATTTGTTATTTTCATTAAAGCACGTGGTTAGATAATACATCTCTAATTCATATCTAACCCCCTGAATAAATTTAGTCCAGAATAATATCTTCTATCGATCTCAATTATCCCCCAAAAAATCAAAAGTTGATCAAACAATCAATTATCAAATAAAACAATTCATTCGAAAGCAAATCCATTGGTCAATACTTATGTTTGTTTGTTTGAATCAAATCATCCTAATCCTAGAACAAGGAAATTAGTTCATGCTTGGGGATGGAATCATAATCTCAATTGATAGAAAGAAAATAATCATAAACATAATCATGCAACAATAATAATCACCCAACAATCGAAATCGTATAACATAGATGAAGAAATCTTACTCTTTGATTAAGAAGCAAAATAACTTCAAGGGAAGAACCCAAGCAATCCCAATGTTGAATAGAAGAGAAAATACCAAAAACTAAAGTCCAAAAGTGCTAAGAATGAGAGTGTGTCGAAAATAAGGGCTCCCAAGTCCTATTTATAAGGCTAGAGTCCTAAACAAGGTGGAAGAGCCAAAAACGGAAAAAATCAAAAATTTCGTGCTCTCGCAAGTCACAAATACACATCACATGCTCTTTCTTCTTTGTCTGCAAATGTCTGCTGACTAGCGCGATCAAGAAGACTTATTGCGAGATCGCGCGACCTCTAAACTTTGGAATTTCGTCTTGGTGTCTTGTTATGTATTGTAGATCTTCCTTTGGCTTTCCATATCCATTTGAATCACCTCAATATCAATTTTCTAGAGAGAGTTATGGCCAAAATACCAAGACGAGTCATTTCCAAGATTTCGACATATTATTTTGACTTGTACATGATTTTAACCCATCTAAACGTCTTAATTTGCATTTAGTAGCATATATATATTGTAGAACTTTGTCTTAGCTTTCCAATGGTGTATGAATTATGTCAATTAGGCTTCAAGGCAAACGTTACGTCAAAATATGATGATTGCCGTAGTTGCGCGAAATAACTTTTTTAACATTTTTGCTCCAAAACTTATTTTTTCCACAAAAACCTAAAACAATCAAGAGATAATTATTTTTAACCACCTCAACTTTACCCCTTTTTACACTTCACAACCTAGACTTTTATTTTTAACCTTTTGCATCCCGAACTACGAAAATAATTACTCTTTGCAACTTTTGGACCATTTTGCCCCTAGTTTTATTCTTTAATAACAATAGTTCTAGTTATCCCTTTAAACTCTAATTTGTGGCATTGCTCCATAAGGATAAATATATTGCATTATACAATAATCAAAAAGTTTTCACTCCCTAATCAATTTGTTTTTCGGATTTTTCGAGAAATAAGAACCCAATTTTTCTCAGAATTGTTTTGTTCGTGGCATTGTTACACCTACTTAGATCCAGTCTCTATTCGAGGTTTGAAATGGATCATGTCAGGTTTCCAGCCTATAAACTCAACAAGACATACTTCTATCAAGATCTTATTTCAAGTAATTAATAAATCCCTTAAAATTCATACCTCTTTTGACCGAAACAACACCGGTTAAGTGGTTCGCAACGCCACCACGGAAGATTACGCCCCCATCGATCGTTTGACGAACAACTCCTCACTGCTCAACCTCACCTCGGGAAGATGATCTCGCAAGTTATCCGACTCCTTCCGTAAACCCAAGACAAATTTGGTTCGTTTCCTACTCCAAGGCGTAAAAGTAATTCTTCAAAGGCGATTGATCAATAGTACATCATGAACACATGTTGAACAAACAAATTTTTATTTTATTAAGAACTTAAAGAAAAATTTATTACATTAGTAATCTCCTTTTGGGAGGAGAATACTTGTTTAGCCTCTCATGTATGAGGCTTGCACTCAAAAATACATAAGAACTTGAAAAACTAAAACACTCAAAATATTACAAATTTTTCACTCGGATTTTATTGTAAGAAAACTAAGGAAAATGTTCGATGTCCTCAGCTTCCTTCAAATCTCGCCTTTTATAGATGTAAGTCCGGACTTGAAAGGCGGACTCCAAATCTTGCTAATACTTATGACGTCACTGCTTACGTCATATCCTCGCATTATTGCCTCGCCACCGGTTTTCTTTTTCTTCCACGTGACTCGGCCCATGTGAGAGTTGTCGGGAATCTTCTAAAAGTTGATTTGCGTGGTCCCCGAGGAAAACGCGTTTTGTGAGCTGGGCCCTTGTCCTTTCCAGCTGCCTGGTCCTGTCGGTCGGGTTTGGGTCGAAAACCTTTCCCGAACTCGGGTTCCTTCTGTTCGGGGCATGCTTGACAGATCCGATCGATCCATCGGCCCACATGTGCCATATTACAGTGCACTTTCGGTAAGTTTCTTTGCTTGTCGGAATCTTGTTTTCCCAGAGAATTCTTCTTTTGGTCTCGAAGAGTTCTTCTGCAAACCCTGTGGTTGATCCAGTCATCGAATTCAAAAGGAAAGATCCATTTGCCGAATTTTGGAAGAACTTGAATGGATATTTGACCTTGTCCATTTCATTAGACAAACCCAAAGACCCCATGCTCATCCGGTAGAAGCTTCCGTCTTAAAAATGCTCCTACTAACATCGGTCCTCCTTCCTGAAGCCGCCTTAATGTATTTTAAAGCATTTCCATCCGGTCTTCTTAGCTTGATGAAATGAAAAGCCTCATTAAAGCCTTTCTTCGCTGGTTTAGAGCCGCACCGATAAAATACAGATTCCAAAATATCGCCCGGCCAAGTGTGGATTATTGTCCTAAGTCTCGTAAATCGCTTCCCCAATCCATTTAGGTAATTTTGAAATTTCTGGGAATCCTGGGACACAAAGATAGATTGAAGCTAAAACTCCAAAGGTATACCATTCCCGTCAGCATTTCATTTGGATGACTTCCTGGTTTCATCCAAACTCGGGATACTTGCCTCGAGATATCAACCATTGTTTTCTCGGGTTAATACCTTGTCTTGTAACTAGTTTCTCCCATTGCCGTTGATATACCCGCATAGGAGAAATCTTATTCTCGTCGCTTTGAACCTTAGATTTGCTTGTCTCGTGGCCTAAGATTCAACTCTCCTCTTTACCCTGCAGGGTGTCTTTGGGTTGACTTGAAGACTCCTGGTTGTGACACCGAGCTTCAACATTCGCTACGCTTTGTACACCCTCGGGGATGCATCACCGCAACACTTGTGATTATGGTACTTGAATCCATAACCTCCGGGTTAGAGCCCCGTACTCTCTCGGCCCTTTTTGCACCGTAGAGATGCGGCCCGGAAGAGAGGCCCTGCAGCCGCTAAGAACAATTGTCCTTGAGCGAACCGGCATGCTCGTATTTGACTAGAAACGGATTTCGTCACCGTTGAAGTCGCCCAACAACTTCGCATTGAGACATAACGTCCCAAAATCTCGCTTCTAGACTCTCCAGTTTTCCCGAGATGTCTTACTCATTTAAGGACCTCGCCGCCAACGCGTCCTTCCATCTCGTGTCAAGAAATCATAAGAATATTTACATGAGATTTTATAATGACAATATCATAATCATAATATTGACATTCAGCTTGCCATCTAAGTAATCGAGCCTTTTCTCGGTTTTGATTCAATTTTGTTTTTCGTAAAAGCCTTGACACTTGAATTATCAATTTTTAAAGTAAACTTTTTAGCCAAGAAAAATAGAGGCCATTTTTTAAAAGCCTTTCATCGCGAAGAATTCTTTCGTTAATATGCCACCGAGTTGCTTCACTAGGGGTGAATAAACCGGCCGAAGATCTGCATGGCACTTCCTCGCTTTGGTGTGACTTTCGTAAGAACTGCCGCCACCAATCATCACGGCATCCGTATATAGAACCGCTTCGTCCCTCGTCTTGGGGAATCGCAAGCTTTGGAAGCTTTTTACAAACTTCTTTAAGTTGCTTAATTCCTTCTTGATGTTCATCTTCCCATTTGAATAATGCATCATTTTTAAGCAATGGGCTAAACACCTTCCGTAGTATGCTAGATTGTTAATAAACATCCCAAAAAATTGACAACTCCAAGAAAACTCAAGTCGCTTCTGTCTTTTAATGTATCCGAAATCCTCAGTATCTTTTCTACAATATGATTCTCGTAGAATAATTCCGATTCATCAATTTCAATTCCGAGGAATTCAATCTGTCTTGTTGCGATCACCGCCTTTTTTTCGAAAGCACTAATCCTTCCTTATGACAAACATCCAAAATATCTCCAAATGCTTTAGATGCTCCTTCATGTTATTTGAAGCGATAAGAATATCATCAATGTACACGAACATGAAACTAAAATAATCCTTGAATAGATTATCCATCTTTCTTTGATATATCCGGGGTGCGTTAGCCAATCCCATAGGCATCACGCTCCAAATATAATGTCCTTGTGGTGTGGAGAAAGTCAGAAACTTCTTGCTTTCTTCATCCATCTTAACTGTAAAATCCAGACTTGCAATCGAATTTTGAGAATATCTTGGCACCTTTGATGCGATTAACTGATGTTCTCTCGCTGGGATATAGTATCCGTCGAACTCCAAAATGTTATTAATTCCTTGTAATTAATAACAAGTCTTGTTTTTCCTCTTTTGATTTCTCCATGGTTTCGACTAAGAACCATGGATCGTTGTATGGAGAAACTCCTGGTGAAATTAACTTAAGGTCAAGATGTTCCTTAAGTATCTTCCGCATATCCTCACGATCCGCCTGGTTCATAAGGATTGGTTTGAATCTTACGAACTCGTACTCCTTTCCAGTTTAACCTTTAAGGAAGCTTTAAGCTCGTTCTTATCCCACCAAGCCAAAGGATCTTCATTGTAATTCCTCTATGGTTACATCACTCGTGGATTCTCCATTAGACTCATCCATAATTCTCGCAATGGCTTCCGAGTGACTCGTTCTTCTCTTGTACTGAATGAATACAAGTTATTATCCCATATCTTCTCGATCCTTCGATGGAACCAAATTGTCTATAGGATAATAAAGCTTCACCAAATTTCCTTCGATCCGCCATTTTTGGATTGCGGTTTGGCCTCATCACCACGCTTTGCCGCGAAAATTAATGGGCATTTTTACGTAAAATGCTTCCCCGATCTGGACAATAATCTTATGATCACATAAGGTTGTGAAAATAAGTCTTCTCGTTTCGTTCTCTTGTGTGAACCGCTTGAATGTCCTGGAAGTTGTTTCCTAGCAAAACATCTCGCACTGTATCATGGAAATAGATTGGTGGCGTTTTCACTTTGTACCATGGGCATGCACGCGCGCTCCGATCATGATTTCTCGCTTGTTTAATTCCCCTATTAAGGATAAGAATCCTTTTAGAGAAATCTCTTCCTCGCAATAGTGGGAAATCTTCTCCAATTTCTTTAGGAAAAACATCCACTTTTTGCGGACATATTCCGCACTGAATCAATATAGGCAAATAAAATACTTTCGGCTTTGTATTCAAGATATAACATTCCAATAGAAATGTATATGGAGAATGGACTAGTGGTCATCCGATTCTCAGTATCTTTTATTCGCCACTGTGAACTCCATTCCGTCTTGTAATTTTTCCCAAGCGCTTATGATCCTCAAGAAATTCAATTCCCAAAGTATTAATTGTTTCGGGGATTTTCCCCGCAACTCCCGTGATAGTAAGCTCAATTTCTCCTATCTTCAGGCTTCCTTGATACCTTCCAACGATTGGTTGTTGGAGATAATATAGAACATCACAAGGAAAAATGTTATCCTTTTGAGTGATGTCGAATATTACTTCAACCTCTCGCCATCATCTTTCTCGGACATTTCAGCTCTCCTGCTATTTTAAAAACATCGGGGATGCGCCGAATCGTACTTGGTCTCCTTTCTTCCCAACGGCTACTACTCACCATTCTCGTTGCTTGAAAGACATCCTTCTGTGCTCAACTCGAGACTCCGACTTTTGTTGAAGATCAAGTTGATCTTGAATTATCATATCAATCTCCTTAATAGTTGGAGGTTCAATGATTTCTGGTAACACCACCCTGCAAAGTCCTCAAAGATTCTTGGGACTTCAATAAATTCTTTTCTCAAGAATACTTGAATGATGGGTATTCGAGAGAGCATAGGAAATCTAGTATGTGATCGAGTAAGGCCTGTTTCCTTCTTTCATCAAATTGACTCTTTTGAAATCCTCGATGAAGGGTTAGGACTCTCTTCAAGTCTCGATCTCCCAAATTGTATGCAATCCTAGGATAGACATTAAATGCCAATTTCCCGCATACAAATTTCAGAATCGCTCCAAGGCATGAATCCTTGAGATGCGAGATTCGCTAGTCAAAGATAGCAAGATTGAGAGGCGAATCTATTCCTTCTTTAAATGTTGCTTTAATAATTACTCTTATGGCTCCGATATGAATCCATGAGAGTGTATTTGCAACTTCTCTTTTAACTTTGCTTTTGATCTCTTGTATTTCTCTAATAGGGACCAACTCGCATCTCGATCAGTTACCTAGAAACTCGAAGGAATGGCCAATTCTCCTATTGTAACCTTGTGGATAATTTGGTGTTTTCATTATGAAACCCAATTTTATCTAATGCTTTTTCCATAGCTCCAATTGTAAATCCATCATAGACTTGAAGCTTTGATCTTCCTTCATGATTCTCATAAGAGTTTTATGAGAAAAACCGTCGTGTGAGAGGAATCGACATATCCTCCCCGATGGTCCGTGAAGAATTTCTTCTTCACTCGATTCTCGAAATGAGTCACTTCCATCATCGAATAGATCTCTTCTTCATAGATGCTTTCATCCGAGGGAATGTCCTCGAATTGATACACCCGTATTAAATCCACGATAATGACAGCTTCTTCGATTTCTCGGTGTGGCCTCGAACTGTCTCGACTCCTCTTTTTGATTGTCCAGGCAATCCGCTGAGATATGCCCTCTTGCTCCGCATGTCCAAAGAATTACAGATCTTTGAAACTTTCATTAGCTCTAGTGTGAGCCCTCCCCGAAAGTTCTTCTCCTGGATTTCTGCTGTACTTGCTTGATTAGAACCTCGATGATGAGGCTCTACTCCCCAGGTCTTTGCCCCGATTTATAACTTCGGGCTTTTGTTTTGACTAAAACCTTCTAGGTCTCCATGAAGACCGCTTCTTTTGTTCTTTGCTTTCTCGGCGTATGGATGGCTTCTATCCTTCTTCTTCTTATGCCGCCTTGTTGACCTCCCACAACTCAAGTTGGGATATCATTATCCACGCAACATAGAGGAACCGTTTTGTTAATTCCTCTTAATCTTTTGTAATTCTTGTATAGAGCCGCTTGGTAACACCATTCGGATAACTTGGCCTTTAGAAAAGACATTTTTCTAGCCACGCTTTCTACTTGACTCCACCTTGTATTCCCCGATAAGCATTTCTCTCCAGGGACTCGGAATCTTGGCAAAGAATAGCCGTGCAACTTCTTTTCCTCAATCTTGGATTTCCACCGGTATTCGGTGAACAACTTGATATATTCATCAACATGACAAATATCCAAAGAACTCCCAAAGCTATAGAGGGCTTGTTTATATCTCTTTCTTTTTTTTTTCATCCTCTAATCCTCAAAATAACTCGTCCGATGAACTGGATTTTGAATAGTTTTGCCATACCATCGACAATTCCTTTAAGTGATTCCCCCGATGTGACCGAACTTTTTGTACTTGCATCGGTCATATCCCAGCAATCTTCACCGATCCTTCAAGACTCATTTCAAGGAGTAAAATGAATGAATCCTTTGTAAGATCGAGGGTTCCCCGCTTAAATTCTCATAGTCAAGCCCATTCATCGATGAGAACTTCTTCTTTTTAAAATCGGATGTCCAGATTTAACATCAACCCATACGGATGTATTGGGTCGAGGTGCGATCTTCCGTAAGGCGTCGATAAACATTCGGCATTCCGGTAGGTTGTCAGTTCCCGCAAGAGGGTTTCGACCTCCGTCCCCGAAAGTGGATCACTTCCCGTGAAATCCCCAAAGATGTGGCATCCTCTCATCCCAAGCTCCATGATGCGAACCCGTATTTCTTCGACGTTAGGATTAACTAGTGGCGATGGTGGAGGAATTGGTCTACCTTGTGGGTCATAGGTAACCAAAGCGATTCTCACCGCGTTCATCATTAAATCTACAATACCTAATCCTGCGAAGGATTCGCCAGTCATGTAGATCTTTAAGATTCATCTTTTCCATATCCATCTTTTTTAATTTTTGATGGATTTTCCTTTGATTAGGGCAATGAGCTTTTCCTCATCTCATCTTTCGTATAACTTCTTGGTTTCCTTTTTGGTGTAAATAGGTACCGCCCCAAAATCAATACGTTTCCTTCCTTCGGATGAACTCCGGCCATCCTCCAGGTTCTTGACTCGTTTCAATATCATGAAGGAGTTCAAGAGTTTCCTCTCGATATTTCACCATCGTCTCCATCCGTTCGATCGATGAACTTGTCTTTGTAGATGAATATGGCGGTTGCCATAATTACGCACCGTCTTCGAATTCTCTAAGATCTTCTGAGATCTTAGATTTGTCTGGAAGTATCTCGTTCCACTCGGTACTCCATCGGAATCATTGTTCGATGGGAATTTTCATGAACCGCTTTCTTGAAGGTTCATCAAGTGAACATATAAGTGCCGTTAAGCATCCGAATCGCCTATAATATTATGCTCGCATTTTGCATTGCCTTAAGGTTTCCCCGCTCGGCTCCTCGCTTGTTCCCTTTCTTCATGTTGGTATTCCCAATATGAAACCCCGTCAAGGTGTTCTTGTGCATACATCGTCAATATTTGACGATATGTCCTGTAAGGGTACATCTCGGACATCGGTCCGGATCCATAATCTCGGAGTAATTTCTCATCACCAATTGTTAATTACATAAATATAATAAATTTAATCAAAGTTCTTAATAAACCTAGGCTTTGATACCATTTTCATGGATCGCAAGACCTTTGGGAGTAATCAAAGAAAATGCAATGAAATTTTTTTCGTCCAGGTTGCAAAGTGTAACAACTTTAAAGTTTAGAGTGTAAACTACAAACCAACTTTCCTGAAACCAGGGGTAAAACCGAATTTTATGCAAAGTGTAAAATTTTGTAAAGTTTAGGTTACAATCAAGAACTTTTCAAAGTTCGGGTTGCAAAGTGTAAAAACCCGTATAGTTTGGGTTGATTGAAAACGTTATCCCAAAATCAATAAAATAACACAACACTAAAACATGCAAATTCAAATAAAACACGCTAAAAATATGTATAAATCATCACACAAAACACACATAAAAATATGCAAAACACGTGTGATCAAGGCTTGCTCGGATCGTCATCCTTTTGTAACGATGTCATCATTATTTAGTAGATTACCTCCGGGGTTGGAGAAGAGCGTATTAGAGGAATTACTCCATCCTCGAACTACCATAAAATTGCTCGTGTCTTATACATTCAAAGACATTCATTTCTTGCATATTATATTTGTTGTTTGTTAAATTTGCCAACTCTACTAATAATAACTTAACCTAAAAACAAGTGGTGAAAACATATTTTAACAAAGAGGGTAAGACTTTCAAATTTGAAAAACCAAGTCTGCTATATTTCTAAAAAGGCCACCTCACTCCGCTAAATTATCTTATCAATGGCTCTCTTGAGTCTCGTTGAGTGGCTAACTCTACTTTTAAGGTTGAACTAAGTTGTCCCTCAAGGACTAATCGACTTGTGATAAACCTCGATATAAAAGGACAAAAATCGAAAATTAGTAAAGTCTATTCAACCCCCCATCCGAATTTACATAAACACCCCTTGGGACCTACACAGCTTCTCCCTAGCCTAGATCAAATGTTTTTAAACGTTACGAGAAATAATACTTTACCTTTATCACTTTATCATTTTTGCCAATATTTTGTGGATCTTATGATCTTCTTTGAAGACAAAATTTAAATTAAAGGAGCTTGTGTTGGAATTCAAATCTTGAAGATTTTCTATAAATAGATGAAGAAGATTGCAGGATCAACAAAATAATACTACATTAATTCTACAACACAACAAGAAAATCTCATCAAATTTCTTGTTAAGTGTTCTTTTGGTAAGAATACACTTGGTTGGTTAGACTAGTTATTGAAGTCTTTTCTTTTCAAAATCTATTCGAATATACGGGGTGGTAGTAGATTATGCTCTAGGTGAGTAGAACCACTATAAATCATTGTGTCCACTCTTTTCTCTATCTCTTACATTCTTGCACGATTTTACATATTCAAAAAAGAGAAGAAAAATCAAAAATCTAGAAAATCTATTCACCCCTCTAGATTTTTGTAGCCACTTGGACTAACAAGTGGTATCAGAAACAAACTCTTTGGCAAACTCGTTTATTTTTGCAAGTAAAGAGGAATGATCCATGGCTACGAACGAGAGCTATCTTCCAACTGGTGCTTCATCCAACAAGCCTCCCCTTTTCGACTCCAACATTTACGACTTTTGGAAAGATAGAATGGAGTGGTTCTTACAAGGTTGCGGAGTTCAATATTTGTTGGGAAATTTATTTTATAGATTTTGATGGATGTCATGTAAAATTTAAACAAGAAAGTTGGCACCCCATTTCCTTGTAATTTTCACTGTAATAGATAGGGCTGGAAAAGCTGAGTCAAGTCAGTTATGCCTGGAAATACAAGAAGTCAATCAAGATCAAGTGAAGACTCACCGAGGAACATCTCGAGTATGGTGAAGATAGCGTTAACAAGAACTCGATCAAGATGTATCGGTCAAGAATACATTTGTGTGAAGAGTCAGTCAAAGTCAACTCAAGAAGCCAAGTCTCAAGTTGAAATGACAGATGAGTCTTCCAATGATTGGAGCAGACTCAAGTCACCTAGGGAAAAAGGCAGCAGCTAAGAGGAGTTAACTGAAATGAATCCGTTGCACATAAGTCAAGAACATTACTTAAATTAGTAATACTTCCATGCTACCAGGTCTTAAAGTGCATGTCCCAGAAGCGTGCAAAAGAAATAAACCAATGAGAACCACTGCACCTCGTGTCAGAACCTGAAAAGTTGCACATTCATTTAATACGAGGAAAGGTCTACATCTCAAGAATGAGGACCAAGAAAAGACAAGCCAACGAACACAAGTGACATTTGAAAATCAGCCTATCTCTTCAACGGGCAGATTTTTGAAAGTTCACTATAAAAGGCTGAGGAAATTCATTAAGAAAAGGCGACCTGAACCACAAACAAGCAAGTATTATTCGAACTATTAACCTGCAAATATTCTCAAAGATATTCAAGCAAATCCTCAAGCATGAAACTCGAAGGAAATCATTCCAACACAAGCTATGAAGGAAAGACAACTTCAAACCTGTTGAAGAGGAAACTTTTGAAAAATCAAAAGGGGTCTACTATCCAAGGAGGATTGTAGGAAGGTTCAAGGTCGAACCAAGAAGTTATTGGAGGGCTTCGTGATCAAATCCAAGAGCTTGAGAAAGTGAGTCAAGTAGTAAGGCAAACGCCCTGTGAAGAAGAAAGGCGAGACGGAAAAGAAGCCCGCTTATGTGACCAAGACTGTCTCTCTAGACTATTGACCACTTTGTAAACAGATCTATTGCATAGTGGATTCCTCCAGAGTTGGAGAAGAGAGGATTATAAGAATTACCCCATCTTCGAACCTCTATAAAGATTAACTGTCATCTATTTTTCATCACATTTATATTTTCGCATATTTACTTTAAATCACGATAAACTTATTTGCTATCCACGATTAATAACCAAGAGCTAAAATCAAGTGTTAAAACAAGTTTAAATCAAATCAAAGGGTGTTAAGTCTTCCACGATAAAACCAACACGCCTAAGTTAAGGTTCAGTTAAACAACTGAGTTATTCTATCAACAAATCTATCGAAATCGTTGAGTTGCTAACTCTATTTGAATAACCAACTTAGATGTCCCTCAAGGAATTAGTTGTTTGAGTTAACTCGGATATATTTTAAAAGGACTAAAATCGAAAAGTTGGTAAGGTTTATTAAACCCCCTTCTAAACCTTACTCACACCCCTTGGGACCTACAAGTGGTATCAGAGCGGTAGGTTCATTGAGCCTTCCGCACTGGTTACTGAACTAGATCTCTATCTTTTCTAAAAGGTTACAAACACTTGTATTTTCAAAATCTTTCATCTTTAGCAAAGTTATTATCATGGAATGAAATTTGACACGCATTCCTATGTTCACTATTGAGGAATTTGATGACTCGAAAATTCATATGCAGGCTCATATATCTGCTTTACACGATGAAATGTGGCTTGTGATAGAGGATAGGCCACTGCAAATATTGAAAGTGAACACAGCTGTAAGGAGAGCAGCTGCAGCTGAATGGGAAGAAGTTGCTGCTGAAGAAAGACGAACCCTGGTTGAAAAACCAAGGACTAGGTGGACAACGATGGTAGAAAGAGTTACAACTTGGACAATGTGGCCAAGGACATACTCTACAAGACTTTGGACAAAGCAATGTTCAATAAAGTCTAATCCTGCAAAACAGCAAAAGAAATCTGGGATAAACTAACTTTAATTTGTGAAGGATCAGAGCAAATTAAAGAAAATAAATTATCTGTTGATGTTCAAAAATTTGAAAATTTCAAAATGTTTGCAGGAGAATCTATGGATCAGCTGGATGCAAGATTCACTGAGATAACAAATGAGCTTTCTGCTCTTGGGAAGGAATACAGACAAAAGGAGATGTGTATGAAGATCTTGAGGAGCCTCCCAGCTGAATGGGAAATGAAGACTATGGCTCTAATACATTCAATGGACCTATCAAAAACATCCAATCATGAGTTATTCTCAGACCTCAAAGCCTATGAGTTTGAGCTGAGAAGAAAAGACCAAGAGGAGACAGTTGTACCCAAGACAGCTGCATTGATAGTCAAGGATGGAAAGAGAGTTGAACCCAAGAAAGCCATAGACAGGAGGAAATAGCTCTAATGGTTAAAAGATTCAACAAGTTCTTCAACAAAAACTATAAAAGAAACAAGGGTGAAACCTCTAGGAGACATTCAGCACCCTCTAAGTCAAGGGAAGATAGGCCACCCAAGAGAGCTGAGCATCAAAGAGTTGAATATCGAAAGCGGATAACCCAAGGACGAAAGAAAGAGTCGATCAAAGGGCGAGAACCTATGTTGGAATTGCAGACAACTGGGGCATTTTGCAATTGGTCTGTCCTATCCACCAATCAATAAATACAGGAATGAAGAAGAAAGAAAAGTCTTCGTGAGAAAGAAGACATGAAAAGAAGAAAGCCATGCTAGTCGCTTTGAGATCTACCGACAAATAAGTCAAAAGAATCAAGACTCAGAAAGTAGTGAAGCTGACTACTCAAGTGATTCTGAAGAAGAAGCCTTGATTTGTCTTATGGCTAAAGAACAAGATCAACCAGACCAAGAAGATGAGGTACACTCTAACTCATCTCATTCAGATTCAAGTGATAGTGATTGTGATAGACACACTTCATCACCCACTGATCTTTATGATTCATTAGGCAAAATGATGAAAGACTTTGAGCACATTAAATCCTCACACACACTTCTAAATGAGGAAAACAAATGACCAAAAAAGCTAAAACTCACAAACACTAAGGAGTTGAGTACTCTAAGTCACATAGCTGATGAGAACACAGAGCTGAAGGCTGAGAATGATTAACTATTAGCAGATATAGATGCTTAGAAAATAGAGAAAATGATCTTAAAATGTGATTGCCTCATTTACAAAGGCATCCAAATCATTGGATGATTTAATCATGAGTCAAAAAGAATGTGGAGATAAGATAGGCATATGATTCAACTCCCTTATACACAGTCAAACTCCTAGAGTGATTTTGGAAAAAGGATCTTCAAGCAATGAAGCATCTCGTAAATCTAAAACACCAAATGTTGCACCTACATTCATCCCAAAGCACAATCACAAACAAACGGCCTTGGATATAAAGGGAAAGGAAACAACCAATTGAGTATCTTTGAGAGGACAAATGAGAAGAAATCCAAAGAAAGTTCCTCAAAGAAACTCCAAGAAAAAAAGTACTCTGTGAAGAATAAACAGAGCTACCATAAACCCGAGAAGTTTCATCAGAGAAACACATATGATGGGAATGGTAGAAACTACCCAAGCCAAACTGATTGGAACAATGTGAAATATCAACAAAGACCAATGGAATACAAGCCTAGATGGCAAAGACCTAAACCTCAGCAAAGGTCATTCCAAAGGCAAAAGAGCTATTATCAGCACACATATGCACCCAGGCACTACACTCAGAAATATCACAACTACCCAAAGAAGGCAATTGCTAAAACACACACACAGGCATACAGACAAAAGAGACAGATGTATGAACCTAAAACACCCAAGCAATTCGCTAATGTGCACTATGATTATGACACAGATAGATGGCAACCTCTTAGAGCCAAGTCATTTGGCTATAGGTTGGTTGGATCATCTTACAAAGACTAACCCCTCGGACTGGGCAAGTATGGGTACTTAAAAACTAATTTCCTTATTTGCGGTTCAAGGAACAAAGTGCCAAGGAACCTGGTACATGGATGGGGTGGTTGTTCCCGGACATATGACAGGAAACAAGAAAAATCTGTCAAGATTCAAGGAGATTAGAGGTGCAAAAGTCATATTTGAAGGAAATGAAGCTCGGGGGAAATCAAAGGCACAGGATCTATCAAGAAAAATGGATTGGAAATCACGATGTTGCTTATGTTGAAGGCCTCAACTTCAACCACGTTAAGCATCAACCAACTCTGTGACAAGGGCTACAATGTTGGATTCAATATTGGGAGTGTGCCATATCAAAGATGCTGAATCAAATGAAATAGTGCTGCAAGGATCAAGACAGAAGAATATGTATGTGGTAGATTGGTCCACTGCTACACCAAGCACTTGTCTGCCAGCAAAGAGTACAACCGAATCAAGTTGGTTGTAGAACAAGAAGCTGAGTCATCTGAACTTCAAAACAATCAACAAGCTTGCAAGGAGTCACCTTGTGGAAGGATTGCCGACTCGACAAGTACAAGAAGGAAAGTGTATGTGATGCATGCCAGATGGGAAAGCAAATCAAATCTTCATTCAAGGATAAGCCTAGTCCTTCTTCAACGAGGATATTGCATCTGTTGCATATGGATCTATTTGGTCCAGTTGAACCAGCCAGCATAAGTGGAAAAACATACACCCTAGTAGTGGTGGATGATTACTCAAGATATACATGGACAATCTTCATGTGCAAAAAGAAGGAAACTTTGCAGAAGTTACCTCGGTGATGAAAAAAGTTCAAAATGAAAAGAGTCAAGCCATTATAAAGATAAGATCTGATAGAGGAACTGAGTTTGTCAATGGAATAATAACTCAGTATTGTGTTGAAAATGGTATTGCTCACGAGTTATCAGCTGCAAAGATTCCACAGCAGAATGGAGTAGCTGAAAGAAGGAACAGAACTCTCAAGGAAGTCAAAGAACCATGTAAGTCGGGTCGATTGCTAAGAGATTTTGGGGTGAAGCCATTAACACAACATGCTATACTCAAAATAGATGCATGATTAACATGTAACTAACCAAGACTCCTTATGAAATATGGACAGGAGAAAGCCAAAAGTTGGGTACTTCAGGATATTTAGATGTAAATGCTTCATCCACAACAATGGCAAAGATAATTTGAAGGCTTTCGATGCCAAAGCGATGAAGGTGTCTTTTTTGGGATACTTAGCTAAGAGCAAAGCCTATAGAGTGCTGAACAAGAGGACTATGGTCACATAAGAGTCTATCCATGTGGTTTATGATGAACCTAATGTGAGTGGATAAGACATTGAAGAGTTAGCTGATAAGCTGAATCAGTCAACTATGCAGAAGAGTCCTTATGTTGAAGCTAAAGTAAGAGCAATCAACCCGAGATAAAGATGAGATAGTGAATCTCAAAGACAACCGGAAAGTCTACAAACAATGATGATGAAGAAGCTGTTCAAGATAACTTAGTTGCGAGACGACTGAATCCAGCTAACTTACTCTAACCTGATGTGAGATGGCTGAGAGACCATCCACCAGAGTTAGTCATTGGAGATGTTAGAGATGGTGTTAGAACCAGATCCAGAGCTCAGCAAGAAGCAATGTTCACTTGTTTTATTTCCCAAATAGAGCCAAAAGATGTGTCTCAAGCATTGGATGACACACATTCGATTCAAGCCATGCAAGAAGAGCTGAATCAGTTTGAAAGGAATAAAGTATGAGAATTGGTGCAGAGGCCAACCCATCAAAATGTCATCGACACAAAATGGGCTTTCAGAAACAAGATGAATGAGAAAGGATATGTGGTAAGAAACAAAGCAAGACTGGTAGCCAAAGGGTGTTGCCAAGAAGAGGTTCCTCTGCTACCCAAGAGAAAAAGGAGATTGGTAAGGAACTCTGAATTGGCAAAGACAACTGAATCTGCCACTCAGCTGGAGAAAGCATTTGAGACTGCTGAAACTCAGGATGTGCAGTCTCCTGAGGTGATTGATGTTCCTGCCAAGACTGCTGAAGGTAATCAACAGAGTCCCGATGAAGACTTAGCTGGGCATCATACAGCTGAGGAAAGCAAAGTAGCAGAGACAATTGAACACCCAGATGAAAGAGTTGTCTCTCCTCCTACCTCTGATGCTGCTGTAAATGAGAAAGAGCAGCATGACTTACCTTCTATTCCAAAAAAAGGAGGAGAAGAAGATGAACATGATGATGATGATGATATCATTATGTACTCTCCTTTGTACCCAGATATTCAGTGTCGTCTCATAGAATGGAGAGCATGGAAACTCAATCACTCAAGGGAGCAGTTCGCTCACCCTGAGTATATCGAAGAAGAAGAAGAGTTGTTGCCATTTCTAGGTGTTGCCACTATACGCCAAGCTCTTGATGAAGAAAATTGCATGGACATTCTTCGAATTATCAAGGAAGAAGAGAAATAAAAGGCAGCCGAGGAAGCCCGTGCATTGGAAAAGGCCAAGGACATTCTTCGATCACACACTCCTCGATGTGTTATATTAGAGTGATGAGGATCCCACTGCTGCAGCAGAAAAGTAAGATATGCAACAGGCTCTAAGGGAATCCAGGCAGTTGCATGAGCAACAATTATTTGAAGGACCAGGAGAGTTGTCTCAATCTCTCCTGCAGATCGACCCTTTGGGAGTAGTGCAGCAGATTGCCACATCGCTACAGCTACATCCCCGGTACGGTCGGAGGATGGGTCCAAAGGAATTAGCAATGAAACTGGGACCTTGGACACCCAAGTTGAGCCAACCCCTACTGAAGGTGTTTTACCACCTTCCCCGGCGCCTGAGCACTCAATGGAAGAAGCCGCGAGTCTGGAGAAGAGTGACCCTATCATCAGTCACTCAGCTGGGGGGGAAACTTACTCCACTGCAGCAGGGTCGGAGGATGCTGCAGATGACTCTATACTGAAGAAAGGTGGCAAAGCGGAAACTGCGAAAGAACTACTGCAGAGTGACATTGACGAAGCTCGGACAATTAAGTTTGTCCCAGCTAAAATGTCAGCTGCTTTGAAGGCTGATGATATCTGCTGTTGCAGTCGAGGCACAGGATGGAAATGCCCTGGGAGTTAACACTCTGGGCAATGAAAGTGCAATCCAAGGGGTTGAGACTCCTATGGATGCCAATGCTGAAGACCCTAAGACAGCTGCGACTGTCGAAGGAAATTTTGAAGGCCTCGCTGTAGTTGAGACTGTTGGAGGTATTAAAGGCCCAAGGGAAGTTGAGACCTCCCCGGGTAAAGCTCAAGAGATTTAAAACATTCCTCATGTTCAAATCGCTGAGTCTGAGAAGGAGATAAGCGCACTTCATGACTCCCAGGAGAATCTTGACATATCATTTCTGGGGTCTGAAGATGAAGTTGAGTCCACACCCGTTGCACATCAAAAGGACCTAGTTGAGGATGTTCTCGAGTCAGCCGAGTTACAAAGCTGCTCGTCAAACATTCAATTTCAATGATGAACCAAGCCCCCAAGTTTCATCATCATCCGATGACGCTAATGATGCAGCAGAGGATTCGGTAATTCATTTAGAGAAATCTACTGAGACCGAAGAAGCTGTTAAGACAGCTGAGGCTCAGTCAACTGGGCAACACATTCCAAACGCTCCAGCTGAAACCGAGTCATCTGTGTAGGCTCCCACAGCTGCAGCAGTAACGACTCCACCAGAAACATCACAGGCACAAACCGCACAAACAATCTCATATGTGCGAGATGATGCATTTGAACAAGTGTTTCCATTTTCTATATACTTGCCTGAGCTAGAGGAAGAGACCGCTAAAGAGAAGCGGCGATTCACTGTACGAGAAGATCCCATAATCCCTACCGACTCTATTGTACCAGCAGATTTTGATATTGATGCAGAATGGCCGGCAACTGAATCAAGTGAGACAGCTGAGATTCATGAAGTCTTCAAGAAGATCTGTGAGGAGATTGAGAAGATCGAACGGCACCAAGCCTCACTAGACTTACGACTGGATAATAGAGATGCCACCCTCACAGCAGATTTGAGAGGGATAGTGGTACGAATCAGGGAGTGGTCTCAACAGCAAAGTGCCATGCGATTCGAACAAGTTCGCTATTTCAAAGCACTATACAATAAAATGCTTGTTTGGACCGCTGACAACACTTCGATCAGGCACAAAATGCAAGAATATATTGAGAGGTTGCATGCCTCTCACAAAACAGAGATGGAGCTTTTGCAAGAATTCCAGAGAAAAGAAGTTATGCGTCTTGAGGAGACCATGAATGCAAAATTCAGCCTTCTCATGGCTGAAATGAAATTGGTGGCAGCCGAGTCCAAAGCCACTCGTTCAGCATTTCGGACTGCTTACGCAGCAACAGACTCCAAACGTAATTCCGCGCTCAGCAGACTCGACTTTATGCCAAAAGGGGGAAGATGAGTCCCTAAGAAGTTTTAAAGAAGAAAAGTTGAAAGAGTCTGAAGTCAAGATGATGGCAGCTGAGAAGAAGAAGGGAAAAGCAGCTGAGGGGGAACATTCGAAGGACTTGACATTAATGATTGTTGAAACCCCTCAGCAGGGTCATGTTACCTACCATTTATCAAAGAAACTTCCGGTGACTCTGCGCGATCGAACACTCTGTTGTGCCAATGTCGGAGAAAAGGTGAATTGTAGAAGCAGGGATGGTAGAGTTCGACAAAAAGACGGATGCCCGCATCGAAGAATTGTTGAAATAATACAGTGGCATTCCGGCAGGGAAGGATCAAGATGCTATTCCTGACAACGGATCCGAGCCAAGATCAGTTGAAGAATTCAAGATGCTCGAATCCGAAGTCTATTTCCGAAAGATGTCACTAGCCCAAGCATGGGATCTGTACTGGGAGAAGGGTCTTAAATTGTGTGAAGAAGCTGATAAGCAGCAGACTACCAGCAGCCATTCAGCTGGTAAGCAGAAGACTCCCGTGCAGTACACACCCAGAGGAGGAGGAAGAAGTGGTGGATGAAGAGGTTCTCGACCTCGTCCAAGGCCCAAGAACATCGAATATGTAGATCCCGGAAAGAAGAGGAGACTCTACTGGGCTGGGTATGATGAAGTGGCAAATCTAGAAGTGGCAAAGAAGAATGTTGAGGCTGTGAAAAGACAGGAAGAGGAAAATGAAAGACAAACTTAGCTATGGATCGAAAGGAAGCGTAAGGATGATGCTGCGAAGAGGACCTATGAGAAGAAGAAGAAAGCTGATGAAGAAGAAAGAAAGAGAAAAAGAGCTGATGACTTCGACAGAGCTGAAGATGAAAGAAGGAAGCAGCGAAGGCGATGAAGTATTGTTGCAAACCCTTCATGTATTTTACTTATGTAAATACATTTTTTTGTAAGTCACATGTATACTTAGTGAAGTGTTCTGTAATTTTTTTCACTTTGTATTTATATCCTAGCATAGATGTCTGTATTTTGCTTTGATATAGAATGCTCTGATACCAAATATAAACAGCTGTGTAAGGGACAAGAATATTATGATCAATAAAACGATCAGTTCTATGCATACATTCTTTGTTACTACATTGTCTGTGTGTGTCTTTGCTATTTATATTTTCTTGAATTTTTTTTAAGTTTTGGCATCATCAAAAAGGGGGAAATTGTTGGGAAATTTATTTTATAGATTTTGATGAATGCCATGTAAAACTTAAACTAGAAAGTTGGCACACCATTTTTCTTGTAATTTTCACTGTAATGGATAGGGCTGGAAAAGCTGAGTCAAGTCAGCTATGCCTGGAAATACAAGAAGTCAACTGAAGACTGAAGTGAAGACTCCGCTGAGGAACAGCTGAGTATGGTCAAGATAGAAGAACAAGAACTCGACTAAAGATATATCAGCTGAAGAACAGTTGTGTGAAGAGTCAGTCAAAGTCAACTCAAGAAGCCAAGTCTCAAGTTGAAATGACAGATGAGTCTTCCAATGATTGGAGCAGACTCAAGTCACCTAGGGAAAAAGGCAGCAGCCAAGAGGAGTTAACTGAAATGAATCCGTTGGACAAAAGTCAAGAACATTACTTTAATAAGTAATACTTCCATGCTGCCAGGTCTTAAAGTGGTTGTCCCAGAAGCGTGCAAAAGGAATAAACCAATGGGAACCACTGCACCTCGTGTTAGAACCTGAAAAGCTGCACATTCATTTAATACGAGGAAAGGTCTACATCTCAAGAATGAGGACCAAGAAAAGACAAACCAACGAAGATAAGTGACCTTTGAAAATCAGTCTATCTCTTCAACGGGCAGATTTTTGAAATTTCACTATAAAAGGCTGAGGAAATTCATTGAGAAAATGTGACCTGAACCACGAACAAGCAAGTATTATTCGATCTATTAACCTGAAAATATTCTCAAAGATATTCAAGTAAATCCTCAAGCCTGAAACTCGAAGGAAATCGATCCAACACAAGCTTTGAAGGAAATACAACTTCAAACATGTTGAAGAGGAAACTTTTGAAGAATCAAAAGGGGTCTACTATCCAAGGAGGATTGTAGGAAGGTTCAAGGTCGAACCAGTATCAAGTTATTGGAGGGCTTCGTGATCAAATCCAAGAGCTTGAGAAAGTGAGTTGAAGTAGCAAGGCAGCTGCCCAGTGAAGAAGCTGAATCGGAAGAGAAGCCAGTTGTGTGACCACGGTTGTCTCTAGACTGTTGACCACTTTGTAAACAGATCTTTTGCATAGTGGATTCCTCCAGGAGTTGGAGAATAGAGGATTAGAAGAATTACCCCATCTTCGAACCTCTATAAAAATTAACTGTGTCATCTATTTTTCAGCACATTTATATTTCTGCATATTTACTTTATATCTGCTGATAAACTTATTTTCTATCTACCTGATTAATAACCAAGAGCTAAAATCAAGTGTTAAAACAAGTTTAAATCAAATCAAAGGGTGTTAAGTCTTCCGCTGATAAAAACAACACAACCAAGTTAAGGTTCAGTTAAAAACAAATGAGTTATTCTATCAACACTCTATTGAGTCCGCTGAGTGGCTAACTCAATAACCAACTTAGTCGTCCCTCAAGGACTTAGCTGTTTGAGTTAACTCTGTTATATTTTAAAAGGACTAAAATTGAAAAGTTGGTAAGGTTTATTCAACCCCCCTCCCTTCCTAAACCTTACTCACACCCCTTGGAACCTACAATATTTGGAATGCGGTCATTAAAAGAGTTGCTAAACTGACCAAGAAATTAGAAGGCGGAACACTAGCACCCAAGGGATTCAAGGAGTTCGATGATGATTACAAGAAATCATTCTCTCTAAATGGTAAGGCTTTAAATATTTTGCATTATTCTCTTCCAATCAAGACAATCGTAGATGAAAGAGAAAGATGTATGTACCAAAAGGACAAAAAACAAATTGCTAAAATTCATTATGATTATGGAACTGATAGGTGGCAACTCCTTAGAGTCGATTCAGAATAACACAATTTTTTTTTATTGTCTGCAATTAACAAACAAGAAAAAGCGTACAAATTAAATATATATGAATCAAAATGAAAATATATAGGTTACTATCTCTATTTCTCCTCTGATGTTTTTCTTCAAGAACAAAATATCCGGAATTTGAGAAATTGGAGTCGATTCTTCAGTTTAATCTTCTCCAAACATAAACTTGAACTTCAATATCGTTAATTCGAGGGCTTGAAAGCTTGATCTCGAATCAAACGTGATATATTTGATGATATTTGATTTGAATATATGAACTTCTTGGTGAAATAGACCTTTTGATCTCCCTCCAAGATGGTTTGGACTTCAATAACGTCAACTCGAGGGCTTGGAAGCTTATTCTCGAATCAAACGCCGTGATTTGGTGGACTCCGCGAAGAACACCTTGAATTTCGCCTTTGAACACCATGGACTTCTTGATTTGAGAGAATTCGCCTCTTGCTTAGACTTCTTCTCTAGGATTTTTGTGTGTCTTTGAATTATGAAGAGGACCCCTATTTATAGTTGTGGAATAGGAGTTCTTGCCATAATTACTTGGTTGAAGGACGCGATTTGATTGGTCCTTGAGGATTTGATTCAATTTGTTGTCATATCTAGAATATGTGATTTGAGTTACCAAAATGATGGTATTCTCTTCCATAATCGGCAAGATATTATCTTGATTCCCAAGATATTGAGATTTGACATTTGGCGACGTTTGATTGGCCAATAAATTATATATTAAAATTATCAAAATTAACTATTTATTTTTAGGAATTAAATTTGAATAAATTCCCAAAATATAAATAGAAAATATAAATTGATTTTTTTATTTATTAATTTACACGTGTCATCATCTAATTGGACACAAATTTTAATTGCCTACAAATGCCCCCTCGAGACTTGTTCACGGACGATGCGTCTTGGAGTGAATAAGTCGCGACGATTACTTCAAAATTTATTCATTTCACTTGTAATCGGGCTAGCATAAAATGCATATAGACTTTTAAACATGATAGTTGAATATTTTGTCCACCGTATCGCTCTCGCTTCTTCAATACGAATCCCTTTATAAGGCCCAAACTTAATAATTTGGCCCATTCCAAATCAAATAGGGTGGATCAGGCTTATAAATTATTGCTTCCAATTATGTACCAAAAGCATTATATTTTCTTTCTCCATAAATATCAAGCCCAACAAAGGCCCATACGTAATCAATTCGCACTGCTACCTTTTTTCCATATTTGCATTTTCATTGAAGTGACACCAAGAAATTTCCTTGTTCCTCTGTTTTGCCCTTTTCAATTAACACACCCCACATGCTTAGGAAAAGGAAATTGCTAGATTTTCTTTGATTTTGAATTGAAATGCCAAAATTAAGCCACGAAACATTGATTCTCCATCAAGAGATTAATCTGGCAAGTTTCAGAAAGTTTCCTCCTAATATTGAAGTCGACCCAAAGTGTCTTTGCTCCCGAGATATCTTCGTCACTTTTATTTCTCAAACGTGCAAATAAGTTTCTTTCCTTATCGGATTTCATTGCGGCGAATCCCCGTTGATTTACAATCCAAACTTTGCAAATTTCCTTTCCATATGAAAATTATCGGAGAGAGCCGTGAGCAGGATACCTTTTTTTTTTTTTTTTTTCTTAGCATCTATAAATTATTATTTTCCATAATTCTACCAATGAGATCTTTCCTTCATCTTTTCTTTCTTTGGCTCCAAGTTACAATAGGTAGGAAACTTTCTTATTTGAACTCTTGATTTTCTTGTATAAAAGTAGCAGTCCATTATTATATCATCTTAACATCTCATTAAAAACAAAGGTTCACGAAGTCACTCCCTTTTTGTTGCTTTTGATGCTTTTGAGTTTGTGTACAAAGAAGAAAAAAAAAAATGCATCAATCCCTTTTTTTCTTTTTTTATTTCTTGTATTCGACAATCATCAATATTCACACCATCACTTAGATTAGTTGCATGCTAGATGTTAGGAAATTGTTTGAGATATAACGTTATGTACTCCTCCCCTTTCGCAGATCAACTCGTAGAATCCTCTGCTTTGACTTTTATCTTGAAATAAAGCTAATTACTCGCATATCCATGCATATTATGCCAAACATCTATCCAAAGATTACATTCTCGATTTCTTGTACGATGGTGAATTTTCGAGTGCGCTTGAATTTCTATTACTTCAATCTAACTCGCTCTTTTGCTTGTGTTTTGACAGATTTCACAATGGTTTTCTTCAAAGATGACTCTTCCCCATCCGGCATCCAACACTTGATGATTCTTGACGACGAAAGTCAATCCATCGACAAAGGTACTATCTTGGCGGTTTTTGATACCGTTGTTGGACGATATGCTACGCCATGGCCAAGATTGACGAATCCGTCTTACTTAGAGGAGTGGTCAAAGGAGGTTCCTTCAAGCAAGACTTCCAAAATGTGGACTTTGGAAGCAATACATCACCAACAATCGATCGAGTCAACTTTGTTGCCGACATTGGGCCGCCACATCATTGAAGGTCAAGCCAAATGGGGCGACGACATCAAGTTTGCCGGCGAGTTCCACTACATCAAAGGCTATTGGGAGTGGACCGAAGACGTCCTTAGCCGTTGCAAGAATAGTCTTCAAAAGATGAAAATCTACGATGCGGTGTATGCTTCGCTATTCACGTATGACAACAACTCCAACATAATGAGGGCGTTTTGTGAGGCGTGGTGTCCGTCTACGAATACCTTGTTGACTTCTTTCGGGGAACTTAGACGTCCATGGAGAATGGTCCCCTGCAGAGAAGGCTTCTTTTTCAAAGATCAATATCAAAGAGAGCTTGAGAGAAGAAACATATTTGGCGGCATTTCTAGCATGTTGGCTCTGTGTGTTTGTTCTTCCCAACGACATCAATATGATACGCCCCAAAGACTTTCAAAATGGCGGGGATCATGGCAAGTGGGCGAACAGTAGGCCTTGTGGTTCATGTCTTGGCAAGCATCTACAAGGGTTTGAACAAGATTGTGGGTTCTTCGAGGCCATCTCGCGTATGTTCAACATTTCCCGTCCACTTTGTTCATGGTTGGTTGGCACATTACTTCAAAACTCACCACCAAGTTTGGTAAGGAGTACGTGGCCCCAAGATGACTACTTTTTCTGGCGAAGGAGGCGCGAAGTACTATGATCCTGCAGATGCTCGCAAGCGGATCCATAAACGAGAACTTGTTTCGTTGACTTGCACCATGATCACCAAGGAGAAAGATTTCACATATGTTGATAATGGGAATGCAGAGAAATTCGAGCGGAACTATTTCCTTGCAATTGCTCAAACTATCTTCCTTTGTGGCAAGGTGGGTATTTCATCGTTGAACCTTATAGTCCTCACAGATTCAGATCGGCGCTTTGATTTTATCAAGTGGTGCCCGAGCGCTTAAACGAGATGTACGTCGAGCTTCTCTAGATGAAGGAATTCACTATTGGCGTTTGTGCACATTGTCGAAGACCTTTTCTAAGGTGTGTCTGCCTTGTATGCCCCCAAATGCAAAGAAGTTCTCTTCTGAAGATTACAAGACATGGTGGAACAAGGTCCATGGATGCTTTTTTCAAGAAAACATCGCAAGCTTGAACAATATGGAGCGAAGTGATGAACTGCCCAGAGGTACAAAGCCCAACAATGGAGGTGGCCTGATTGATGAAAATAGTCAAGCTTTTTTGCATGTTGCTCCCCTTGCCAACGAGTGCAATGCTCAAGCCAACAAAAGGAAGAGTACTTCTCATCCTGCGGAGGAAAGTAGTAGTAACGTTGATCGTCATTGGAAAAGGCCCAAGAAGGATTCTGGATCCTTGCCATCACATGATGTTGATGATATTGCAGACCATCCTCTTCAAATTGAGACTTTTGCCGAAGAGGTTATTTCTTTACTTCTTATTTTAATAATTCTTTCTCTTTTTTTTTCCTAACTTAAGCATGCAATATTTCAGTTGGAGAAGGATCTTGTCAACATTGATGATGATGAGTCACAAGGTAGCCAAAGGTCAGTGGTGAGGCTTAACGAATTGGCTAGGAATTCCACAGTTGACAAGACAACACGAGAAGAGACACATAACTTGGCTAAGGCTACAAAGACACCTCAATGTGCGGTATTCTCGGTGTTCGAAGGTGGGAAGTTTTTATATAAGCACCAAAGAGAGTTCCTTCAGAACATGTGGAGTGATCTTCGTGAGAAATTAGCCAGCACTTCGATTGACTTTATTTAATCCATTAAAGAAGATGTGTTTGTTGTGCTTGAATCCATGAAAAGCTTCAAGGATTTTGACATATCTCACTTAGAAGAATTGTTGGAAGCGCTTTTTGCCCAAAGCACGATATGATGAGGCGAGATCAATATCTTCCGAGAAGGGATCCAAAGAACTCCTTGCTCGACAATTGAGTGAAGCTAGAGATCGCTTGCATGATGCGAAGACCAAAGAAAACAAGGAGTTTGCCCAAATTATGTCAACCAAGGATGATTTGGAATCCATCATAAAGGAGATTGACAGTTTGCAGAAACGAAAGAAGAACTTAACTGCATCATTAAAGCAACAACAAGAACTTCTTCAAATTGCTCAAGCTGAAGTTTTTGATATTGAAGAGGAGATTACTGCCATCGAGAGTATTTCCCCACTGAGTGATGAAGCGGTTGAAAACTTGAAGGTTTCAGCATTACATTTAGAGACCGCCAAAGAAGAGTTGAAGAACATGAATCCCTTCGCTTAGTATTTTCCCTTTTTTTTTTTTGCTTCATGTAATAAATAACACCATTCTTGAGACTACTTAATAGAAATATTGTTTTTCTTTCTACTTTGCAATCTCTCAAGTGCATTTATTTTGCCGTAGCCTTTTCTTTTCTTTTTTTTTTTTTTTTTTTTCAACTTTTTTTTTCTTTTTTTTTTTTCGCAACTACTCCAAACTCAATTCAATACAAACTCATGACTGAACTTAGAACAAATCTAAGTTGCCTACGTACCCCAATAAGGGGATCAAGTCATAACGTAGTTCAAAGAAAATTTATTTTTGATGGGGGAGGGGGGTACACAGTTTATACTCATGCGGGCCAGGAGTATCCATTTCTTAACCACCTTGGATTAGGTGGGGTATTTAATTTTTAACCACATAAAATACCTATAGTGGAGTAAATTAATACTTTAACCACATGTATTTACCTTTGGTGGGGTATTTAACTTTTAACCACATAAAATACCTTTAGTGGGGTAAATTAACAGTTTAACCACATGTATTTACCTTTGGTGGGGAAGTTAGCAGTTTAACCACATACATTGCCTTAGGTGGTTACCGTTCACATTTTATACTCATGCGGGTCAGGAGTAACATGCAGTTTAGGCTCGTGCGCCAAGGAGTTTTTTTTTTGCTTCTTTTTTTTCTCTTTTTTTTTCTTTTTCTTTTTTTTTTTTTGACTTCAAGGATAATATCGTTTTAAGAATTTCCCATTTATCGGGCCAATTCTTAATCCATCCTCAAAACCAATTTATAAGCACCATTTGTGTATGCTTCTTTGATAACATAGGGACCATCCCACTTTGGTGTGAACTTATTTCCAGTTCGATGGGTTATAATGATGGGTCTTCTCACCGCAAGAACCCAGTCACCAACTTGAAAGGAGCGCGACCGCACTTTCTTGTTGAATGCTTTAGCAAGGCGAGCTTGATAACATTTGAGTCTTTGTTGTGCTTCCAACCTTTTCTCATCAAGAGCTTGATAACCCTTCTTGTATGGCTATTCGTAGTGATGGAATTTGTTGCTCGAGAGGAACAATAGCTTCAACACCATACACCAATGCATAAGGAGTGGCTTGAGTAGGCGTTCTATAAGTGGTCCTGTACGCCCATAACGCTTCGCTCATTCTTTCGTGCCAATCTCTCTTCGACTTAGCAACCACTTTCTTCAGCAGATTACATAAAGTTTTATTGAATGCTTCAGCGAGGCCATTTGCAGCGGCACTGTACATGGACGACTTTCTTTGCTTGAAGCCAAACTCCTCGCAAAGCTTATCTATCGCAGTGTTGCAAAAAGGCTTCCCATTATCAGTGATTATATATCTTGGAATCCCATAGCGATAAATGATGTTGATACGAATGAAGTCAGCAACATTTTCCTTCTTGACTTCTTTGAGAGGTATCGCTTCAGCCCACTTAGAAAAGTAATCAGTTGCTGCCAAGATGTACAAATGTCCACCAGAAGACTTTGTCATCGGTCCAACTACGTCTAAGCCTCAAGCATCAAATGGCCAAGAAGCAACAGTAGGATGTAACGGCTCTGGTGGTTGGTGAATGAAATTCGCATGGAATTGTCAGGCTTGGCATCTTTGCGCATAATCCATGCAGTCCCTCACCATTGTCGGCCAATAGTAGCCCATTCTTTTGATCCGGAAGTGTAACTTTGGGCCTGACTGATGAGCACCACAAATCCCCGAATGAGCTTCTTCCATGGCTTGGATGGCTTCATCATCACCTAAACATCGCAAAAGACTCCATCGAATGAACGCCTATAAAGTGTGCCTTTGTAATAGATAAAGCGAGTTGCACGACGCCGGGCGTCAACCCTTTGTCGCGAATCATCGTAGCTTTTCATACTTCGGATAATCCACAAATATTTGGCGCCAATCTTCTTTATCAACTTCAATACCTCAACAACATGATTTTCTTCTTCATCATCGCAAATCCTCTTCCTCAAAAATTGGAGGCACCACCCAACTTTGGCATGGAGATTGTAGAAGCAAGCTTTGCTAAAACGTCCGCTTGTCTATTATCCTTTCTAGGGATATGTTCAATTGTCACATCTCCAAGCTATCCAATGAGTCTCTTAGCGTAATTAACGTATGGGAGTAGCTCGGGCTTCTTCACTTCATATATTCCAAGCAATTGATTAACTACCAATTTGGAATCTCCGTACACATCCAACCGTAATTGCTTTATATCAACCGCCATTTCGACCCAAGGATGAGAGCTTGATACTCGTGACATTGTTTGAGCAATTTTGAGTTAAGGTGAAGGAGTAGGAAACACTTCCCCTTCCGATGTAACAAATATGACTCCAAAGACTGACTCCTTCTCTATGTGAAGCTCCGTCAAAGTACATTTTCCAAGGGGGGGAGTAATTTCAACTACAAGCACATCTTCATCGTAACTCATCGACAACTCCCACTCGGCGGGGATGGGATGATCACCAAGAAATCCGCCAAAACTTGCCTTTTACAGACCTTTTGAGGAACATATATGATCTCAAATTGTTGCAATCAAGATACCACCTTGCAAGTCCGTCCGAAAGAACCGCCTCGTCATGACATACTTTAGTGGGTTTGCTTTTGAATCAAGACGAACAAAGGTGAGCTTGAAAATAATGCTTCAACTTTTGATTGCGAAGATTAATGCCAAGCATATCTTTTCAATTGGCGAATAGTTCAGCTCATTTGGCGTCATCATCCTACTCAAGTAGTACAGAGCACTTTCTTTTCCATTATTGTTCTCTTGTGCTAGTAAAGCCCCCACGGAACGTTCTTGAGCAAATGACATAAAGAATCAATGGACGCCTGGCACCGCGCAATCAACACAGGGGTTTCATCAAGTATGCTTTTATACTTTTGAAAGCATTTCGGCAAGATTTGTCCCATTCAAATGGAACACCTTTCTTCATGAGACGGCTGAATGGCTGGCACCGACCGGCTAGATTTGAAATGAACCTTCTAAGGTAAGCCAATTTCCCTTGCAAACTTTTGAGTTCATGAATATCGTGGGGCTCAGGCATCCTTAGTATCTGTAGGACCCAAGGGGTGTAAGTGTAAGGTTTAGAAGGGGGTTGAATAAACCTTACCAAATTTTCGTTTTAGTCCTTTTAAATATTCGAGTTAATACTACACACTGCATTTGTGTCCTCGATGGACACCAAGTTAGTCAATCAAGAGAGTTAGTCTCTCAAACACTCAACTCGAGCCGTTGATGGATTAACTCACCGTTGAGTCTAAATTAACTCAATCGTGGTTTTGTTTTCAAAGACTTAACACCCTTAAGTTTGATTAAGCAAGGATTTAGTGCTTGATTTAGTACTTATAGATTATCAAGTGGATAGCAAATATGTCGTGAGAATTAAACAATTAAGATGCGTAAATTAAAATGCTTTGAAATGTAAATGACACAATAAAATTTTTATAGAGGTTCAAGATGGGGTAATTCTTCTACTCCTCTCTTCTCCAACTCCCGGAGGAATCCACTAGGTATTGATCGATATCAAAGTGGTAATCCCGTGATACAAGTCTTGATCACACAAACACTTGATCCTTTGGGACTCGACCGAGACGCCTTGATCACTCACCGGCTTCTCGACGACTCAGCCTTCTTCACAGGGCGCTTGCCTTGCTACTCAAACACTTGCTCAAGCTCTTTGGATTTGATCACGAAGCCCTCCAAAAGCTTAAGAATTGGTTCGACCAACCTTCCTACAATCCTTCGTGGAATGTAGACCCCTTGATTTTTCAGTATTTTCCTCTTCAACCGATTGAAGTTATCTTTCCTTCACAGGTGAGTGTTGGATTGATGTTCTTCGTAGTGTAGGCTTGAGGATTGAGAATGTTTGATTTTCTAATAATTGCTTGAACGTTTTTGGTTCAGGTCCAGAACTTGTGTCACTTATATATCTTGACCTTATTTCTCAAATAAACTCCTCAGCCTTTTATAGTGATCTTTCAAAAATTTGCCCGTTGAAGAGATAGGCTTATTTTTGAAAGTCACTTGCGATCGTTGGCTTTGTCTTGTTGCGATCCTTGGAATTGCCATTTCCTCGTATGAATTGTTCTTTCACCTTTTCGAGTTCTCCGACACGGTGTAGTGCTTCCCATTGTTCATTCCTTTTGCACGCTTCGGGACCGAGCACTCCGAGAAAGGTGATATGGAGATATTACTTGTTTAAGTAATTCTCTTGATTTCTCGTGCAACGGATCTTTTACGATTATCTCGACTTGACCGCATTTCTATGCTTTCCCAGGTGACTTAGAGTCGACCTTCCAATCATTAGATGACTCTTCTCATCACTTCAACTTGGGACTTGCTTCTCTCGAGTTGACTTGACGATACTCCACTCAACCGCATCTCACCGCTTCTTCAAGAGAGTTCCGTCTACTCTTCTTTGCCATACTCACCGTCTCGCAATGAGTCCTCCTTCTAGTCTTGATTGTCTTCTTGCATGTTAGGGCGTAGTGACTTAACTCACTTGGCTAGCTCTATTTATTACAATGCATTTTACAACAAGAATCGGGGTGCCAACTTCCTATTCTAAGTTTTACATGGCATTCATCAAAATCTAAACAATAATTTTCCTAACAATTTCCCACTTTTTGATGATGTCAAAACTTAAACCATTCAAAAATGCAAATAGCAAAGATACATACAGATAGTGTATTGACATAGAATGTATGCGCAGAATCAATCCTTTTATTGATCATAACATTCTTGTTCTTTTACACAATCACATTACAAGGTGTATCGAGCACATATTTGTCTACGCAGAAAATAAAGAATTTATAGTTTTATTTCGAAAGACTTACATTGTATGTATTTACATGATAAAATACACGAAGGGGTGGACAAAGAACACTTCATCTCCTTCGATGTCTCCTTCTTTCATCTTGTTCAAAGATCTTCTTTCTCTTCTTCTCTTTTTCTCATCGCCACCGCTTTTTTCTTTTTCTTTTCATATGCCTTCCTGGCGCACTTCATCTCTTCTTTATCTTTCCCTCTTTCCTCCCATAGCCGAGTTTGTCTCTTGTTTTCTTCTTCTATTCTTTTTGCATACTCGGCTTACTTTTAGCCACTTGCAAATTTGCTACTTGGTCAAGACCAGCCCAAAGATCCCTCCTTTCTTGCCTGGATCTACGTATTCGATGTTTTTGGGCGAGAGGCCTGTGTCCTAAGCTTCTTCCTCCACCACGCTTCTTCCTCTACCTCGGGCGTGTATTGATCAAGTCTTCTTCTTTCCAAATGAGTGACTACGGAGTGACCAAAGCAGAGCGACCGCCAGTCCGCTTCCGTCGCCTTCTTCACATAACGTGAGACCCTTTTTCCAATACAAGTCCCAAGCTTGAGCCATAGACATATTTGCAAAGTATCCTTCATATGCGAGCGTTTTAAATTCATCAACCGATTGTGGCTCGTCTCCGACATCCGAGATGGCATAAGTGTCTCTCGCTTCACCGGAATGCCTCCATGTTCTTTCAAGATGTTCATAACTCGGGCATCCATTCTTCCTTCCACTTCATTCATCCCTCGCTTCAATTGTTTTTCTCTTTTCACCATAGATATAGCAGAGTGTTGGAGTGGCGAGTCACAGGGAGTTTGCTCGCGATAATGTCACCGTGATGACCCCCGTTTCTGGGGGTTTGTGCAATCATCAAGGTCACATCTTTCGATCCTTCCCCCTCGATTTTTCCTTTCTTTTGTTTCAGTAGCGCTTCTTCAAATTGCCTTTCCCTTCACAAAGATCCTCTTTTTTCGGATCTTTTAAATGCTTTAAGGTATTCCTCTTCCTCCTTTTTGCATCATCAAAAGAGAGGGACACTGAAACATATCTTGGCAAGGGAAGTCGAGCCTCCGATGGTAGAGTTCTATCTCGAGTCCGCTGCCGCAGAGTATGCAAAGACGAAATTCGATCGAGTAGCATTGGACTCTCTACCAAATCGCTTCATCTCGGCCCATGAGAAGGCAATTTTGTATTCATGGTTTCTTCCAAACGTCAGATCACTCTTATTTTGCTCACGCGCAGCTTTATCTCGGCAAGTGTGAGCTTCATGCATGTGCTCAATATGTTCTCTCGGCCGTTTTTGCATCGATTTTCAGCTCTCAATACCAATGCACTTGTTGAACAATGTCCTGAAGTATCTAACTTGTTCCGCACGCATTGTTTGTCGCTTTGTTGCCACCATTCCCCTCGATCCTCGATCATTATGCCTCTTAAATCAGCAGTAAGATTGGCATCTCTGTTGTCCAGTCGCATGTCCATAGAGGCCGATGTCTCTCCATCCGTTCAATCTCGGCCGAATAATGCCTTGAACACTTCGCGGACTTGGTGATTCTACCGTTGCTGCGGTGATAGCCATGCAACGCCAAAATCATAATCACCGGAACAATGGTGCCTGATGGAAAAATGGGAGCTGGTCTGTGGTAGCGTGCGCGTTCGTTCTCGACTCTTCATGGAGGTCGGGTACCTCCAGGGAAAAAGGAAAAGATTCTATAAAGGATTCATCACCGCCAACCGATTTGTTCGATGATGAGCGGTGCACGTGAAGTTCTTTTGGAATCGACCTGCTGCACTTGAGGAGCCCGTGCGGTGGACTCGGTTCACCTGGGGTTTGTTGTGAAGTGGACCCGACTTGCCGAGCCTCATTGTCTCAACAACTCGTTGGTCTCAAATGATTTCTCCAATTGAGTAGACGGTCCTCGGCCTTATCGAAGCGTCATCGGACGATGATGAGATTTCCATTGGTGGCTCATCATCAAAATTAAAGGTTTGACGAGTAGTCTTGGGATCGACTTGCTCGTGCTTGGAACATCCGCACTGAGTCTTTTGGATCTCACACGGAATGACTCAACTTTCTTCTTCGCCTTCCGATCCCGAAAGGTTACATCGATTATCCTGGGAATCATGAAGCGCACTTATCTCCTTTTCGGATGGGTCGATGATAGCAGGAGGGATGTTTTCTACTTGACTTCTTTACCCCGGAAGTCTCAACCTCCCGTGGGCCTTCATTACCTCCCGCAGCCTCAATCGCGGCGAGGGCCTTGACCTCCATTTCGACAATGTCACCGTCATAGGGTCTTCGTGGTGGCATCCATTGAGTCTCAACCCCATGGATTGCACTTTCATCGCCTGCAGTGTTAACTCCTGTGGCATTTCCTTCCTCAGGCCTCGATCGCACGTCGGCCATTCATAAGCCTTTCAGCGATTGACACCTCACCGAGACAGTCTCAATCGCCTCGAGCTTCGTTGATGGCAACTTCATTTTCGGTTGGTGGTTGTACTTTCTCCACTTCGCCTCCTTGATTCATTGTGGAGTCATCTCGCAGATTCTCCGACCTTGCCGCAGTGGAGGGAGTTTCCCCACCGGCGCACCACCGAGTGACTTGGAATGGGGTCACTCGTCTCCAAACTCCCTGTTGCTATTGAATATTCAGCCGTTGGGGCAGGTGGTAAGACACCTTCAATAGGGGTTGGCTCGATCGGGGTCCCCACTATCCCGCCATTTCATCGCCAAGTCCTTATCGCCTTCTTCCGAGTGAGTCGGGAAGTGGTTGCAGCAACAACAGGGCGATTTGTTGAACCACTCCCATTGGATCAATTTCAATCGTGTGTTCGGAGGACTCTCCTGGTCCCTCCATCAATCTTTGCTCGTGAAGGATTCTCGATTCGTGCAATGCTTGCCGCATTGCAACTCTTCAAAGATGGCGAAGATTCTCCTGGATCCTCATCACCGCGAGAAGACATCAAGGAGAGGATGTGTATGTTCGCGGGTGCCGAGATAGGGGCGATCTTTGGCCTTCTCACGTGCCTCACCTTCCTCTCGCTTGTCTTTCCTTCTCCTTATCCTTGAGGATCTGCAGGATATCTGTGCGCTTGTCTTCATCCAAAGATCTTTGGGATCACAGCCGGTTAGTCCAAGGAAGTTTAACAGTTCCTCTTCTTCTTCTATAAACTCGGGCCGTTGGAACTGTTCCCTTGATTTACTCAACTTCCATTTCCTCCACTCACGCAGACGATTTTGGATGTCCGGGTAAGGTGGAGATAGGATCATCACATCACTATCGGCTCTATCGCTTCTTCTTGTGTTTCACTGTGGACTACGATTGTGTCTTTAGGTTGCCTCTGCGATCACCTTCACAGACTTGGTTGTTTCATCAATTACATCCGGAGACTCTACTTCTCCGAGAGTCTCCAATATCTGCTCCACCGAGTGGTGACTCACCTGGTTTTTCAAGCTCGGAGTGCTTGATAATTCTTCTTCGTCTCCTAGTTTGTACCGGAGGGATTTCGGTTCGAGACGGCTTCTGTTTTTCAAGCTCGGAGTGCTAGTGTTTTCTTCCGAGGAGCCCATCTTGGCTTATCGCTCTCCTCCTTTCGACGATCGGAGAAAGGTATTTGAGAGTCCTTCTCGACCGTCTCTTTCTTTGGCGAGACATGGCTGCGGGGCGGGTGACTCGGCAGGGGCGGGCGGAGCGAGTTTGACTTTCTTTGCTGCGGGAGGAGCGATCTTCTCTTAGCACTGCAGGGGGCTTTTCTTCTTGGGTGGAGAGGAAACAACAGTATCTTGTGGTCACCGATTCCCCCTCACTCGTGTCGCTCTCTTGGCGTAGGCTCTCTTCAGGCGCCCGAGAGGTTTGTTCTGAACATCCTCTTGTTAACATGGAATGCCTTCCCATGTCTAAGAGGGACTCCTTTCACCTCCATCACCGGCCAATCACTGTGCCATATCCTAGGGATCCTCCAAATGTGCCATCTTCCTTGAAGGATTTGTTCCCTACGTTCGCGTAGTCTGCTGTAGACAAACTCAAATTTCCGAGCTTTATTTTCTTTTCTTCGATGATCGCAGGCCATTACGATCGGCTTAGCTTTTGATTGGTCAAAGCCGCCCAAATTTGATGTCAATACATTTGGCAACTATGTCCAACACTTGTGATAATCCTCCTTCAAGCTTCTCTTGTTTGTTGTGTACACTATTTTATCAAGATAGTCGGGCTTGGCTATTTCTTTCCAAGCGGCCCAGGTTTACATATGCTACGTTAATTTTAAATGCTCCTTATGTTGGTAGTGAGCAATGTTCGCCAAATCCTTGGCGAGATAGTCACCGCTTTCGTGAACAGATGACTTTATTCCTTCATCGTGAATCTCAAGCATTCACGTAGGGTTGTCGCGACTCCTCCACATAGGTCATCGGATATTCTAACGTTAGAAACGGTTTCAGCCGGTCGTTTCTAATTTCTCAAGAATTTTCTTCACTAGGGTGTCGTCGGACCCCTGTTTCACCATGCCATCGAAATCCACAAGAGACCCGGTGTGGATTTGCTTTCCTAACTTGGTAAAATCATAGGTTGGTGCCATTTTTCAGATTTTATCAAAGAAAAACTCGAGATTGATTTGAAGATAGATAGGGTTTCGAGAGAATTTTTGCCTTTGCTTTTGAGAGAAAGAAAAATGAACATTTTGGTAGTGTGAGAGAAACGGACGGAAATGGTTTAAGTATGGTTTATGAAAGGACGTGCGGGTGGTTTTTGAAATGTGATCGAAATCAACGGCTTAGATTTTGCACGCCTATTTAGCATTTAATGTCTCGTATTTAATGCGGTAGCATTTATATCCAATCATAAGCTTGGTGTGCAGCTTTATGTCTGTACACATCATCAATATGCTGACGTATTCCTTAAAAACATTCCCGCTTAGTCAAAACGACTGCGTTTTTGTCACTTTGCTCATAAGTGACTCAGCTTATCCTTTAGCCGATTTAACTCTTCTTCTCACAGTTCTCTTAGTGACTCACCAATAAATGACTTTGGTATAGATGTCTTTTCCGATCAAATGATTTACTTAGTGATTTGTGAGTTCAACTCTTTTTCCCTTTTTGTGTTCCATTTCTTTTCTTTGATTCTTCCGAGTGTCACCACCAATTAACCCTAACTCATGTTTGAGTTCTTCAAATCTTGACTCACATAACGGTTTTGTGAAGATGTCACCCAATTGTTTATCGGTTGAGATATATTCCACGATGATGTCCTTCTTTTCAACATGATCTCTTATGAAGTGATATCGACATCGATATGCTTTGTTCTTGAGTGCAACACAGATTTTGAGTGATTGCAATTGCACTTGTGTTATCACACATGATTGGAATTTCTTTTTCCTCAACTTCATAGTCTCTCACCGGGCTTTGTCTCATCCATAGGACTTGGGCACAACAATTTTGCAGCCTATGTATTCTGCGTCACCAGAGAGGTGGCTATGGAATTTTGCTTCTTGCTAAACCAGGAAATCACTGTTTCCTAGCATTTGACATGTCCCTGAAGTGCTCTTCTCCGTCCACTCGCATCCAAAGATAGTCGAATCAATAGCCAATTAGCTTGAATCCACCTTCCTTTGGATACCATAGGCCTACTTCTTGGCTTCCTTTTAAGTATCTCAAAATTCTCTTAGTCAGCTGTCATATGGCTCTCTTTTGGAGCGATTGAAATCTTGCACATACACCTACAAAGAAAGGTGATGTCCGCCTACTTGCCGTGAGATAGAGCAATGATCCAATAAGTGCTCAGATCTTGTTTGATCTACGGCTTGCCATCCGCATCCATGTCCATTTTGACTGATGTATTCATTGGTATTTTTACGAAGACTTCTCCTCCATACCAAATTTCTTCATTAAATCTCGTGTATTTTGTTTGACTTATAAACGTTCCATCCTTCGATTGTTTCACTTGGAGTTCAAGGAAGAATGTCGCTCTCCCATCATGCTCATTTCAAATTTACTTTGCATGAGGTTTGAAAATTTTTCACACACTCTCTTTGTTTGTGGATCCAAAAATGATGTCATCCACATATATTTGAACAAGCAAGATACTCTTTTTGTCTTGAATTCTGAAAAGTGTTCTATCTACCTTTCCTTTTGTGAATCCATTTTCGATTAGGAATTGTGACAAGGTATCATACCATGCCTCGGGTGCCTGTTTCAATCCATACAAGGCTTTCTTGAGTTTGTATACCTTATCTCCAAGAGTCTTCTCGCTCAAATCCTGTAGGTTGTTCAACATACACTTCTTCTTCCAATAAACCATTTAGAAATGCACTTTTTACATCCATCGATATACGGTGAAATTCTTGTGAGTCGTATAGGCAAGAAACATTCTTATAGCTTCCAATCTTGCTACAGAGCAAATGTTTCATCAAAATCTATTCCTTCTTCTTGGCAATATCCTTTGGCTACTAGTCTTTCCTTGTTTCTTACCACGTAACCTTCCTCGTTCATCTTATTTCAACACCCATTTGGTGCCAATAACATTTTGATGTATGGGTCTTTGCACTAATTCCCATACTTTATTTCTTTCAAACCGATTCACTCTTCTTCTTGCATAGCTTGAATCCAATGTGCGTCGTCCAATGCTTGTAACACATCTTTGGGCTCTATTTGCGAGATGAAGCATGTGAACATAGCTTCTTGTTGAGTTCTGACCTTGTTTTGACACCTTCTCTTATATCTCCAATGACAAGTTCTCGTGGATGGTCTCTCACCATCTTACATCAAAGGTTGAAGTAAGTTAGCCGGATTGATCGCCTTGCAAACTTATTGTTTGTGGTCGCTCTCTCGTGATCACTTAGCTGCAAATTTTCCAGCTTGTTTTTGAGATTCGACTATCTCATCTTCTTCCTCAATTGATAATTCCACTTTTCTTCAAAGATAGGACTCTTCTCGTATGGTTGGATGATTCACTTACCAAATGACTCTTCAATGTCTTCTCCATTTACATTTGGCTCATCGAATACCACATGAATGGATTCTTCGCAACCATAGTCCTTTTGTTGAGTACTCTGAGGCTTTGCTTTCACCGAGTATCCTAGAAGATACCTTCATCGCTTTAGCATCAAAAGCCTTTAGATTGTCTTTGCCATTGTTGTGGATGAAGAATTTACATCCAAATATTCTCAAATATGCAACATTTGGTTTTCTTCCACCAAATCTCATAGGGAGTCTTTGTCACCGCCCTGCTTATCATACATCCATTGAGTGTAGCAAGTCGTGTTGATTGCTTCACCCAAAATCTTTTTGGTAACCCCCGCTCACTAACATGGTCCTTGCCGCTTTTTTGAGGGTTCTGCTTCCTTCTTTCTCGCAACTCCATTCTTTGTGGAGTCCTTGCTGGCCGATAGTTCATGACCAATACCATTCTCAATACAATCTCGAGTTATTATTCCATTGACAAACTCGGTTCCTCCGTCGATCTTATTTTGATAATGGTTTGACTCTTCTCGTTTTGAATCCTCTTCATCACCGTTTGTGGTAGTTTTTGTAGAGTTTCTTTCTTCTTACACATGAATATTGTCCATGTATATCTTGAGTAGTCATCTACCACCACCAAGGTGTATTTCTTTCCACTTATCTTTTTTGGTTCCACTGGGCCAAATAGATCCATGTGTAGCGTATGCAATATTCTTGTTGAAGATGAACATGTCTTTTCTTTGAATGAAGATTTGATTTGTTTTCCCTTTTGACATGCATCACATATACTCTCCTTCTTGTATAATCGAGTCCGGAAGTCCTTCCACAAGATTACTTCTTGCAAGCTTGTTAATCGTTTTGAAATTTAGGTGACTCGCTTTTTGTGCCACAAACCTAACTTGATTCAAATTGTGCTTTTTTGCTAGTAGACAGTGTTGGGTGTTGCGATTGACCAATCCACGACATACATATTCTTTTGTCTCCGCATCCTTGCAACACAACTTCATTTGATTCAAAAGATCCTTGATTTGGCATACACCCATGTTGAATCCAACATTGTAACCCTTGTCACGAGTTGATGATGCTCGAGAGGTTGAAGTTGAGTCCTTCAACATATGCAACATATGTGATTTCTAATCCATTCCTCTTGATGGATCCAATGCCTCTTATTTCACCAGGAGCTTCATTTCCTCCAAATATGACTTTTGCTCCTTTTACTTCCTTGAATTTTGACAGATTTTTCTTGTTTCTGTCATGTGTCCGAAATACCACTATCCATGTACCAGTTCCTTGGCACTCACTGTTCCTTGAACCCGCAATCAAGGAAATTAAGTTTTAGGTACCCATACTTGTCCGGGTCCCGAGGGGTTAGAATTGTAAGATGATCCAACCAACTTATAGCCAAATGATTTGACTCTAAGGGGTTGCCATCTATCGCCATAATCATAATTAATCCTGGCAAATTGCTTGGGGATTCTAGGTTCATACAAAATTGTCTCTTTTGTCTCAGATGCTGTGTATAATTTTTAGCAATCGCCTTCTTTGGGTAATTGTGGTGTCTCCGAGTGTAGTGCCTAGGTGCATATGTGTGCTTGATGAAAGCTCTTATACTTTTGGAATGGCCTTTGCCGAGTTCTAGGCCTTTGCCATTTGGGCTTATATTCCATAAGTCTATGCCGATAGTTTACATTATTCCAATCACTTGGCTTGGATATTTTCTACCATTCCCATCATATGTATTTCTTTTATAGATTTTCTGGGTTTTTTGGTAGCTCTGTTTCTTCTTTACAGAGTATTTTCTGCTTTGGAGTTTCTTTGAGGAACTCGGTGAATCTCTTCTCACTGCCCTTTCAAATAAGCACTCAATCAAGTTGTTTTCTTTTCCTTTATAACCAAGGCCGCTTTGCTTGTTATTGTGCTTTGGAGTGAATGTGTGTGCAACATTTAGAGTTTTGGATTTTTCGGACTCTTCATGGCTTGAAGATCCTTTTTCCAAAATTACTTTTGAGGTTTGACATAGCACAGAGGAATTAAATCCTAAGCCTGTCTTGTCTCCACATTCTCTTTGACTCATAATAAGATCATCCAATGATTTAGATGCCTTAGTGAATGAGGTAATAACATTTTTGAGGTCATTCTCCCTCTTTTCTATAGCAAAGCAATTTCTCGCTATTAATTTAGCCTTTTCACCTTTTAAACTTTCATTCTCATCACTATTTAACTTAGAGTACTCGGCTCCTTAGTCGGCTTTGAGTTATGACTCTTGAGTAGGCTGTTTTCCTCATTTAATAGTGTGTGTGAGGATTTAATGTATTCAAAATCTTTCATCATTTTTCCTAATGAATCATAAAGATCAGTGGGTGATGAAGTGTGTGTGTCATACTACTATCACTAGAGTCCGAGTTTGATGAGTTAGAGTGTACCTCATCTTCTTGGTCGGGTTGATCCTGTTCCTTGGCCATCAAGCGATCGGGGCTTCTTCTTCGAGTCACTTGAGTAGTCACCACTACTCGAATCGATTGTCTCTCTTGACTTGGGTTTTTTTGTCTCTGCACCATCATTGCCTTTTTTCTTTTCTTGTCTTCTTTCTCTCAAGACCTTCCTTTCTTCTTCATTCCCGTATTTGTTAACTACGAGGATATGAGCGATTAATGGCATAGTGACCTGGTTGTCTGATTCCAAAGATAGATATTCACCTTTTGATCACTCTTTCCATTCTTGGATTGTCACCCTTTGATACTCAACTTTTTGATGATATGTTCTCTTGGTTGGCCTATCTTCCCTTGATTTGGAGGAGCCGAGTGTCTTCCGAAGATTCGCCCTTTCCTCTCTTGTAGTTCTTATTGAAGAACTTGTTGAATCTTTTAACCATCGGGTTATTTCTTCCGGATCAATGACTTCTTTGACCTCGGCTCTCTTCCCATCTTTAATGATTAGAGCAAATTTGTTTTGGGTACAAAATTGCCTCTTCCTGTCTTTTCTTCTCACCAAACTCGTAGGCTTTGAGGTCCGAGAATAATTCATGGTTGGATGTCTTTGATAGGTCCATGGAATGTCTCGGTGCCATGACCTTCATTTCCCATTCAGTGAAGACTTTTTAGGATCTTCATACACATTTCCTTCTCGTGTATATTCCTTTCCAAGTGCAGATAACTCGTTGGTGATTTCTCGTGAATCGAGCTTCCAGTTGATCCAGGTTTTCTCCCGAGATCATTTTGAAGTTCTCAAATTTCTGTACATCTGACCACCGATAATTTGTTTTCTTTGATTTGCTCTGAGCCTTCACAAATCAATGTGAGCTTGTCCTGCATTTTCTTTAGCCGTTTTGCATGATTTGACTTTATTGAACATGGCTTTGTCCAAGATTTTGTAAAGGATGTCCTTGGCTACATTGTCCAGGTTGTATCTTTTTTCTCATCATTTGTCCACTCAGTTCTTGGTTTTTCAACCATGACTGGTCTTGGAGCAACATCCTCTTCTCCTTCAGCTGCAGCTCTTCTTACAGTTGTGTTCACCTTTAAGATTTGCAGTGGCCCATCTTCTATCACTATCCACATCTCATCATGTAATGCTGATAGATGAGCCTGCATACGAATTTTCCAATCATCAAATTCTTCAATAGTGAACATAGGGATGCGTGTCAAATTTGCTTCCATGATAATAACTTTTAATGATAAAAGGAGTTTTGAAAGTTTAAGTACTAAAGCAGACTTTGAAAGGTTTGGAGATCTAGTTCAAGAACTGTGCGGAGGGTTCAATGAACCAACCGCTCGATACCACTTGTAGGTCCTAAGGGGGTGTAAGTGTAAGGTTTAGAAGGGGGTTGAATAAACCTTACCAAATTTTCGTTTTAGTCCTTTTAAATATACAGAGTTAATACTACACAGCTGTGTCCTTGATGGACAGCCAAGTTAGTCAATCAGTAGAGTTAGTCTCTCAACAGACTCAACTGAGCTGTTGATGGATTAACTCAGTTGTTGAGTCTAAATTAACTCAACTGTGGTTTTGTTTTCAGCGGAAGACTTAACACCCTTAAGTTTGATTAAGCAAGGATTTAGTGCTTGATTTAGTACTTATAGATTATCAAGTGGATAGCAAATATGTCAGCAGAATTAAACAATTAAGATGCAGAAATTAAAGTGCTGAAATGTAAATGACACAATAAAATTTTTATAGAGGTTCGAAGATGGGGTAATTCTTCTACTCCTCTCTTCTCCAACTCCTGGAGGAATCCACTAGGTATTGATCAGTATACAAAGTGGTAACAGTCCAGATACAAGTCTTGATCACACAGCTGACTTGATCCTTTGGGACTCGATCCCGAGACGCCTTGATCACTCGGTTGGCTTCTCGTGCGACTCGCTTCTTCACAGGGCAGCTGCTTTTGCTACTATAGCTCACTTGCTCAAGCTCTTTGGATTTGATCATGAAGCCCTCCAAAAGCTTAAGACTTGGTTCGACCTTGAACCTTCCTACTATCCTTCGTGGAATGTAGACCCTTTGATTTTTCAAGTATTTTCCTCTTCAACCGATTGAAGTTATCTTTCCTTCACAGGTGAGTGTTGGATTGATGTTCTTCGTAGTGTAGGCTTGAGGATTGAGAATGTTTCGATTTTCTAATAATTGCTTGAACGTTTTTGGTTCAGTCTCAGAATTTGTGTCACTTATATATCTTGACCTTATTTCTCAAATAAATGTAAGTCCAAGCGGCTACGATAATCTAGAGGGGGTGAATAGATTATCTCCATCTTTTCTATTTCGCCCTCTTTTAACAATCGAAAGCTCAAACACAATAATAAGGTGCGGAATGTAAACAACACACGCGATTTAAAGAGGTTCAACCCACCTAGGGCCTAATCCTCTACCACCCCAAAGATATCCGGGATGGATTTCGAAAAGAAAAAGAATTTTATTAATTACCAAAATTAATACAAATTCAACTTACAACACCTTGAAGAGCACCACACTCTTCTTCAACACCACCTTTGGAGATTACCACAATCTCCTTTGAAGATCACCACAATCTTCCGACTTGAAGAGCACCGAACTCTCAACACCACCTTTGGAGATTACCACAATCTCCCTTTGAAGATTACCACAATCTTCCGACTTGAAGAGCACCGAACTCTCCAACACCACCTTTGGAGATTACCACAATCTCCCTTTGAAGATTACCACAATCTTCCTTCAACGGCACCTTTGAAGATCACCACAATCTTCAATCTTGAAGAATACCAAATTCTTCAACACCTCAAGAGCACCACACTCTTGAAACACCTATCACCTAGATCACCCAAGTGTATTCTTACCACAAGAATACTCACAAGGATATCTTGTGTTTGGTTGATGAATTACAATCAAGATTACACTTTGAAAAATATTACAACTCAAAAGTGCAAGTGTAATCAAGAATGAAAGCCTAGACCTCAAGATGTGAAAGTGATAGTACTTAGGCTATTACAACAAGAATGTTGAAATGAATAACAAAGATTATGTGCTTGTGATATCTCTTGTTGTTTGTATCAAGTCTTGTATTTGATCCCTCAAGCTTTCATCTATTTATAGGAGAGCCTTCAAATTTGAATTCCAACATAGGCTCCTCCAAAGGCTCCTCCAAAGGCTCCTCCAACATAGGCTCCTTCATGGGCTCCTCCATGTTTTCTTTTGTCTACAAATAAGACAAAGAGATTAAAATAAATATGGTTGTCTCATAAGGATACAAAAATCGATTATAGAACAATCCCACATTTTAAGGAAGAATGGTCTCACGCGCACAACGGTTATATTTTAGTCATTCAAACTAAAGGGCGACCGTCGCGCACAAAAGGACGTTTGAAATAGTACTCAAAAAATTACACGGCGGCCGGCCGAGGGGTGCTCGACCGGTCGACATCACCTCTAGCCGTCGACCTCTCCAAAAATAGAACAGAGATTTTGCACACTTGCAGTGTACCGTCGACCGACCTGGCGACGGTCGGCCGATCGACCGGCCGACGCCTGGCACGGCCGACCTGCTTGAAATTTCTTCCGTCTCATTTTCTGCTTCAAAAAACATCTTCAGGTACGGGTTGCCCTATAGAAATACCAGGTCGACCACGAGACACAAATGTTGTCCAATTTTAGTCGAAAATAAAACTTAAGAAATACTCCAAAATTTAGTAAAAACATTTTAAACCGATCGAGAGTATTTAGACAACATTAGAAATATAGTTTCAATGTGAAAACCCATTGACATAAAATCTTTGAAAGTGTTGTCCAATATTAATCGAAAAAGACTTGAGCAAATACTCCTAAAATATTAAAACTATTTTAAATCATTTAGGAGTATTTGGACAACCTTTAAAACCATTGTTTTGGTATAAAACAAAATCATCAAAATCATGATAAAACCATTTATCAAACAATCTCCCCTTTTTGATGATTACAAACCAAAACAATTTTAATGAGGTCGATTTTGAAAACAAAACAATTTTACCTAAGCAAAGAGAACTATCCGTTGTGAGCGACAACATTCCATGCAATAAAAACACATGGATGGGAGTAGAGATATTCAAACACATATAGCAAATGCTCCCCTATCAACATGCACAACAAGAGTTATATAGAAGAACTTAAACATAAGCTAAAATATTAGCTTTTCGATATTGAGCTTAAGTATCAATAACTTAAAAGCTCCCCTCACAAAGATACATCATTAGAACCGTATATAAGTCCATACTACAACCAATGGACCATGATTCATACATAACCATAATACACCAAGTGGACTAAATATGATCCACAACTTATGGCTTTATGAAGCCATAGCTTAGCTTCTTTTCGTTAAACATGAGCTAAGATAAGCTTATAACCTGTTTCTCCCCTTTGGAATCATCAAAAAGAATGTTAGCACGATAAATACATCATATATTCTTATCAAAGTGCGCAAGTAAACCGATGTATCGAGCCATTTGAACATTGAAGCTTTTAAACCAAATAGAAGAGTCGAATCATACGACTTGTAGAAGCTTATGAAAAATCATTTGATTTGCGAAAACATGATCTCTATAAATATATGAGACTTTTGAAATCGAGAGAGTCGTGTAGGTGATGAATTTTTCATTGAAACGTTTTATCGAACACTTGGCGGGCGTAAAAATTGAAAGAGATATATATAGCCCTTGTAAATGAAATCAAGCCAAGTTTTCATCACCAAATGCAATATAACATATCAACAATCAATAAGCTCATCACAAATATATATGAATTGCATCAAGAAAAATACATATAAGCCACAAACTCAGGGTTCAACCCAATTGAGCTAACGATAGTGAAATTCTTACCATTCAATTGGTAAAGTCGAGCAATGATGATGATAACCGAGCTAGATAATCCCCAAAATATAAAATGTATGCAATAAAACAAATTTTGAGTGAAATTTGTGTGCAATTCGCGAAGGGGACGAAAAATGGACAAAATAAGCCAAAATGGCGAAGTCCGAAACAACTATTTTTAGCCAAAAAATCATCCAGATGCGGCCCAGGGGCATGGGCGACGGTCGGCGACGGCGGCCCGGGCGGCCTTGCCCTATCAAATGGTTCTTTTTTTGTTTTGAAAATCCGAAATTTGATCCAAAAATCCGATTTTTCGCCCCTAAGTTTTAAAACGTGCAAAATGCAAACGTAGACCTCATTCAATATACATTATGTCATAATCAAGCTCGAAATGAGGTAAAATACTCGGCGGTTAACGATCAAAAAGTCCGCGAGTTATCCTTGAGACGGAATTAAACACATCTCAAGTTTTTGTTAAAAATCACAATCCCTTAAAAAATATATCGAATCTCAATATGTTTAGTTCGATTATGACGAACCAAATTTTGAATACGAATAACCGTATAATAGATACCAAACTTGTTATCCCGAAAAATAAGAACATTTTAAAGCTTTGGATACAACAAGTCATAAGAAGAAGTGCCTTTCAAATATTTGAAAATTTCTTTTAACGGCACTTTATTGAGATTCGTTGGGATAGTTTTTGAAATCGAGCATATAGACATAATGCATATGGAATTTCGAGTCTATAGAAATAATACAAGAAAACATACCTCGAATTTGTTTGTCGACCGACATGCCTTTCTCAACCTTTGTCAATCTTTAGTCATAGTGGTTGAGATATTTCTTCTTTCTTCAATGCCTAACTCCTTCAAGAGTTCAATATAACCATCTTCTTGGCATTGAATAATTTGAAGTCCAAGCAAGAAATTGAGCTCCCCATCATGCTCATTTCAAGTACACATTGCATCAACTTGGAAAAAATATCTTGCACAAATATTCATTAGTAGTACCAAAAATATTCTCATAAATATGCACAAGTAAACAATCTTGCCCTTTTTCAAAAACAAAGAGAGTAGTATCAACTTTACCTCTTGTAGAATCATTTAGCAAAAATAGCTAAGTCTATCAACCGTGCATAAAAGCCTTTTTTAAAAAAAAAATTGGCCTAGAATTTTAAACTCCGATAGACTTCCATATGAATAAAACCATTTAGAAAATTAGCATCCATTTAGTAAAGCTTGAAATTTTCTTAAAACAAGAATGGGCAAGTAAAAAGCAAATAACTTCTAAAAGAGCTATGAGTGCAAATATTACATCAAAATCATTACCTTCTTCTTGAAGATACCTTCGAGCTACTAACCTTGCCTTAGTTCGACCAATGTTGCCTTGGTCATCGAGTTTGTTTCGGAGTGCCCATTTTGCATTTATAATCGTTTGTGATGAAAGACATGGCATCAACTTCCAAGTATCATTTCCTTTTTAGCTCCTCTTGCGCTTCTAAAAACCAATCTTCATCTTGAAGCATCAATTTAGGAATTTGTCTTCTTCATCACTATTGGGCATCCAAATGATCTAAGGTGTTCATAATAGAACATTTACATCCAAATATTTGGAGTATTTTCTTTTCTACACAACTCAACAAACTCATTAAAGGCATTTCTTATATAAGCAAGAAAAATAGCCCAAGTGAAATAACATGCCTCAATTGTCAACCACAAAATATCTTGCAAAAGAGCATAGTAGTAAGAGACACATATATATATATATATAGATCATGAAGCAAGAAACACATACTATGCATTTAGAATATCATCAAGAGACTAATAAATCATGCAAGTTCAAATAAGCTTAAGAAAGCTACAAAGGTCTCTTTTGAAATTGAGAATCCGATAGCATATAATTGAGACCTTATTTAAAAGAAGTATTTGAACAAAAGTTGACAAAGCAAATATGTGCAATCAAATATCGAATAGTGCCTTTCAAAAATCTAAAAATCCTCTTAATGGCATTTGTATGAAATACTATGAAAAACAAGCACATAGGCATATGATAATACATATATCGAGTCTATAAGAGTAAGAATAACACAAGTAAACGTACCTCGATAATTTATGCCTTTTCTTGATAAAAATGACGAAAATGGCCATTTGTGAAAATATGTAAATCCTACACAATTCTTAAAACAAATCTAGCACAAATCATAATGATAAAAGTGTAGGCTAAGAGATATCACAAGTAAGCTCATGCCAAAAAAAAAAAAAAAACCATAAGAGATGATAACATACTATAGTTTTCAAAAATGCACAAGAGTTTTAAAACATCATATAAGGTCTTTTTTTTTAAAAAAATTTAAAAGCACAAATATATATTGAAGACCTTAATTAAAAAAATTTGAAAACTCATTTTGCAATAAAGACACAAATAAAAGCATGCATAATAACAAAATAAAATGCATATTTAAATAGGGAGATACGGGTTACCAATTACGCCATTTCCATGGGTTGTGTCGTTCCCATTGTTGATGATATCTTCCCTTTGAGAAGTCACTTTGTTGATGATTACTTCTTTGATTGCTCCATTTCCAAGGTTTGTTGCTTTCCCATTGTTGAAAGTCTCTTCTTCTTTGAAAATCATCTTGTTGATGATGTCTTTGCCATTTCCAAGGATTGTGTTCTTCCCATTTTTGATTGTACCCTCTTCTTGAAATTGGCTTTGTTGAGAATAGTTTCTCCTTCTTTGATCAAATGAAACGGTCATTTGATGCCTTCTTGGCGGTATGAATTTTCTTCGATCATTATTTCGCCGTGTACCTAATATGACATTGTTTTGTGGTACCCTCATATGTTTGGGTCCTTTGGGATTAGTCTTGAGACTTTTAGGTCTCCAACAATAATTAGAGCTATTTCTAGCCCGACAAGTATTTACCGTATGACCCTTTTTATCACAATAAAAACAAGTAATAATTCTAGGAGCATAATGACCAATATGCATATTGACTTGATCCTTTTTCATATGATTAACAACATTAGGCTTATGATCAAGTCCTTTATCACAATTATGAATATCAACAATATTGGACATTTTATTGGTACTCAAGTTGATTTTAATAAATCCTTTTTCATGCAATCAATATTCTCAACAAGAGTACTATTTTCTTTTTCAAGGTTTCTAACCTTGTCAAGTGTGGTGGTGTGAGCACATGATAGTGATTCATAAGAAGTAAATAAACTATCCTTATCATTTTTCAAAATATTGAATTCCTTTTTCAAATTTTTGTATTTAACAAGTAGGCTTTGGAATTCATTTTGAAGTTCATCATAATCATTTTGCAAATCACTATATTCATTTTGCAATTCATTGTCATAAGAAGTAGAAGGTTTAGAACTTACCTCGTTCTCTTCTTCGATGCCCATAAGACATTTTTCGACTTCATCATCGGAATTTGTAAGAGGCTCATCCCATATTGTTGGATTTGATGTTGTATCCATTTGAGAAGTAGATGCTTTTGAGTTGCTCCTTTTATTTGCATATACTTCATAGATGGCTTCTAGTTTTTGCCATACTTCATGTGCCGATCGAATACCTTGAACATAATCAAATTCCAAAGTGGTAAGTGAACAATGTAAAATATTAAGAGCTTTACCATTTAAGGAGATGATTCTCTTCTCTTCATCATTGAGCTCTTTGAAGCCTTTTGAGGTGTGTGGTGTATCTTTCATCGGAATGGATTCTCCATTAATGACGGTGTTCCAAATGTCGAACCCGCAACCTTGTAAGTAGCATTCCATTCTTTCTTTCCAAAATATAAAATTTTTGGAATCAAACCGAGGTGGCTTGGTGGTGGAGGTGCCGGAAATTTGAGCTTCGTTTGTAGCCGTCGATCGTTTCTCTTCACTCGCGATGTGAAACGAGCTTGCCAAAGAGTTTGGCTTTGATACCACTTGTAAGTCCAAGCGGCTACGATAATCTAGAGGGGGGGGTGAATAGATTATCTCCATCTTTTCTATTTCGCCCTCTTTTAACAATCGAAAGCTCAAACACAATAATAAGGTGCGGAATGTAAACAACACACGCCGATTTAAAGAGGTTCAACCCACCTAGGGCCTAATCCTCTACCACCCCAAGATATCCTGGATGGATTTCGAAGAAAAAGAATTTTATTAATTACCAAAATTAATACAAATTCAACTTACAACACCTTGAAGAGCACCACACTCTTCTTCAACACCACCTTTGGAGATTACCACAATCTCCCTTTGAAGATCACCACAATCTTCCGACTTGAAGAGCACCGAACTCTCCAACACCACCTTGGAGATTACCACAATCTCCCTTTGAAGATTACCACAATCTTCCGACTTGAAGAGCACCGAACTCTCCAACACCACCTTTGGAGATTACCACAATCTCCCTTTGAAGATTACCACAATCTTCCTTCAACGCACCTTTGAAGATCACCACAATCTTCAATCTTGAAGAATACCAAATTCTTCAACACCTCAAGAGCACCACACTCTTGAAACACCTATCACCTAGATCACCCAAGTGTATTCTTACCACAAGAATACTCACAAGGATATCTTGTGTTTGGTTGATGAATTACAATCAAGATTACACTTTGAAAAATATTACAACTCAAAAGTGCAAGTGTAATCAAGAATGAAAGCCTAGACCTCAAGATGTGAAAGTGATAGTACTTAGGCTATTACAACAAGAATGTTGAAATGAATAACAAAGATTATGTGCTTGTGATATCTCTTTGTTGTTTGTATCAAGTCTTGTATTTGATCCCTCAAGCTTTCATCTATTTATAGGAGAGCCTTCAAATTTGAATTCCAACATAGGCTCCTCCAAAGGCTCCTCCAAAGGCTCCTCCAACATAGGCTCCTTCATGGGCTCCTCCATGTTTTCTTTTGTCTACAAATAAGACAAAGAGATTAAAATAAATATGGTTGTCTCATAAGATACAAAAATCAGATTATAGAACAATCCCACATTTTAAGGAAGAATGGTAATGGTCTCACGCACAACGGTTATATTTTAGCCGTCAAACTAAAGGGCGACCGTCGCGCACAAAAGGACGTTTGAAATAGTATCAAAAATTACACGGGCGACCGGCCGAGGGGTGCTCGACCGGCCGACATCACCCCCTAGCCGGGCCGACCTCCCAAAAATAGAACAGGAGATTTTGCACACTTGCAGTGTACCGGTCGACCCACTGGCGACGGCCGACCGACCGGCCGACGCCCCTTGATGCGGCCGACCTGCTTGAAATTTCTTCCGTCTCATTTTCTGCTTTCAAAAAACATCTTCAGTGCACGGTTGCCCTATATAGATGACCGGTCGACCACGAGACAGTAAATGTTGTCCAATTTTAGTCGAAAATAAAACTTAAGAAATACTCCAAAATTTAGTAAAAACATTTTAAACCGATCGAGAGTATTTAGACAACATTAGAAATATAGTTTCAATGTGAAAACCCATTGACATAAAATCTTTGAAAGTGTTGTCCAATATTAATCGAAAAAGACTTGAGCAAATACTCCTAAAATATTAAAACTATTTTAAATCATTTAGGAGTATTTGGACAACCTTAAAACCATTGTTTTGGTATAAAACAAAATCATCAAAATCATGATAAAACCATTTATCAAACAATAAACTCCTCACCTTTTATAGTGATCTTTCAAAAATTTTCCCGTTGAAGAGATAGGCTTATTTTTGAAAGTCACTTGCATCGTTGGCTTGTCTTGTTGCGCGTCCTTGAATTGCCATTTCCTCGTATGAATTGTTCTTTCACCTTTTCGAGTTCGACACGGTGTAGTGCTTCCCATTGTTCATTCCTTTTGCACGCTTCCTCGGGACCGAGCACTCCGAGAAAGGTGATATGGAGATATTACTTGTTTAAGTAATTCTCTTGATTTACGTGCAACGGATCTTTTACGATTATCTCGACTTGACCGCATTTCTATGCTTTCCCAGGTGACTTAGAGTCGACTTCCAATCACTAGATGACTCTTCACTTCAACTTGGGATTTGGCTTCTCTCGAGTTGACTTGACCGATACTCCACTCGCCTGCATCTCACCGCTTCTTCAGAGAGTTCCCGTCTACTCTTATTTGCCATACTCACTGCCTCGCAATGAGTCCTCCTTCTAGTCTTGATTGTCTTCTTGCATGTTAGGGCGTAGGCCGACTTAACTCGGCTTGGCTAGCTCTATTTATTACAATGCATTTTACAACAAGAATTGGGGTGCCAACTTCCTATTCTAAGTTTTACATGGCATTCATCAAAATCTAAACAATAATTTTCCTAACAGTATCGCGTCGATCTTTGCTTGCTCAATTTCGATACCTCGATGACGAACGATGAATCCAAGGAATTTTCCAGACTTAACACCGAATGCACACTTCAGTGGGTTCATCTTAAGTTGATATCTCCTTAGCCGTTCAAAAACTTTTCTCAATTCAAGGAGGTGATCTTCTCGCTTCTTAGATTTCACGACCACATCATCGACATAGCACTCAATGTTTTTGTGAAGCATATCATCAAAGATTTTCTGCATGGCTCTTTGATATGTAGCCCCAGCATTCTTCAAACCGAATGGCATCACTTTGTAGCAAAGATATACCTTTTGGGGTACGAAAGGTCAAACTCTTCATCTTCTGGATCCATACGTATTTGATTGTATCCAGACGATCCATACATGAAAGATAGTGCTTCGTGGCCCGTAGTGGTGTCAATCATGAGTTCAGTTATGGGCAGTGGAAAATCGTCTTTGGGACACGCTTCATTCAGATCTCTAAAGTCAACACAAACTCTGATTTGACCATTCTTCTTCCTTACAGGGACAATGCTCGAGATCCATGTAGGGTACTTGACTTCTCGAATAAACCCAGCTTCGATTTGTTTACTTCAACTTCGATTAATGGAACCAAGTCAGGCCGAAAACGTCGCTGAGCTTGCTTAATCGGACGGATCCCTTTCTTAACGGATAAATGATGTACTGCTACTTTTGGATCTAATCCAGGCATCTCTTTGTAGGACCAAGCGAACACATCCTCGTACTCTTGAAGCAGTTCGACATAATTTTCTTCATCAATTGTCAACAATGCACTGATGTAGATTGGTCGTGGATTATCAATATCGCCCAAATTGATTTCTTTAAGTTCGTCAACTGTGGCTTTGATCCCTTCTTCAAGTTCGGGAGGAGCATCTTTGGCGTCTTCCTCTTCCCCTTCTTCGCTCAATGTAATATGGTATGTTGATGCCACACTTTCTTTATCATCTTCATTGTCTTGAGGCTGTGTGAAAACAACAGTTTGAAATTTGGCTTTCAAGACTTCTTCGCAAGATATAAGCAAAGTAGTTTGTCGCTTCATGCGAGACGGAATCAAACTTCGAAGCTCTTGAGTAGCTTGTGACTTTATGGCTCTTTTCCATTGCTTTGATGTTTTAGAGATGCCCAACCTTTGGTGGATGGTTCCTTTTCTCTTCAAGTTTTGAACGGGGCCAAGTCTATCAAAGACTGATATTCGTCGCACCTTCTTTCCATTTTTGTCAAAGGCATCCTCCGTCGATGAAAGTTCTCCTTCAGACACATAATTGACGTTGGCTCTTCTAATGGCTATTCGAATGGGAGTTGGTGCCACAAATCCAAGACCGGTTCGAATATGTCCACTTTCTTTCGACATCTTTTGGGTCTCCTTAGCTTCAGAAGGGAGCCTACCCAAGGTGGAACTTTCTTGCGGGTTATACCCAGCTTTAACGAGAAGATTGTAAGCTTTTGGATCAAAGCATTTCACATCTCGAAGTTCTTCTCCATGTTCAGTCTTGGGTCCTTCAGTTGGGCGGACAAACTTATCGAGTGGCTGGAGAGATGGTTTCTTGGCATCAAGTTTTGTTAAAGGGAACACCAATTCCTCCAAAGATCCATTGTCATCACGACTTGTAGAAGCACTCTTGACTTTGCTCTCTTTGACTTCATCATCTTGATGTTTCGGTGGATTTTCATTAGCCTTGATTGACTTAATATCTTCAAAGTAGTACTTGGCATCGGAAAATGTGATTCTCGCTTCGTGAAAGGCTTGTCATCTCCAAGAACCTTTCTCACCACACCATCTTTACAATACTTGAAACATTGATGCCAAGTAGAAGGAACAACCCCATTATCATGTAGCCATGGACGCCCCATAAGCATATTGTAAGAAGTTTTAGCATCTATGACGTGAAATGATGTTGTTGAGGCCATGTCACCCATCAATAACTTCAATCTTATAATGTCGAGCCCTTTGCCCCCTTGGTTGAAGCCTTGGATTATCAAACGACTATTTGCGAGTTCATCCATGGGGATCTCAACTCCTTTAGCGTCGCAATGATAAGATATTTACCGTTGAGCCTCCATCAATCAAAATTCTATTCACCTTTCGCTCACGAGTATAGCTATCACAAACAACGCGTTACTTTGAGGCTTGGAACCAAAAAGTAGGTGCTCATCGCTGAAGGTAATCATCGACACACAATCTTCAACAATAGTGTTAACCTCTTTCTCGAACAAACATGATTCACTAGATGAAACATGTTGCTCACTCGTCACATTGCATGCAACATTTCCATCATCATGCATGCTCTCCATCGCAACATTTATGGATCCAAATGTGATGGTAATAAGATTGCTAGTTACAACATCTTCTTCAAGTGATATCTTTCCTTGGCGAGACAACTCGCATGACTTTATCTTTGAAAACGAAGCAATCATGAATTGGATGGCCTACCAAACGATGATACTTGCAAAGATTTCGGTCATCGACTCGCCCAACTTCTTCGACGCTTCATTTCTCGCAACTCAATGAGGTTTGCCTTGATCGAGATCATCAAATATCCCGAAACATCGTCGAGGAATGGATATTGCTTTGCTTGCATCTCCTTCCAGTCAACTTTCTTTGCTCTCTCTCTTGAGGAATGTCTTTCTTTTCATTAGCCTTCGCAGCTTTCAATCGCCTTAAACTTGATAGGTGTTGTGCTAACGCGCCATGGATTCCTTGTTTGGAGCTTTAGAAGAAAACTTGCCCCCTTTCTTGGCTTCATATCGTTCTTTGGATCTTTGAGACTCTTGGGTGGGTGGCCCTTCAACTCCACTTGCGGCCATGCTTAACTCCATATCATGGGCCCGAGTAGCCAACTCTTCAAATGTCTTTGGTTGGATTCCCTGAAGAATATATCGAAGGCCCCAATGCATTCCTTGGATGCACATCTCAATAGCCGAAGCCTCTGACAATCTGTCTTTACAATTAAGGCTCAAGTTTCTCCACTGATTAACGTAGTCGATGACAGGTTCCTCCTTCCACTGACGTGTATTTGTAGGCTTGATCATGCTAACCGTTCATCTGGTGCTGTAAAATTGGTTGAGAAATTCATGCTCTAACTGCTCCCAACTGTCAATTGAGTTTGATTCCAAATCGATATACCAATCGAACGCATTGCGCTTCGAAGATCGGACAAACTGCTTTACTAGGCGATCTCCATAGGTTCCAGCGTCATTGCATGTTTCAACGAAATGAGCCACATGCTGCTTAGGGTTGCCCTTGCCGTCAAATTGTTGGAACTTTGGAGGTTGGTAACCAGCTGGCATCTTCAGGTTATCAATTCGTTGTGTGTATGGCTTAGCATAGCTCAAGGATGATTTGACACTTCCATCAAATTTGTCTTTGATTGTCCCCATGATGAAATCCTTCAGCTGATCAACAGGGATCAAGCCATCGGCTGAAACTTGCAATTCTTTGGACACAGATTTTCCTTTTTCAGCAGATTGCTCTTTCATAGATGTCTCAACTTCATCTTGTGCTTCAACTTGCTTTCCCATCGCACGACTCGTATCAACATTGTCTACTTTGTTCATCAACTTTGCAATTTGCGAGTCTTGCTCCTTGACATGATGGGTGAGTCCCTCAATGGCCCTCGTCAAACTTGCAATTTGCTCCTCTAATGTCGTGACATTTGTCACCATAGCAGGCGCCACATTTGAGGTGAATGAGTAACTTGACGCCGAGCGAGGAGTCGATGAAGCAAACTCGTTGTTCAGATCTTGATCATCTACATTTGTATTTTCGAGAAGTGGCGAATCCTTCTCAACTATTTCGTGTAGGGGGTTCATATCACATGACGCAGTTAACTTCTTGGACATGCTCCTCGTCATGACACCAATGCTTTCGCTAGTGGCTTTTGAGAAGTTTGATGTAGCAGCTTTGACTATCGTCACCTTGCAATTGACCATGATACTTGGAGAACTTGTGAAGAGAAGAGATGAGAGGTAGAAATTAAATATATATGAATTAACAAACGAGAAAAAGCGTACAAATTAAATATATATGAATTAAAATGAAAATATATAGGTTACAATCTCTATTTCTCCTCTGATTCTTTTCTTCAAGAACAAAATATCCGGAATTTGAGAAATTGGAGTCGATTCTTCAGTTTAATCTTCTCCAAACATAAACTTGAACTTCAATATCGTTAATTCGAGGGCTTGAAAGCTTGATCTCGAATCAAACGTGATATATTTGATGATATTTGATTTGAATATATGAACTTCTTGGTGAAATAGACCTTTTGATCTCCCTCCAAGATGGTTTGGACTTCAATAACGTCAACTCGAGGGCTTGGAAGCTTATTCTCGAATCAAACGCCGTGATTTGGTGGACTCCGTGAAGAACGCCTTGAATTTCGCCTTTGAACACCGTGGACTTCTTGATTTGAGAGAATTCGCCGCTTGCTTAGACTTCTTCTCTAGGATTTTTGTGTGTCTTTGAATTATGAAGAGGACCCCTATTTATAGTTGTGGAATAGGAGTTCTTGCCATAATTACTTGGTTGAAGGACGCGATTTGATTGGTCCTTGATGATTTGATTCAATTTGTTGTCATATCCAGAATATGTGATTTGAGTTACCAAAATGATGGTATTCTCTTCCATAATCTGCAAGATATTATCTTGATTCCCAAGATATTGAGATTTGACATTTGGCGACGTTTGATTGGCCAATAAATTATATATTAAAATTATCAAAATTAACTATTTATTTTTAGGAATTAAATTTGAATAAATTTCCAAAATATAAATAGAAAATATAAATTGATTTTTTTATATATTAATTTACACGTGTCATCATCTAATTGGACACAAATTTTAATTGTCTACAAGATCATTTGGCTATAAGTTGGTTGGAATATCTTATAGTGCTTACCCCTCAGGACCCAAAGAGATATGGGTACCTAAGTTTGATTTCCTTGATTGTATGATCAATGAACAGCAGAGTGCCAAGGCACCTGGTATATGGAAAATGGTTGTTCCAGGCATATGACAAGGAATAAAAAGAATTTACCAAACTTCAAGGAATCAAGAGGAGCCAAAGTTATATTTGGAGTAAAATGAAGCTCCAGTGGAGATTAAAGGCAATAGATTCATCAAGAAAAATGTCTTAGAAATCACCAATGTTGCTTATGTTGAAGGGTTGAATTTCAATTTGCTAAGTATCAACCAACTCTGTGATAAGGGATACAATGTTGGATTCAATATGGGTGTTTGCCAGATCAAAGATGCTGAAACAGATGAAATTGTGCTATCGGGAATGAGAAAGAAGAATATGTATGTAGTGGATTGGTCTAATGCTACTCCAAGCACATGTTTATTGGTAAAAACCACAACTGAATCAAGTTGGTTGTGGCACAAGAAGCTAAGTTATCTCAATTTCAAGGCTATTAACAAGTTTGCAAGAAGTCAATTGGTTAAAAGCTTTCCAGACTCAATATACAAGAAGGAAAGTATGTGTAATGAATGCCAGAAGATAAAGCAGTTCAAATCATCTTTCAAGGAAAAGCGAAGCCCTTCTTCAACAAGGTTTTACAATTGTTGCATATGGATATATTTGGACCAGTGGAACCCGCTAGCATAAATGGAAAGAAATACACCCTTATGGTGGTAGAATATTTTTCAAGATACACATGGACCATCTTTATGTGTAAAAAGAATGAAACTTTGCAAAAGCTTCCTCAGCTGATGAAGAGAGTTCAAAGTTAGAAGAGTCAATCCATTATCAAGATAAGAACTGACAGAGAAACTGAGTTTGTCAATTGAACTATAGCTTAGTATTGTATGGAAAATGGAATTGCTCATGAGTTATCACCTGCAAGAACTCCTCAGCAGAATGGAGTGGCTGAAAGGAGAAAATAGAACACTCAAGAAGGCTCGCAAGGACCATGTTAGTCAAGTTGCATTGCCAAAGAGATTTTGGGCTGAAGCAATCAGCACAACATGTTATACTCAGAATTGATGTATGATCAATAGGGAATTATCCAAAACCCCTAATGAAATTTTGACTAGAAGAAAGCCACATGTGGGATATTTTCACATTTGTGGAAGTAAATGCTTTATTCATAATAATATCAAACATAGTCTCAAGGCATTTGATGTTAAGGTTGATGAAGATATCTTTTTTGGATATTCAGCTGAGAGCAAATCCTTTAGAGTATTAATAAAAGGACAATGGTCACAGAAGAATTATTCATGTGGTTTTTTGATGAACCAAATGTCAAGGCAGAAGATATTGATGAGTTAGTTGAAAAGATGAATCGACCAACTATTTAGAAGAGTCCTTATACTGCGATAGCTCCCAGAAGACTTGATCCTAATGAGGATGAGTTAGCTGAATCTCAAAGAGAGCTGGAAAGATTGCAGTTGAATGAAGATGATCAAGAAGAAGTTGTTCAAGATAAACTTAGTTGCAAGATGAAACAATCCAGCTGACTTACTCCAACCAGATGTAATAGAAGGAGTAAGAACATGATCTAGAACTCGGCACGAAGTAATGTTCACTTGTTTTAACACTAGAAGGAAAATGCTCAAAGACATCGTTTTTTAGCCGATGTCTATGTTAAAACAGACCGATGTCATAATCGGTGATGTTAAAAGTCTGCATATTCAACATTGGTTTTAAGCATGTGAAAAATGATGTTGTTACAACAAAAGACATCATTTTACAACCGATGTTGTTAACTTTTGGAACGCTAGCCTAAATATCGTTTCTTTTTAGAAGACATCGCTTTTTGGCCGATGTTATTGGCAACATTTTAGATAAGTTAAGAGATTGTTTTTGCACCGATGTTAATGCACTTAACAAATCATTTTCATACAGATGTTATTTTCATTTTATTATGGTGAGTTCGACATCAATTATTAGATTAAAATTATACTTCCATCTTATGAAATTAGTTTCTAGCTTAATATCAACAATCATCTCCGTCATATTTATACAACTATTTCATCCACCATTAAAGCAAAAAACAACTATCACCATCAAAGCAAGAAATAACCATCCACCATCAAACATCAAATGCAAGAAATAATTAAATATAGTAACACATTGGTGGCAACATTAAAATCATTTCCAAAAAGGTCACTACATTGTCATTGGATTTAAACAACACAAATATATAGTAACCAATCTTGCAAACTTATTAAAATCAATAATTAGAGTTTATTAAAACATGCCACTTTGACAAATTCACGCTAGACTCAAAATGCATGCTCATAACACGAGTATAAAATTGAAGGAGCAATGTGGTCGCTTGTCACATATACTTCATTAATCCTGTAAATGAAAAAGAAAAAAAAAAATTATTAAAGAAAATTACGTATCACGTAAAAATTTTGAACCATAATCAAACATAAGCATATTCCATAATATTCATGATTACATACTCGACTTAAAGGTAAAAACTATTGCCTCAATGAATGGTTCATTTTCTAATGGAAAACAAAGAAACAAGTCGAGTTATTGTGTCGTCATGGAAACAATCTCAATACATGATTATAAAATAAATTGGATCATGTTTCACAGCAACCGCCTATCATTATAACAATTTATTTTCTACAGATAAATAGCAGAATTTAACTACCATATTCATACACTTGTTTAAATTAATTTTAATGCTCCATAAATTCAAAAATATAAAGCTAAGATTTGATAGTTCTATTTTATTAAGAGGACACAAAGTTTTTATAAATGGAAATGGTGGCGAAAAACATCCATCTACGTGTAATCCTTCAAGTAAAAATTACTTTTATGTTTTAAAGGATAAAAGAATGAATCTGATAAAATCCAGCTCACACATCCCTTGTTTCAATCAACTCGTGAGTGATTTTTTGTGGATGCAAAGAAGAAAATGGAACAGCCAATCACTTTTAACACATCATTTTTCTTCACACTGTGAAAACGAAGCAAGCAACAAAATTATAACTCGATTCTCAACTGTTTGCACACTATTAGGCATCGATGCACAATCCCTCCCAATTTCAATCTCATTTGCTTCACTAAATTCAAAATGTTCATAAAAGTAAAAAGATAATGCACAAAGGTTCGAGAATGGAAGCCTATATAACTTACATTAGGTGTCTTTCCTGAGAGTTTCCAGTGGTGCCGGGGACAATACCAATGCATATATCATAGAACATTAGCCACAAAATCCCATCTCCTGTATCAAAATGAGCAAGGAATATTACGTCATGTTAGCATATACAACTTCTATACAGACATAATAATAATTATTTCATATACCAGTGATATTAGGCAATAATCAGAACTTCTATACAGACACAACCAACACTATTTCATATTTTCAGTGTTATTAACCAATAATCAATAGCCAAAACCCCTAACAAGCTATAAATCCAAAAATGAAATACTCAATATAGGGAGCAAAAATAAATTGAGAGCTAGGGTTTTTAAGATTTTGGGGATTTTTGGAATATCTTAAATGAATCAACAACACAACCTTAAACAACGCAGAGTACCTGAAGTTTCTCCTTAATGGCAGACAACGCAGAGAAATGCAGCTTTTAAATCTGTTTTTCAAGATTTTGTTAACGAAGTTCTTGAAAACCTTCAACTCCTTGACAATTAATCCTTCTTATGAACGCATCCAACGTGTAGTTCGATCCCAAATCAACATCCGACTCCTTCCTCTTCAAATTACCAATAACAAAGTCCCAATCAATAGAATTAAATGAATACTTGGACTCATCAAAAAATATTGCAATATCCAACTGCAACCTCTCTTCATCTGATGGCCAAATATTCATCAACTTCAACTAAAACAAAAGGAAAATAAATAAAAAAAAATTAGAAACAACAAATAAACAGTCATGAAACAAAAGCGAAACAAAAGAGAAACAGAAAAATAAATAATAATGTATTTCCTATTCCTCGGAATGGTCGAAAATTATCATATCGAGATCATCAGACCTCAAATTCTTATCTCTACTAGAACCTGGACAACCCCAAATCAGAATACGAGGAATACTCTGCCCCATACGAGTGCAAATTTTATTGTTCACCTCTGAACAACATTCATAGAACCATATCTGGAAGGCCAGAGGAAAGCCTTTAATTCTTTAAAATTTAATGCGTTTAGCGGCAAGCTTCAAATCCTCATCTTGAGGTTGCTTCCTATGGAGCACTTGTTCCCCGGTTCTCGATTGTCGTCAAACAAATCCCTTCCCCCAGGATATGTGTTAAAAGCTTCACTATCAACTAAATCAAAAAAAGTCATATTCAAAGAAGTTCCAGTAGAAGAAAAGAGAAAAAAATGCAGAAAGTACAACGCCATCTTCAGGGCATCATCATCATTATCCCGCCACACTTGTAATCTAAAACACTCCTCGATTGACTGCCTAGTGAACTTCATTGTGCCAGCAAAATACTTCTGGAAGAACTCAGAAGTAATACCATCCCCACGAACAGAGGGCGTAGCCCCAACAACACACTTCACCGTGACTGGGCAAACTCCCTAACACCAAATCTCAAAAGTTCCCCACAAACAGACAATAGTCACTACAAGAAATCACACATTTTATGACAAAATTTTTCTCGACGCATAACTATTTGTCATCATTTGTTAATTAAAAGTGACAACTTTTATTTTTGTCATTGTAAAGTACACTATTACGACGCCATTTAATTTTGTCACTGTTGGTATTAGTTGTCGTCACTAAATTACCTATTTCATGACGATTAACTGAAACTCGTCAGTGTATTTCATAGAAGGTGAAATTTGACACCAAAATTTTGGCGGAAAATATTTCGATGACGAATTGGTGATAATTGATGATGAAACTTATTGTCACGAATTATTTCTTTTAAAGACAAGATCATAATTTGTCATTTTTCACTCCAACAAAATAGTGACACTTTTATTTCGTCAACAAAGACATATTCTATGACGATTTTTTTTTTGCACACATAAAGATTTGTCATTATTTGTTAATTAATAATGACAAAAGTTATTTGTGTCATTTCAAAATACTCTTTTATGACACCATTAATTTTTGTCACTATCAATATTATATTTCGTTACTAATTTGCATATTTCATGACGATTAATTGAATTGTGTCATATTATTTGTAGAAGGTCGAAACTCGCACAAAAATTTGGAGGGAAATATTTTAATGATGGTAAAATGATACTAATTGATGGCATTTGATGTCACAAAATATCTTAGTTCATGACCGCAACATATTTTGTCACAAAAATTTGGAGGGAAATATTTTAATGACAAAATGATACTAATTGATGGAATTTGATGTCACAAAATATGTTAGTTCATGACCGCAACATATTTTGTCATTGATTACGCCAAAATTAGTGATAAATTTATTTCTTATCACGTCAACAAAATTACAATTTATAAATTACAGTAAAAAGAAAATCGAGTGTGACTAGTTTTGATACAATTTGTAAATTACAGGTAAATATGAACTCGTGTAAAATTGAAAAACTCCTGAAAATATTACCATTCATAAGCAAAAAATTCGTAATACATGAACTATTTCGTAACTAAAATATTCATTTATTACAATAAATTTAGTCGTCACCAAAAGAATCTATTCTTTGACGGTACACAATTTGTCATTAAAAATACACTATAATGATGACTTGTATCGTCACAAATATCTTCAAAACTTGTCATTGTATAAATTTATTATGTGACGATACATTTTGTCACCACATTCATTTTTATGACGGACAATTTCATCATTATTTCGACGCAATTAGCGACGCTGATAAGTTTTGTCATATATTGCAATTGTTTCCATGACGAACAAAATCATCATATTACATAATCTTTTGGTGACAACACATATCTCGTCGTTGAATCGTAATTATTGGTGACACATTATTTTGTCATTATAAATATACATTAATTGACACACAATATTTTGTAATGTCAAATCACCTCTTTCATGACAAGTTGTGTAATATATGACGAAATTGTAAATACAATCGTGACAACAAAATTCATCATTAGAATTTGATGAATTTGGCAATGCGACCAGTTTCATCACTAAAATTTAATGCTATGATAACAAAACATGCTTTCGTCATTAAAAATATATTTTTTTGTGACAAAGAAATAATATAGATGACAAAAATGTTATCGTTGATGTGACGATGTATGCGTCACAATAAATGACACGAATCGTGACAATGGTTATTAGCGTGACCAAAGGTTAATTTTGTAGTGACAAATTTCAAATATCGTCATGTATACCTTTTATGACGGGGGCTACAATGATGATCCTTATGACGCTTTCAATTTTCGTCACCGATACATTTAGTGACGAAAAATAAGTTTCTATGACGATATTTTTCGTCATGTTATCTCATATTTCTTGTAGTGAGTATCTTATCCTTCCGCGAATGAACAACTCGCCTCTTCAACAACGAATGCACAAGTTGATTTTGGAAATCAACGCATGCATGTCCGAAAAGAACCAAACCAAACCAAGCCTAAACGCATCAAGCTGTGGCTGGGATAACTTGTCCTTCAAATTTTTAATCACTTCAGAAGAAAAACCAGTGTTTATCCTAGCAGTATACCACTCTTACGGATCAATCATATACTCATAACCCAAGAAACAACAACAAACAAACATTAAACAATACATTTTGTAAGGAAAATTTTGAAAAGTAATAAAAACAACGGATCAACAAAGATAGAAACACAAATGTAAAAACAACACGAAAAAAAAACAAAAAAAAAAAAAACATAGAACACTAAATAACAAAAATAGATCCAAAGAATATAAAGGAAAAACATTATACCTCAAAGAACATCCACGCCTCCAAATCCAACCTTCTTTTTTAGATGATTTTGCCTTAACAACTTGTTTTTCAACATCATCGCCAAATTTCATCTTCCTCTTTTTAGATGATGAAGGAGCTAGGGCTTGATTTCGAATCGCTTCTTAGAACTCTTGAACTAGCATCACCTTTCTTTTCCATTTTCATCGAAGTAAAAGAGATTTCTTGGGAGCCATGGTATAAATACAAAACCAAAAGGACACAAAAAGAACGGTTTCAAACGTAGCGCCCACAGACGGTTTCTAGAGAGTATTATGGGGAAGTTAACGAAGAAGTTACAAGAATCACACACCAAGCACACCAAAAATCACTACAAGAAAAACGCTCAAAGACGCGCTTAAAAGACACGTGTTTAATGAATTTCATGATGTCTTATACTATACAACATCATGTTTTAAGTGGAGCGATGTGTATGTATAGATTTTTCGCTATTACACATCGTTTTTAAGAGCTGATGTCTTTGGCCACCCCTTTCTTTACTTTACAACATCATTTTAAGATCGGTTATTCCATTGATGTCTTTGTCCACCCTTTAATGGTTTATAACATCACTGTTAACATCATTTGTTTGAAATTTGATGTTATATTAATTATTATCAATTTTAAAATAAATAAATAAAAATAGCAAATTCATTTTTAGAAAAGAAAAAAAAAAGTCATTCTCATTCCCTTCTCACGGTCTCACCCCCAATTCCCTTTCTAACTAAAACCCTGGCTTCCTCCACCACCACCGCGACATCCGCAACCACCATCGACGCCGATGGCCACCACCACTATCACCATCAGAATACATGGAGGAATATGTGTTGGTTATTATTGGGGAGATGATAAGGTTAAGCGAAAATGACGATGCTACTCGCCATAAGACGGTGGTTGGGTGTACCGCAAAAGGCTCCTAAACCCAAGGAACTCGAATGTCTAGTTCGATCTGGTAATCAATTTCTCATAACCTAATTTTCTGCATTTTAAAGTGTATTGGTGTTTGTAGAGCTGATCTACAATCGCTTTTTACAAAAATTATCGATCTATGTTGCATTTTGTGGTTTTACTATTTTCTGTAGCTTTATTTAGATCGTATTGTATGTGTTTGGTGTAAGAGAGGAATTATGGAATCTTGTTATGTGTTGTTAAGGGCTATTTGAAGTTGCAACTGCATGCGTTTATACCTTAGTATTTGTTACAGTTTATAATAATTTGGTGAAACTCAGCTGCAATAGGATTTTTTTAGTTAAACAAACTGAATTACTTGCCTTCCATGTTTTAATGTCAAAAGTTGTAGTCTTATTTAAAGCTATTAAAGTAATAATCGTGCTCTTATTTGATAAATAACTAAAATATTGCTTTATTTGTCTTCTAATATTTTGATGCATATTCTACATCATCTAGTATGATTTACTTATGACCATTGAGCCATGGAAATTGAACAAGAGAGAGGTCAAGGAACTGAGTTATGGAAATTGACAGAGAGAGAGGTCATTACCTTAGATTTTAAGTCACCTGTGTAATTAGTGATGGATATCTGTGAGCTAAACTTCCCTCTTCAAACCTTCTTTAGAGCGCTCTAACCGGCAAAAACACCTTGTTCTGTGGAGTATACTCCTTGGGAAATTCTTTTTTCTGAGAATCACATCAGGCTAACAGAGGTTGTTAGTGCATCTAGACTGCTAGTTCCATTTACACTCACTTTCTTTTACCAAATGTTGTTTGGAATTTGTTCAGAGGCTAACAGAGGTTGACTGAAATGAAAATGAAATATATCAGGTTTACTTTTAAGTTGCCGAGCCGAGCCGATTAAAGAAAGCTTAAATTCATAAACGGCTAACCTTAGCTGCTCCCATAGTCTCCCATGTCTTCTCTTTTGCGGCCTCACCAGTTTCAACCGCCTGCTATTTTGTCTTTTTTTTCCCAGTCAAGTAATCCATCGCTTCCGAGTCGTGCCAGCCGCTAAGTTCATCATTCTTTTCCTATTCTTTGGTAGGTAAGTTGAAAATTACATTGGAAAGCATCTTATATTTGAAATATTGATTTATCTGTATTACTCTAACATCTGCATAGTGCTTATTTGTGTGGAATATTTCGTTAAGATTTGTCATGATAAAAGAAACCTATTTTGTGTTTCTAAAGGAAGCACAAGAGTTAGATGGTATATAGATTTTCATTAGGTGGAAAGTGGAACCTCACATGTGATGGACACTCAGTTGATTTGCGGTTTTATAATTTCCATGCTCTCAGCTTTCATAGTGGCCGATTCTTTAATGGATGATTATAAAAATGATTTAGATGGTCATTTGTATTGGAATTTATTATTCGGATGCTACAGAGCCACAAAGCTCATGTTTTCTTAATATTCTTTCATATGTTATGCTGTTTATTTTTGGTTCCTAGGGTACATCCTGGTGTTATATTCCTACATGTCTTGAACATAGACGTGTCTCTTTGTAATATTATGCTTACCATCCTGTCTCCATTTTTTTCAGGTTGAGAAGTCTAATGCCAAAGGTTTGTTTGGCTGCTTCGTGACTTTCTTTTATAATTCTAAACTTCCTTATAGGCCTTTGTCTAACTCTTAGGTTCTTCTTATGTGGATTTATATGCTGAAAATATGATATCTCTGAGTTTTAGACACGCACACTCCTGAGTTTGCATATTCTTTCAACTAAAAATGCAAACTCATTGACTATTTATCCTGAGGTGATTATGCTTTTTCCTTTTCTTTCTTTCCTTTATTATTATTATTATTATTATTATTATTATTATTATTATTATTATTATTATTATTATTATTATTATTATTATTATTATTATTTAACGTTTACTTCTGGCGAAAATATTGGCATTAGCCTGGTTCATGTCACCACATGGGTTGACAACATAGGCAGTTCTTCAGGTGTAATGTCCTGAATCTGTTTTGGGATTTATGTTCTATTCGGTCACATGCTTCAGGTATGGAGGTTCTAGTTTGTCTAGTTAAATTTTGCCTTTCATGTTCTAAATTTCAATTCTCTTTCAGTACAAGAACATAGCTCAAGTAAATGAAGAAGCTCTCAAACAAATGGAATCGGCCAATGAGAATTATAAAAATGAGGTACTATTGATGCGTTTTAGCTTCAGTTGACTGCATGTTTCGATAACCTCATCTGTTGGTGCAATTTACAGCTGTTTTGCATTGTAGGCTAATGATGTAAGAACCTTTAGAAGATTTCCCTATTACGCGATTAGACATTAAAGAATATAAGAACCTTTAGAAGTGGACTAGTTACATGATGTTCTTTTCTGTGTGTTTGATTAAGTTGAGAAGATAAACAGAGTTTTAATGCTTTGTGCCCCTCAGTTTAGAAGAATATCCTAAAGATATAACTAAACTAAGAGAATTGGATTTTTATATTCTGTGTGCCTGAGCTTAGAAGTGAGTTTGAGATTGTTAAAGTGTTGAAAATGCAACAGAGATTGGTACAACACCAGCCAACTCAGCATCCGACTTTGGAGGAGTTGAGAATTCAAAAAATCAAGTTCTAGGCTTTTGACTTGGAAGGCAAATCCATTTATGCTCTAATTGCATATACTTAATAATGCACCAAAAGTGTAAGCAATAAGACAAGCGAGGCTGTCAACTGAACACAAGTGATGTGCTGGCAGAGACAAATTTATGGGCTGCTATTTTACTTAGAAATAATGCATTGAATTTGACAATCAAATTCTTAAAAAAAGGTATTTTAGTATTTTATATGCCCGTATTTTATCTTTGATCACAAGTGGATATATATGTTGGGCTGAATCTAACTTTTGTGTTACGCTAAAGGAAGGGAGGATATATTGAGAAAGGCATGTTCAATATAGAGATGCTCGACGTGCACCATGTAGAGATGTTCGACGAACACCAAGATGACTCCGCTGCGTTTAAATGCCTATGTGATGGGATAGTGTTTGCATATTTCATACAGCAATGTTAATCACAATGTAATAAACAAACTACAAGCTTGAAATTTGCATGTTCCTAGCTACATGATTTGTGTCGTTTACTATTTGTACATGTTGTTTGGAGTTGATGACATTGTAATGATTCTTTTGGAAATGATTTTAGTATGGATATATGGATCAGTAGTCTTGTTTCATTTCAGTGAATTATTTCCTTAAGTATCGGATAAATGCATAAATACTAGAAATTTAATGAAATGTTGTTTCTCGCTTTGATGTTTGATGGTGGATGGTTGTTGCTTTGATGGAGGGATGGTTGTTTCTTGCTTTGATGGTGGGATGGTTGTTTCTTGCTTTGTGAGGGAGATGATTGTTGATGTAAAACCATTTTAATAATAATATTTTTTAAACTAAAAACCAACTTTGTTTAGAATATTCGACATCGTTTTTAAACTGACATCTAAAACCTATAAAGAGGCGTTTTTAAATGTGAATGACATCGGTTTATGACCGTTTTCTAAAATCTTTAACACATCGGTTTCCAACCGATTTTGTTCCTAACAAAATCGATTTTCAACCCAACACTATAAAATCATTTTTGTTGGAAATAAAATCGGTTAAGAACCGATGTCTTTCTGATATAACAACATCGTTTCTTACATGCTTAAAACCGATGCTGAATATGCATATATTTAACATCGCCGATTACAACATCGGTCAATTTTCACATAGACATCGGCTAAAAACCGATGTCTATGAGCATTTTTCTTGTAGTGAATGGCAAACATGCAGGGCGGGACTCAGACGACGAGATGAAGAGACAGAGAGAGAAAATGATAGATTTGACACCAAAAGGCAGAATAGCATATTTTAGGGGAAAAGTAAAAAAAAAACGTCAAAAAAGTAATATAAAAAGGTAGAAATGAGATATGTTGGTATTATCGGGATTTGGTCCAAAATGAGAGTATTTTGTGTAATTTCCCCTATTTTCTACTCACATTAATCCATTTAAGGCCCACAAACATACACTACAACATAAATGATATTAGGTAACACCCAAAAAATATTATCTAATGCTCATAAAATGATACTTTAGACAATAGGTAGCACTTTTATGGCGCTGCACTTGCCCGTGCTACCTATAGTCTAAGGTATCACTTTTATTAGCTTTTAGTGACACTTTTTCTAAGTGTTACATTAAGTTCTCTATTGGTAACACTTTGAAGCAATATTTCTAAAATGTTACATATGAATCTTATGTAACACTTTTTGTAACACTTTAAAAAATACTTCTACAAAGTTACATATGAATCTTATGTAACACTTTTTTTGTAGCACTTCGTAGAAATACTATTTTTTGCCACCAAGTAGATTTGAACCCATGACATGTTATGTGTGAAGTGACAATTTGCCACTAAGCTAAGTTGATTCTTATTACAACTTTTGCTTTGTTTTATCTATACACATATACATATATATTAAAATTGTGTAAAAAAATATATTATATGTATATATAATATATTTTATATAATAAAGATTATATTATATAATATATGTATTAAATTATATTATACAATGTATATATCAAATTTTATATTATATAGTATATAGTTTGAAAATCATCTTATGTTATATATTAAAGGACACAAAAAATTAAAAATATCAAAAATATATAAAATAAATTTATCGATCGAACAATATTCAATCGGTAAAAATAAAAAGTATATAAAAATATAAAATTAATTTACCAATAGATAAAAAAATGTTCTAACAGTAAGAAAAATAAATAATAAAAAAATAATTTACTGACGGAAAAAATTCCTAAGTAATTACCGACAACATCAATTTCCATTGGTAATTTTTTAAAAAAAAAGATTAATGATGAAATTTGTCACGCCCCAGACGGGAACGCGACGATGATCCACAACTTAAATACAAGTAAACCAAACAGTCTAGACGAATATCAACGAAAACCCAATGGAACAGAGTCAAATAGCAGCGGAAATAAAGAACAAGTACGAGTTACAACTTACAGTCCAACAAACATCCAAATTACATCCCCGAAATCAACTAAAGATAACAACTTAATAGTCAAAGGGTCCTACGCCCTTCTTCTGAGGAATAATAAAAGAGAATAAAAAAGAGTCCAACAAGAAAATAAAAGAAACAAGTCCAACGACATCAACAATAAAAGATAGTAAGTCCAACAAGCGGAGTACGGAGCTCGGTCCGTGGTTGGTTCAACATCTTCAATGAAGTCCTCATCTAAAGGTTAGAAAATAGGGGGATGAGACAAAAATCTCATGGATGGAGTGATCGTGTGCAAAGTGTGGCGATATATAGTTAATGCAAGAAAACAGCTTTGTATGAAAACACGTGAGATATGATGCATGAACTCACACACACCCCACAAGCGTCGTGATAAAATATTTAAGTAATATACTTATACGATTTAAGAAACAGATTCGTGGTCACACAAGCATTATGTGATTCAGTAAGACAGGTAGGATTGCGTGCGGTATGTAACGCCAATCCTATGCAAGACAAATAATGGTTGCGTCGGATTTGTAGCGCCAACCAATGCAATACAAGTAGCGGTTGCGTGCGGTTTGTAGCGCCAACCAATGCAATACAAGTAGCGATTGCGTGCGGTTTGTAGCGCCAACCAAACGGGTCCGATTAACTCGGAATCGTGTGGATCGGGACAATGATTCCTTCGTTCTTCCTTGTAACTCCCGAGCAAGATGGTCCAAGACTTGTCACCTTATCGCTCCAAAGGCAAAGACAAAATCCACAAAGTGGAGCTTGCAAGGCTCGGATTTGTCATAATCATGATTATACCTCAAATACTACGACCCGCTTCCCTCGGACAAACTCCGTCCCTCGCCATGGATTAGGACAATGGGGCCTAAGAGTGGAATAGCAGCCGAGTTGCCTTCCCATCCCCGACGTATTCATTCCGACCGTGAGCTCGACACACCAAGTTGACTCAGCAGAAGGTAAATACAAGTTCGTAGTCAACCAGCAATCGAGTATTATTGATTCAGAAGCGATTCAGAAAAATTTTTAAAATCGCGAGTGGCAATTATGGCGTTGGTGGAGTTATTTGGATGAAGATGATTATCGGAAGGATAAGAAATCTTCGATATCTTGAAATATTTGGTGGAATATAAGTCCCGTTATAGTTTCAAGATCGCAATACGAGGAAATCGCCCAGCGATCGGGTATTAATCGGTCAAGACGATCCGATAAGTCAAGGGATTTTTGAGAAAATAAAATATTTTAATTAATAATTAAAGTTAGAGGGTCTAGGGCTGTTTTAGTAAAAGAAAAATAATTTGAGTTAGGTCCTTGATAAAAAGAAGATTTACAATTAGCCCCGTTTTGTAAAAACCAATACTTTTGGGGTTAGAAATTGAATAAATAAATATCCCGACCTTGAAAGATTATGAGGTCAGTTCCTAAAATCTCTAAATTGTTCAGAGATTCAGGTTTTTAAAGTTTTGAGGTCGAGATTTTATAAAATTCTCACATTGGCTCCAAATTTGTTAAAATTGTCATTTCGGGCCTTAAGTTTAAAATAATCGGAACTCACAAACCGGAAGGGCTTTTAATGTGATTACAGTTGGAAAATATCACTAAGATTAGTAGGATATTGGGACAAAAACAGTTTTAAAAAGAAATAAGTATAGGTCTCTTAACTTTTGAAAATCTCATTTTTGTCCCATTTTGAAATAATTGCCTTTAAGGCTTTTAGGGTCCAATTGTTATGAAATTTGAACATTGGGTCCAAAATATAATTAAGCTATAGTTAAATTAGTAATTCCAGGTACATGGGCTGTATAAGTCCTGGAAATTTCATTTGGGTCCTCAAGTTTAATCTTTTACAATTCGGTCCCTCAATTTTAGTAAAATTACATTCCAAGCTCTAAACACTTGGATTTTTGGAATACATTTAAAATATGTCATTTCCAGTCCCTTAAGAGTTAAAATTTCAAATTTTAAAATTAAGGTCTGGTACAGTTTCGAAAATTACAAAGTAGCCCTTAAACTTCTCAAATTTTACAATCTAGTCCTTGGGCTTTTAAAGGTTGATTTTATTTATATTAAAACTCTTAAAACTTTATTAAAATGTCCAAAAGTCATTTTTGAACCTGAATACAGTCCCAAAATTCGAAATTTGCAGAGGGGTCCCTTAAATTTTATTTTCTTGCAATTAAGTCCACCAACTTTCCATTTTTGCATTTTAAGTCCAAAAATTGAAATTTAATCAATTATGCTCGACTTGTCCAGGTTATAAGTCATCCAAAATATGGATTTCAAAGATCATACACATGAATGTCCAATTCATACAAGAATTCATCAAATAGAACATTAAATTGTACATGCATGCATCTAAATTTCAATAAATAGCATTTTTGAGCAATACTTGAGAAATTTCATAACTTGATATATAAAATTGACATGCAATACATAAAATATATATATCTCAAGTGCTCATGATCAAAACACTACATGCATTTAACAAAAGCACCTAGAAGTTGAAAGGATTTTTTCCACCCACCATAAATTTGGAAAATTGTGAAATAAAAAGGATAATTTCACAACTTGGTTTGAGATCACTTAGGTCAGCCCCTAAGTCAAGAAATATCAAAAATTTAGAGTAAGGAAAAATGAGTGAAAAACTAAGAAGAAAAGAAGAAGATAAGAAAATTGGAAATACTACACTTTACCTTGTGTAGTAAGTGATTTGAAACTAGTTGAAGCTTCAAATTTGGGATTTTTGATTCACCTTCAAAATCACCTAAGGTCATCCCCTATTTCTCAAAAATGAAAAAGGGATGTTAAAATTTGAAGAAAATAGGGAGAAGAAGAAAGAAGGGCTCTAGTGTCCAAATCTTACCTTGTAGTCCAATTTCTCTACTAATTATTCTTCAAGTCTTCTAAATTCACCACCATGCATGCATGTCTTCAAGTAGTCTTCTAAGTACCTCAAAATCCAAAATTCAAACTTAAATTAAGAAGAGAAGGTGATGAGTAGTAAGATATCAAGTTGAATTGAGGAATGAAATTTCTTACCTTTGAGATAGGGGGATTCGAATTTTATGGTTTTAAGTAGGAAGAATGTTTGTTTTGGTTTAGATGTTTGAAGAAAGAAAGAATGTTTGATGATAGGAAGAAGATGTTCTTGAAGGTATGAAGGCATGTTTGAAGATGTGAAGGACTTGTGTTTGAATATATGAAGATGTGAAGAAATGGTACTTGAAGATTTGAAGATATGAAGAATTTGGTGTTTGAAGATTTGAAGATATGAAGGGTTGGTGTTTGAAGATTTGAAGATGTGAATGATTTTTAGAGAGAGATTAGAGAGAAGGAGGAGAATTAGTTAGGAGATTAGAATGTGTTGGATGAAATGAACAAATTTTGTTCATTTTGGCCATCTTGGCCGTCCACAATGAGAGGGAGGGGGAGGAATTTTTTGTTTAATTTGTGTCTTGAAATGTGTCTCTGGCATGGAGACAAAAGGGTGGTCAAAGGTATCGGCAAGGGATGGGAAAAGAAGGAATGTTGGTTAAGTGGAAGAATGTTGGGAAAAATAGTAATAAAGAATTGATGTATAAGATAATGTGTATAATGTTTGAATTAATGGTGTAATTATACACAAGATGACTACATAAGGTGTATGTGTACAAGAGTTGGGAGATATTTCTACACCAAAATCACCATCATTGCCGTCCACCTAGGGGTATGTTGGTAATTCCATATATTTTTTTTGTCCCAAATTTGATGATAATAGATGAATAATATCAATCTCCAAAATAATTAGTGATTTCCTTGATCACTTATAAGTCTCATGATCACTTATTCTAAATAAAATTCTTAATTCTATAAGGTAAAAGTCTCTAAAATAAATAGTCTCTTAAAATTCTAAGGTGACTAATAAATACAAAAATAGTAATAATGATCAATCAAGTGATCATAAATGCGAAATAGAATTAATAATGATCATGATCACAAGTAATAAATAAAAATGAAATTAAATGCAATATATATATATATATATATATTATTGATATTTACCCGTCTAAGTGACGCGGTAAAATAGTCGATCAAATACATAGACGATAAAAGGATCATTTACATGCTCGGAAAATCGGGGGCTTCACATCCTCCCCTCTTTAAAAGAATTTGGTCGCCAAATTCTCTTCAGAATAGTTCTGGATATTGATTTCTCATGTCTTCTTCCATCTCCCACGTTGCGTCTTCATCTCGGTTGTGGTTCTGCCACACCACTTTAACCATCGGAATATCCCTCTTATGCAACTGACGTATCTGCTGATTAATGATCCGGATTGGCCTCTCGGTGTAGGATAAATTTTCCATTAGAGGAGGAGTATCACGAGTGTTGATATGTTCAGGATCTGGTTGATACTTCTTCAATCTCGATACGTGGAATGCATCGTGCATTCCCGCATATGGTGCTAGTAACTCGAGTCGGTAGGCTAACTTCCCGATCCTCTGTAAAATCTTGTAAGGTCCAGCATATCTCGGACTCAATTTGCCTCCTTTCTTCGGATTGATCAATCCTTTCCGTGGTGAGAGTCTGAGAAATACTTCATCTCCGACTTCAAATTCCAAATCCTTTCTTCTCTTGTCCGCGTAACTCTTTTGGCGGCTCTGAGTTGTGCGAATCCACTCCTTGATCAGCTTGACCTTCTCCATGGCCTCCTGAACTAAATCGACCTTTGGAATCGAGGGCGACTTTTGTTTCTCTTTCGAAGTCCATTGGTCATCAATCTCCCAGTGTAGTGGGGATCTACATTTCCGCCCATATAATGCCTCGTAGGGTGCCATCCCAATCGTGGCCTGATAGCTGTTATTGTAGCCGAACTCGACTAATGGTAAGTGCGAATCCCAACTTCCTTGGAAATCCAATGTGCAGGCTCGCAACATATCCTCCAGGGTTTGAATTGTTCGCTCAGACTGTCCATCAGTTTGTGGATGTGCTGCTGTGCTGAAACTTAGCGAGGTACCCAATTCCTCGTGCAAGCACTTCCAAAATCTGGAGACAAACCTCGGTCTCTCCGATACTATGTCAATCGGTACTCCATGCAAATGAATGATCTCTCGGATATAAATCTGCACAAGTTTATGCAAGCTATCAGTTTTCTTGATGGGTAAGAAGTGTGCAGATTTCTTGAGTCGGTCTACAACTACCCAAATAGCATCATGGCCTCCTCTGGTCCTCGATAGATCCATCACGAAGTCCATCGTTATGTGTTCCCATTTCCACTGAATTCTCAACCGTTGTAGTAAACCGGATGATGGTCGTTGGTGTTCGCTTTTTTTACTCGTTGACAAGTCAAACATCTCGCAACGAACTCTACTACCTGGTTCTTCATGTTTACCCACCAATAACTCCGTTTCAAATCCTTATACATCTTGTTTCCTCCAGGATGTATAGTGTATTTCGAACGGTGTGCCTCTCTCGCTAGATTTTATTCCTAATCAGCTCATCACTCGGTACATAAACTCGGTTCCGGAATCGATAACCCTATCTTCATGCACCGAGAATTCTCGATCTCTCTCCTTTAAGTATCTTCTCCTTCGCTTTTGAAGATGCACATCGATCCCCTGTGCTTCCTTGATCTCATTCAAAGATCGAGTTTAACTAAAATGTTAGCACATGAAATCGAGTATTGGTTCTCGTCGATTCCAATTGCTCGCTCTTCTAATGATTCCCACTCTCGAATCATAAGTCCGCAAAGCTCGCCTTTACGCTCAAAGCGTCGGCTACTACGTTAGCTTTCAGGGATGGTATTGAATATCAAAGTGATAGTCCTCAATCAACTCCATCCATCTCCGTTGCCTCGTTGAGATCTTTCTCGGAGAATAGATACTTCAAGCTCTTATGATCTGTGAAAACCGTGAATGTTGCTCCGTAGAGATAGTGTCTCCATTTTTTTAACGCGAACACTATCGCTGCCAATTCCAAGTCATGCGTTGGATAATTGGCTTCATACGGCTTGAGCTTTCGTGACGCATAAGCGATGACCTTTCCTTTCTACATGAGCACTGCTCCTAGTCCTTCCTTTGATGCATCACTGTAGACGACAAAGTTTTCTGTTCCCTTTGGAAGAGCTAAGACTGGAGCTATAGTAAGTCGTTTCTTCAGCTCTTGGAAACTAGCCTCGCACTTGTCATTCCACTCAAACTTGACTTGCTTCTGGGTTAGTCGAGTGAGCGGTCCGGCTATCTTGGAGAAGTCCTAGATACGTTTTCGATAATATCCAGCTAGTCCTAAGAAACTCCTGATCTCCATTACAGACTCGGGTTGTTTCCATTCAACCACTGTTTGTACCTTCGAAGGATCTATGGCGATCCTGGTGTCGGATACTATGTGTCCCAAGAACGCGACTTCACTATGCCAAAATTCGCACTTGCTGAATTTGGCATATAGCTTATGCTCTCGTAGTGTCTCCAAAACGATTTTCAGATGACGTTCATGCCCTTCTCTAGACATAGAGTATACGAGTATGTCATCAATGAATATCACTACGAATTGATCCAAATAAGATTGAAAGACTCGATGCATCAGGTCCATAAATGCTGCTGGTGCATTCGTCAGACCGAAAGGCATCACTACAAACTCGTAGTGTCCATATCGGGTTTGAAATGCGCTTTTGAAATGTCTTCTTCATGGATCTTCATTGGTAATATCCTTGTTATAAATCAAACTTCGAGTACACTATCGCTCCTTGAAGTTGATCAAACAGTTTCGTCTATCCTGGGAGGGGATATTTGTTCTTGATGGTCACACTATTAAGACCACGATAATCTATACACAGTCTTAATGTGCCATCTTTCTTTTTGACAAACAAGATGTGTGCTCCCCATGGAGACGTGCTCGGTGGATAAATCCCACATCCATCACCTTTCCGTAATTAAGTCTTCAACTCTTGCAACTCAAGAGGAGCCATTCTATATGGTGTTCTAGCAATCGGGCGGTTCCTGTAATACCTCGATGGTGAACTCGACTTCCCTATCCGGAGAGACAATGGTGAGTTCTTGTGAAAATACATCCGTGTATTCGATACTATAGGTACTTGGTTAATTTGTGTCTCAACCTTGGGTTTGTTAATTACAAACGCCAAGTACCCTTGTGCCCTCTAGCAATTGCCTTTCTTGCTTTCATGGTGGAGATGATAACCAAGACGTAGAGTCAACAAAAGTAGGGAAATGCATATCCATTAATGTAAAATTCGAGTACACCAAATGAAGTTCATACAACAACAAGATACAAGAAATCGGGAAATACAACGAAACACGAATCTAGTACAATCATCAAGTACAATCCGGGAATAAAATCTATCTACTCAAATGATGGCTCGCGCCGTTGTCCTCACTATCATCCACGCCAATAACCTGGACTGGTTATGCTCGGAAATGCCTCGACGTCCGCCAATCGACGAGCTCAAGCCATGCATCGAGCGCTTGAGCATCACCAAGAGGGCGGCCTCAAATGCCTCGGGCTCCCCTACTTCCGCGTGATCCTCCTCGGGATCCTCTTCGTTGTTCGCTTCAGGGTCGGCCTCTGGTTCCATCTCGAGTGGTGGCGGTGCTAGTGCGCTGGCTGCCAAAGTAGCCTCCAAAGCAGTATCCCACTGAGACAAGGCCTGTTTGAGGTCCTCGATCACCATCATCTATTTGATGATAGTCTCCTCGAGGCGTTCGATGGTGTCTCTCGACATGTACGCGTCCATTTCCCACTTGGTGCGGCCTTCCTTGGCGCGTTCCATCTTCTTACGAATATTGTCCAAGCGTTCCTGGATCAACTGAATTTGATCTTCGCGAGCGCGGATGGTGTTTTCGCAATCCTTAGCAAGGAGAGTAGGGCTATTCTTCTCCTCTTGGCTCTTCGCCAGGAGGTGTCCTAGTTCACGAGTGCGGTGACGTTCCCCGGTTAGCTCAGAATTGGCCCAAAAAAATGCCTGGTGCCAATATAGCTTTAACGCCTTATAGTAGTCCCACTCAACACGGGCCTCAACTACATCCCACCAGGTCAGGGGCGCTGGATCCATCCTGGTCAAACACAACTAAGATGGATTAGACAAAGGTAAAGGAAAGATAAGGAGGGAATAAAGAAGAATGAACAAAGAAAGTCAGTCAAGAGTCAACTAAATCAAGACAAGTATGACTATGGAACCTCCAAATATGCGTTCTAACTTAGTTTCAATCTCAATAATATGGTTCTACGCCAAATTAAAATCGATTTCACACTTAATAGTCAAGTCGCGGTACTACCCAAAACACAGACCGAGGGTCCTATCCTGGGTCAGCTCGGTGTAAGTTTCCATCTTACTAGTCGAGCTCTGATACCACTCTAACTGTCACGCCCCAGGAGAACGCGACGATGATCTACAACTTAAATACAAGTAAACCAAACAATCTAGACGAATATCAACGAAAACCCAATGGAACAGAGTCAAATAGCAAAGGAAATAAAGAACAAGTACGAGTTACAACTTACAATCCAACAAACATCCAAATTACATCCCCAAATCAACTAAAGATAACAACTTAATAGTCAAAGGGTCCTACGCCCTTCGATTCTGATGCACGGAATGAAAAGAGAATAAAAGAGTCCAACAAAGAAATAAAAGAAACAAGTCCAAATGACATCAACAATGAAAAATAGTAAGTCCATAAGCGAGTACGGGAGCTCGGCCGTGGTTGGTTCAACATCTTCAACGAAGTCCTCATCTAAAGGTTAAAAAAAATTGGGGATGAGACAAAAATCTCGGTGGATGGGGTGATCGTGTGCAAGTGTGGCGATATATAGCTAATGCGAGAAAACATTGTATGAAAAAACGCGTGAGATATGATGCATGAACTCACACACAGTCCACAAGCGTCGTCATAAAATATTTAAGTAATATACTTATACAGTTTAAGAAACAGTTCGTGGTCACACAAGCATTATGTGATTCAGGCAAGACAGGTAGGATTGCGTACGGTATGTAACGCCAATCCTATGCAAAACAAATAATGGTTGCGTACGGATTTGTAGCGCCAACCAATGCAATACAAGTAGCGGTTGCGTACGGATTTGTAGCGCCAACCAATGCAATACAAGTAGCGGTTGCGTACGGATTTGTAGCGCCAACCAATCCAATACAAGTAGCGATTGCATGCGATTTGTAGCGCCAACCAAATGAGTCCGATTAACTCGAATCGTGTGGATCGGAACAACGATTCCTTCGTTCTTCCTTGTAACTCCCCGAGCAAGATGGTCCAAGACTTGTCACCTTATCGCTCCATAGGCAAAGACAAAATCCACAGTGGAGCTTGCAAGGCTCGGATTTGTCATAATCATGATTATACCTCAAGTACTACGACCCGCTTCCCTTGGACAAACTCCGTCCCCTCGCCTGCGGGATTAGGACAATGGGGCTCAAGAGTGGAATAGCAGCCGAGTTGCTTGCCCATCCCCCGACGTATTCATTCCGACGATTGTGTGAGCTCGACACACCAAGTTGACTCGAGGCATGAAAGGTAAATACAAGTTCGAGGTAGTCAACCAGGCAAAGTATTATTGATTTAGGGAAGCGATTCAGAAAATTTTTTAAAATCGCGAGTGGCAATTATGACGTTGGTGGAGTTATTTGGATGAAGATGATTATCAGAAGGATAAGAAATCTTCGATATCTTGAAAGATTAGGTGGAACATAAGTCCCTTTATAGATTCAAGATCGCAATACGAGGAAGTCGCCCGCTGATCGATCGGTATTAATCGGTCAAGACGATCCGATAAGTCAAGGGGTTTTTGAGAAAATAAAATATTTTAATTAATAATTAAAGTTAGAGGGTCCAGGACTGTTTTAGTAAAAGAAAAATAATTTGAGTTAGGTCCTTGATAAAAAGAAGATTTACAATTAGCCTCGTTTTGTAAAAACCAATACTTTTGGGGTTAAAAATTGAATAAATAAATATCCCGACCTTGAAAGATTATGATTCAGTTCCTAAAATCTCTAAATTATTCAAAGATTCAGGTTTTTAAAGTTTTGAGGTCGAGTTTTTATAAAATTCTCACATTGGCCCCAAATTTGTTAAAATTGTCATTTCGGGCCTTAAGTTTAAAATAATCGGAACTCACAAACCGGAAGGGCTTTTAATGTGATTCTAGTTGGAAAATGTCACTAAGGTTAGTAGGATATTGGGACAAAAACAGTTTTAAAAAGAAATAAGTATATGTCCCTTAACTTTTGAAAATCTCATTTTTGTCCCATTTTGAAACAATTGCCTTTAAGGCTTTTAGGGGTCCAATTGTTATGAAATTTGAATCTTGGGTCCAATAATTAAGTTATAGTTAAATTAGTAATTCCAGGTACATGGGCTGTATAAGTCCTGGAAATTGCATTTGGGTCCTCAAGTTTAATCTTTTACAATTCGGTCCCTCAATTTTAGTAAAATTACTTTCCAAGCTCTAAACACTTGGATTTTTGGAATACATTTAAAATATGTCATTTCCAGTCCCTTAAGAGTTAAAATTTTAAATTTTAAAATTAAGGTCTGGTACAGTTTCAAAAATTACAAAGTAGCCCTTAAACTTCTCAAATTTTACAATCTAGTCCTTGGACTTTTAAAGGTTGATTTTATTTATATTAAAACGCTTAAAACTTAATTAAAATGTCCAAAAGTCATTTTTGAACCTGAGTACAGTCCCAAAATCCGAAATTTGCAGAGGGGTCCCTTAAATTTTATTTTCTTGCAATTAAGTCCACCAACTTTCCATTTTTACATTTTAAGTCCAAAAATTGAAATTTAATCAATTATGCTCGACTTGTCCAGGTTATAAGTTATCCAAAATATGATTTTCAAAGATCATACACATGCATGTCCAATTCATACAAGAATTCATCAAATAGAACATTAAATTGTACATGCATGCATCTAAATTTCAATAAATAGCATTTTTGAGTAATACTTGAGAAATTTCATAACTTGATATATAAAATTGACATGCCATACATAAAATATATATATCTCTCAAGTGCTCATGATCAAAACACTACATGCATTTAACAAAAGCACCTAGAAGTTGAAAGGATTTTTTCCACCCACCTTAAATTTGGAAAATTGTGAAATAAAAAGGATAATTTCACAACTTGGTTTGAGATCACTTAGGTCAGCCCCTAAGTCAAGAAATATCAAAAATTTAGAGTTAGGAAAAATGAGTGAAAAACTAAGAACAAAAGAAGAAGATAAGAAAATTGGAAATACTACACTTTACCTTGTGTAGTAAGTGATTTGAAACTAGTTGAAGCTTCAAATTTGGGATTTTTGATTCACCTTCAAAATCACCTAAGGTCAGCCCCTATTTCTCAAAAATGAAAAAGGGGTGTTCAAATTTGAAGAAAATAGAGAGAAGAAGAAAGAAAGGGGCTAGTGTCCAAATCTTACCTTGTAGTCAATTTCTCTACTAATTATTCTTCAAGTCTTCTAAATTCACCACCATGCATGCATGTCTTCAAGTAGTCTTCTAAGTACCTCAAAATCCAAAATTCAAACTTAAATTAAGAAGAGAAGGTGATGAGTAGTAAGATATCAAGTTGAATTGAGGAATGAAATTTCTTACCTTTGAGATGGGGGTGTTCGAATTTATGGTTTTAAGTAGTAAGAATGTTTGTTTTAGTTTAGATGTTTGAAGAAAGAAAGAATGTTTGATGATAGGAAGAAGATGTTCTTGAAGGTATGAAGGTATGCTTGAAGATGTGAAGGACTTGTGTTTGAATATATGAAGATGTGAAGAAATGGTACTTGAAGATTTGAAGATATGAAGAATTTGGTGTTTGAAGATTTGAAGATATGAAGGGTAGGTGTTTGAAGATTTGAAGATGTGAATAATTTTTAGAGAGAGATTACAGAGAATGAGGAGAATTAGTTAGGAGATTAGAATGTGTTGGATGAAATGAACAAATTTTGTTCATTTTGGCCATCTTGGCCGTCCACAATGAGAGGGAGGGGGAGGAATTTTTTGTTTAATTTGTGTCTTGAAATGTGTCTCTTGCATGGAGACAAAAGGGTGGTCAAAGGTATGTGCAAGGGATGGGAAGAGAAGGAATGTTGGTTAAGTGGAAGAATGTTGGGAAAAATAGTAATAAAGAATTGATGTATAAGATAATGTGTATAATGTTTGAATTAATGGTGTAATTATACACAAGATGACTACATAAGGTGTATGTGTACAAGAGTTGGGAGATATTTCCAAAATCACCATCATTGCCGTCCACCTAGGGGTATGTTGGTAATTCTATATATTTTTTTGTCCCAAATTTGATGATAATAGATGAATAATATCAATCTCCAAAATAAATAGTGATTTCCTTGATCACTTATAAGTCTCATGATCACTTATTCTAAATAAAATTCTTAATTCTATAAGGTAAAAGTCTCTAAAATAAATAGTCTCTTAAAATTCTAAGGTGACTAATAAATACAAAAATAGTAATAATGATCAATCAAGTGATCATAAATGCGAAATAGAATTAATAATGATCATGATCACAAGTAATAAATAAAAATGAAATTAAATGCAATATATATATATATATATATATATATATTATTGATATTTACCCGTCTAAGTGACGCGGTAAAATAGTCGATCAAATACATAAACGACAAAAGGATCATTTACATGCTCGGGAAATCGGGGGCTTCACAAAATTGGTCTCCGTTAGTAAAACTTAAAAAATAATAAATAATAATAATAAAATATATACATGTGTATTTTTCAAAGATATTAAGGAATTAATTACTTTAAAAAAAATAAAAGCAAAACTAAAATAGTTTATAAAAAGAAAGCAAAAATTCAATAAAACATAATAGAGTACACGATGTCTACAATTTTTAGGTTTGGTGATTTTTTTTGTCTTCACCTATTTTGTGACATCAATTAATTAAATAAATCGTTGACACGATTTAATGATAGTTATATAATTTTGTGTTACTAAAATATAGCCTAAAAAGTGTTATAATTAAAAAAATATAGTGTTGCCAAGAGTGCTTCTTAAACGAAGTGATACCTATTTGCATTACAAAAGAAATAACAAAACAAAAGTGATACTTAAAAAGTGTTACTTATTTAAAAGTGTTACATATTAATAAAGTGCTATAAAAGTGTTGCATAAATATTATAATGTAAAAAGTGTTACGTACAAACATGTGTTACATATATACCTTATGTAAAAAGTCTTTATAAAATTTGTGTTATCATTTATGTTGTAGTGATAATTGGGCTCAATTCACTCGGAGCTAGTTAACTTGTAATCTTAGACCCAAGACACAACTCTAATTGGTAATTTTGGTTAAACTTATAGATCCTAAACCATTCACTACCAGAAAAACTGGTTTTTGAGACGCCAAAAATCGTCCCAAAACTCGAAACCGTTGCTAATACATTATTTGCAACGCCCGTCGTCCCAAAATTTTGACCCAATCGAGTCTCAAAAGTCGGTTTTGAGACGGCGAGAGGTGTCGTTGCAAAAATCGTGGCTTTTGCAACGCCGGTGTCGTTACAAATATTGCACATTATTGCAACGACTTTGTCGTTGCAAAAACTAGTATATTTCCTAGTGTATATTTCCATAATTATTTGCAACGAAAATGTCATTGCAAATACCCTACCCTTTTTCAAACCTAAATTTTACATTTTTTAAAACCTGTTAATAAACATTTGTAGTGACAAAACATATATGCATGTTTATCCGCAAAATATAAATCGAATATGAACGATATACGTGTATTACAAAAACAGAGTTAAGAGTCTAAATGAAAAGGTCCTAAAGTCCTAATCAATATCTAGTGGGCATCATCATCATGGGTGGGAGGACCGGATGTCGTCGCTGAGTTGAAGTCAAGACGGAACACTAGAAGATGACGATGGTGGAGCACCATCATGTCCAAAGCTCGGTAGAGGACATTTGGATGCGAGTTGAGCTATAATACCGTGGAGGGCTTTGTAGGCATTAGTTAACTCATCCAATCGTCCAAGCACCTGTTGATGCTCTTGTAAAGAAACTCTAATAGTAGCATCGAGGGCCTCGGCAATCTTTGCACGTGGGAGGGTGGGTCCGACTCACGAATATGCCCTCTCCGCTGACCCAACACCTCCTTCATAATAGCTATCTCGTCTCACGGAGATGCATCACTACCCGAGACTGCCATTTGCGTGACTCTCTCCTCCAGACGCGTTGCTACATACACATTTAAAAAGTGGAAGTATATATCAATAAATGCAATTATGAAATTATTCACATTTATAATTACAAGAAGAAATACTTACATAAGTCTCCTCGGCTTGGGAATTCACCCAAGCCCCTGCTCGATGTGCATATCTCTAAAATTCTGAATGGGAGGTTGAAGTTCACGTGTCTCTGGGTTGGCCTAAGGCACAAAACAACAAAAATTTGTATAAACTAGTAACAAACTAAATAAATAAATCAAAATGGCAAACATTAAGTATTGATTTATACTAAAGCTGTTACAAACTAGTAACAACATCCCATATCTCATATACACTTCTCAAATTCACAATCTCCCACAATTACGTACCAACAATTTATCAACAAAAAATTCTCAAAATTAAGGCTGACAAAATGAATATATCAACTTCTGAATGTAGCAGTGGGTGCAAATCAGGATGGACTATGTATTGGAGGAGATAAAGAGTAGTCTAAGCAACCTTCCCCAAGTATTTCAAATTCAAGAAAGAACCACTAACTTTGAACCCAATCCCAGCTTCAGTAGGTTGCATATTGGGAAGGTTTCATCAATTTATCCCCATGTTCTTTTTGTATATGCACAAAATGACAAAAATAAAACCCCAATCACATTTTCACAAATACACCCAAACCACATATGAAATACTTTAAAGAAAAACCACTCACATTAACACAAAATCTCAGCTTTAGTGCAACTAGTTCTAAATGAGTTGTAGACACATAATCACAGATAGATTGCCATGCAATTCTCAAATCAAAACTCCAAATTATAGAACACTAGTTTTATACTTTTATAAGTTTCATTGTTTTATGTAAGTACACAGACGTACATGGCAGGGTCAGATCATTCAGATCTCAAGGACTAGAAAAAATGGCAGCGCCTTTAACTTGCAAAAGTCAATGTGAGACTACTTCAGACGTTTCTACAAATTGAGAATTTCATGTTTGAAAAATAATGAATTGAAGCTCTCTTACAAACAGACACGTGTGAATGTAAATTTGGAATTGGCATATGTGGTTGTTCTGATTTTTTAGACCATCAGGATATATAGTCACATTACAAAACAACCAAATTACAGCAGCCCACATTACAAAACATCACAAATTACATCCCTGTTTTTGTTTTTCTCCCCTTTTTTTTATGAGTTATATTGTATCAGAATGATAATTACCTTCTTCGCACGATGTTGAGAGTAAGAAATCCGGCCATGTGTGCTCGGATATGGATGTTTGCTGCGATTTCCCGAGTTTGTGTTTGATGTTTTCTACACAAAAATAAATTCATTTAAAAACATTTATACATTAAAACTACAACATTATAATAATAAATAGACGAAATAAATTAACACCTGAAAAGTCTCTGTCGAAAACCTATCACAGCATTTCTCCCAATGATCACTCTTATTTCGCAAGTACTTTGGTGGTTGAGCTTTCCCCTATCCAAATCATGTGGACCACCTTTGTTTTTGAAATGTTGGTTCAGATTAGCCTTCCAATTTCTATATCGAGTGGCAGCATCCCGCTCAACCATATGATAAAGTACACCATTTTTATAGGTGTAGTCAATCTCGAACCAGTCCTGAAAACGCAAATAATACACATTGACATTAATATATCGTAGTTGAGTTGAAATGCTAATAAAAGTAATACATACCCTCAACCGCTCATGAACCAACTTTCTCTGATGGGCAGGGACACTCTTCCACGAGTTGTGGAATGGCTCACATATGTCTCGTGTGTGCATCCCCAATGTACTCTTATACCAAGAACCTTCATCACCAATTGCATTATAAACCTCTCCCTCCTCGTCAATCGGCAGTTGAACCTTGCCAAATTGATTGACATATGCACCAACATTAATTCCCTTGGCCTTCTCCCGACCTTTGTGATGTGGTGGTGCGGCATCAGCAGCTGCATAACAGAATTTTGTCAAAAATGAAAAAATTAAAAACAAAAAGCACATGCATGTAGTGCTGCTTACAGATTATGAGATAAAAATGCCCTTTTGTAATTATTGCATGATGTGGATTAGAGTCAAATGGGGAAAAAAATGATGGTTTTACAGTGAGAGACTTTATAATTTCAAAATCTAGAGAGTTTCTGGGGACTTTTTGATAATAGAAGTTTTGTTCAAGAATTGAAGGTATTGTTTCTGGTTAGAGAAGGTTACAGGTTTTGCATATTTTCAGACAGAAGTAAGGTGGTTTAGTTTCATACTTAAAAAGTCTGCAACAAAACCAGCTCATTTGCAAGTTTATTAGTCCCAGAAAAATTAAATAAATGTACAAGAAACTATAACACTCCTATCACATCATAATTGTTAACTGAAGTAATATAAGAAATCCTATCACATCATAATTACTCAAGTGTTTCAGGAAACAATGTTTTCTAGTTTTTGGAACTGTATTGTCATTTATAAAACATGATGTTCCAGTTACTTATTGCTTAGTGAGTTAGTGCTTTAATCTATTGGACAAAGCAGAGAAATTAATTTGTAACATGGGCGACAACAACCTCAGAAATATTATTCTGAAATATTAACTGTATAGAAGATCACATAATTAAGACTAAAACTGCAACTCTAACCAATGTTACTGTGTCATAATTAATAAAATCATCTAACTTTTTCCTGTGGAGCCGCAATACTAAATTAATTGTTTTTATTATGTAGGCTTGGAGGAAAATGTCTTGATTGGAGGAAAACCTGTCACTTCACGCTACAAAGAAATGATAGGCCTTGACTGATTCCATGTTGAAGCTTCAAACACACAAGTTGCAAGTTTCAATTATTCAAATCATCACATTTTATATTATATGGATATGCAAACTCAAATGAATTTGCATATGGAAACACAATCAGATGAATACAAATGATCAAAAATTAAGTTGTCATATAGTTTTGGGATATTTAAAAAAACTACCCCGATGTTTAGCCTACTTACTGAAAAGCTCAACTATTTTTAAAAATTACAAATAACTCATTGACATTTGTTCTATATCTTTCTAATAGCAACAGAATACTATAATTGTCATTACTCACAGTGTGCAGGGAACCTGCGAGGATCCTGTGGAGGCTGTGCTCCACCAGACGAGCTGGCACATGTAGCGACTGGTCGTGACATAACGTGTACCTGTTTCAAAATGTAACAAATTAATTGCATGATCATCATTCATTATAGTATTACAAGTCAAACACAATCATGAGTGAACTGTAAAATGATACGCAAATTTAATTAACTATAAATGAAGGACAAGTTAAATGTATACCTATATCATTCACTGTCACTTTCAATGTTTTTCATCCCTACATCATTTACATCATCATCGTTGTCCGTTGATTCGTTATCATCTTCAAGATATTCCTCTAACGTTGCATCTTCTTCATCGTTAATAAAGTCATCTTCTACATTGTACTGATCATTCAGAATTGCTTCTATATCAGAGGTGACAACATCAGGTCTTACATTTGACTGACTCCATGTCATTGTCTCTATGTCTGGTAGCTCAACAAACAACTCAAAATTACCACCGGTGATCTCATCAACTACCATAACATCTTCTATGTGCTCTGTTGGCAAATCCCAAATATGACGATGTCGGAAATGCTCAACAACTTTCCAATCCTTACCTTTGTATAGGTCGTCTACATAAAAGACTTGTTCAGCTTGAGATGCAAGTATGAACGGATCGTTTTCATACCAAGTGTCCTTAATGCAGATACTTATGCTATTTTTATATTTTTCGACATTTCTTTTCGCTGGATTGGTGTCGAACCACTTACACTTGAAGAGAATAACATAATAATCACGCGTGTAAGTTAATTCATAAATCTCCTCCAATACTCCATAATATATTTGATCACCGAGTCCCTTGACCGAAACCCCACTATTCTGAGTTGTCCGAGAGATATCTCGATTATATGTCAAAAACTTGACCCCATTGATCACACAACCAGGATATGATTTGACTGATATACTAGAACCATTAGCAAGAGAAAACAGTTGCTCGGTCACATCCGGTGAGTTTATTTCACGAAGAGAAAACATCTGAATTAAGTAAAATGAGTATAAGATGTTGAAATTATAATACCACGTGTTGTTTAATGTTATATAAATGAAATATCTAACCTTCTTTTGAAACCATTGAGGAAACTCTCTTGATTGTATATCATCTAGAGTTTCAATCGAGTTGGATTGAGTGATTTCGTTTTTGTGAACACTGTTCAATAGAAGTGATCAAAGAAGATAATTGAGTTATGGAAACTCATGATATACTGCAAAATTGGAATTCACAATTCTTGAATACTTACTTAACATATTGTTGAATTTCCAAGCAATTTTGCAATATGTACCACTCAGCTTTATTCCTCAAATTGTTGTCTAATGTTGTTAGGACCATCTTCCCAATCGGACGACAACGATTCTGAAACACAGAAATTTTACTCGTGTTCGCATCTTCATTCTGAACCCAGTTTCTTTCAGGTTTGTTGAATTTTAACATATTGCATCTCCCCTTAGTTCTCAAAGTACACGTATTGCAGTGCACCCGAGAACAAAAGGAAGATAGAAACCGAGATTTTAACATGTACACAAAACAAAAGTATACTAATGAAACCACATTAAAGTTCACATTCTCAAACTGTCCAAATAAGTGGACAATTCAGAATTTAGTATCAAATTGTGAAGATTCACAAAATTTGATGCTAAATTCCAAACGGGTCTAAGGTGTTTAAGTGCACATGCATGAGATACATAAATAAATTAAACATGTATTAAAGATTCATAGATAGAAGTATAACAAATAAGGCAACTGAATCATTCATGTAAATTTCTAAACTTAGCTAGCTAATGCACATACCTGATCACTGGCTGAAGAAGTAGGATGAATAATAGAAAAGATGGAGATGCAAACGGAGTGCGCGTATGAGCAAGTCACCTATAATAATGTTGAGTAATTAAAAGATAAATATTAATTCACAGTCATATAAAAATGAATAAACATTATTTGTATCACAGTCATATAAATATCAAGTGTAGTTTTTAACTAAATTGCTAAGATCTTTTGTTGGGATTTAGGCTCTTTACAGAGCAGTTAAAGCATCACTATCACTCAATCTGTTGGACAATTCAGAATTTAAGGCGTTGTTTGTGAAACACAAGTGCTTAAATATTTCACCTGCTTTTAACCTTTCAAGTTGCTATCATACATGATCTTGTCTCTGCCTTCGAGGAAAGACACATAAAACTTGGCAAGGCAATGTATCAAGAACTCACTGGAATTAAAAAATCAATGCTAGACAAAAACAATATTCTTCATTGGCCTGTTCTGTTTCTCTATGCAGAGGTTATGTCCAGTGACATCATTAAGGATTTTTGTGAGACTGATATGTTCTCAGTTCATCTTGACATGATATCCTTGCAAAAAGTTTTCTTATGGAAGTTTCAGTTTATTGGTTATTGTCACTTTGTGATTAATATTTACTGCATGATCAGTACAGTATTTTGTTGTCGCAAAAGTTTGTGTTCATCCTTAGCTTCTAAACATGTTCTCAGAGAGCAGTCCATGGGATACAAAAAATGCTTACACTCGTGATGCTCTTGAGTTGTACTATGAGGTAAGACCACAACAGGACTTTTGTTACTTCTATGTTATCTTCTTGCAAGAGAAAAAGTTGAGGGATGGATTCAAGGCTAGCAAATTACATCGGATAATGCATAAATATAAGGTAATATGCTGCATCACACATTTCTATTATCAAAATATATACATCTGTTTAAAGTTGAAGCACAGAATGAATGATTATAAACTTGTAGATCATTGCCTTCTTGATTAATTTAGCTGAGAATTTTCTGACTTGAAAGACTCAAATGTTTTGAGCTAGGTGGAAAGATTGGAAAAGAACATAAATGCAACAAAGAGATGAATGATACTTTATTTAGCATTTTGCAGTAATTTATATGTTGTAAAATCTAAACACACAACTCAAAGAACCTCTTTTCTTGTGGAAGAAATTTTTGAAGCATTCCTTCACCAGATAAATGCATAAATGTAAGTACCAACTGCAAATACAAAGAGACTTTTGAAAAACATTTGGTACAGAGTACTGTACGAGTCCAGCAATATTAATTTCGTTCACCAGAACTATGATATCCAGATTGGGACTCAATCCAAAGGAAAAATTAACTTACAAACCAAAATAAATGGGAAACAAGCCCATACAGAAAACAAATCACAAGAAGAAACATAGTATTAACTTACACCACTTGACAAACTCTGCAAACTCCATTTCAACACCTAATGTACCACCAGTTCAAGGATTGGAAGTGACATATGAACCAGCTTCAATACAAATTCAAGCACCAGCAATATCGTTTTTAGATGGAAACCAACTAAAAGATTAAAGTTCCCCCAAATCGAAAAATCAAGTTAAAATTATTGAGCTCAAATAAATAGAAATACAGCAAGGAAATTTTACCAAAATCAACAATCTAAGAAGTAGTGTTATGATAATCTCAACTAAAAATATGATAAAACTTTCAGGAGGACAAATAAATTTCCGCTAAAATACACTCACATCCACTGATTTTTTTCAAATAATTTCACTCATATTCATCAAACATTAAGAATATTGCAGTCATACAAGAAACCAAAACATTTAATTGAAGACGAAAAGGCCAAAAGTGAATTGAAAAAATTACCAGATATAAAGCACTCGAACCTGTGGTGAGATGCGAAGAAGGTGCGATAGGCTGATGGAGAAGAAGATTAAAAATTATTGTACGCTTTAACTCATGGTGACTGTAGAGAGAGAGAGAGAGAGAGAGAGAGAGAGAGAGAGAGAGAGAAACCATACCAGTACCAGCGGGAGAAGACAACAACCAGTACCAGCGGGAGAAGACAGAAAAATAGGGCGCCAAAAATGTAAGGAGGGAGAAAGGTGATTTCTGGGAGAATTTTTAGGGATGCCTCCGAATTCCAATTGTCGTTGCGAATAATTGTTTTAATTTATTTTTAGTAACATTTAGTAGCAACGATAAAACAAGTCGTCCTATTTAAATTTAAATTAGTGAATAGATAGTCGTGGCAAAACCCTTAATCAAATAATTTAGGATGAAATTCTTTAGGGACAACATGTCGTTGCAAAAACCTGCCTTTTAGCAACGGTATTTTGTCGTCCCTAATATTCTTGTCACAAAAACCCTGTTTGTTGTAGTGATTTGCCACCTCTTCAATGGACTACTAACACATATGGGCATCCACCAACTACTATGAAAAAAACAAAAATGAATAAACGCATCATATATATTTGCATTGCATGGCATCTTTTTGTTACCTAAGTTCGACTAGCTAATTAAAGTTTGATTATTCAATAAAAGATATTTTGGCATTTAGAAATTTAACACTTCTTAATTAGGGTACATCATTGTAGTTAAGATCTCGATTTTTTTTTTTTACCAGACCCTATATCAGAAAATAAATAAAGCATTGCATTTGCATGAAATATTTCTTTGGTAATAGTACAACAAAAGGACACCATTTTGCTTGAGTTTAGCAAATATATGTCATGTATGGTCTAATATAGTATAATTGGTCGAGTAATTTTATTTTAAAAGACACGGACCAGGAACCACGTCAGCTTCTTGACCATAAGCATTAGTACAATTTGCAGTGACTTGTCTTCCAACTTTGGCTGATGTTAAGTATATTGATTCCATTGATATTCCAAAGCATGGTACAGACTTACTACAGTTCAAATTAATAGCAATGTCTGTGGTGGATGTTCCAACAACTTCCTTGTAAACTACGTTGCTTATTTGAACTCCAGTTTCCTAAGTGAAAAGGTAGAAGTGTAAAATTTCAATGTAATTAAGACTGAAATTTTATGTATTATATGTAATTTTTGTTACCTGCTCTTTGCATCCATTCCTAACGTCGCAATAATTTTGGTCGATGATTATAGGATTCTGCACATTGTTGAATATGAGATTTTCATATGTGACGTCTCGAACATATCCCCTTCCGACCTTTACCATATCAAGTATCATACAAGTTTAGTTTTCATTAATTTAAAGTTAACTGGGAATTTATCCCAGAAAATGACATTAATTATATATGTAAAAGTATATTTACATGCATGGTGAAAATGAATGTAGCTCGGCATCACATGTGTCCATTATCAATTTATTGCTACAACTTTGGTTGCAAACTTTTTTTTATCTAGATGTTCATATAAGATTGTTTATCAATGTTAATTAATAATTTTACAGCTAGCTAGCCTTATCTCTTGCAAGTTGAGCCTAGTACCATGCTCAGTTCAGAAGGACTGTTTTTTTCTAAGTCTCCAAAAACATTCAGTAACCCTACTGTGTTAGTTTTTCTAAGATGAGAATAACATCAAATAAAGCATCATATATATTCAGATAGATATATACCTGCCATGTTTTGATCCGAGCTCCATTTGTGGTTCCATTGAAGAAGGCATCATTCAAATGAATCTTCTCTACTTGTACATAGTTTCCTCCTTTTCCTAAGCTTCCAATGCTTTACCAATATTAAGAATAAACATATATGTCAGTGGTAATCTCATCTAACACTAATAAAAATGCAAGATTTTATATTTTCAAATACGAAGAACTTATTTTCTTCCTGTTTCAAATATATAGTCGTCACTTCCTACTTGATGAACAATTTCAAACCACGGAATTCCAATTGGATTATTGTTGCTTAGCCTCATGACTAGCAAAAGATCATTCATGATCTTTTGCGATGGTCTTTGTAGATGCTACACCAGGTCTACACTTGGTGTGTGGATGCATAACAAGTTGTCTTACTAGTCATAAGATTAAACGCTTGTCATTCATCCATATAAATAATGAGACACATGTCATTCATCTATCCACTAAGTGTAGTACACCGGATGTACCATGGATAATAGTAGCCCCTTTGCGATATACTTAATTTTGTTGGTGGGCCGGGTTTCTTGTCTAATTTTTCATTCATCTCTTTAATTTTCATGTTTAATATGTAAGAAATCCTAAAAACATAATGATGCTTTAAATTATGTCAAAAGCCATTTTTTTGGCGTCGTTTTTTCAATAAAATATGTCCAAGAGTCGACGGCGTTGAGTATTTGTCTACAATTGCATGAGAGAAATTGTGTCAAAATATCTCTATAGTAATTTAAATAATTTTATTTTTATTTTTTTTGTAAGAACGAACATGATATTTTATAGGGTTAGTTTCTGATAGACCGTCTAAAGGATCTAATCCATTAGACGGATCCAAATACCTGGCCTGCAGTCAATCCGTCTATTGACCTGCACAACTATGAACACCACAACAACAACATCTGATAGCCGCCGCTAATACTTTTTAGGAGGGAATACTAATACTTTTTGGGAGAACTACTAATACTTCTCGGAGAAAAACTAAAATACCTTAAATTGAAAAACCTAATACTTTTCAATAAAATTATTAATATGTTTTAGGTGAAATACTAATACTTTTATGGAAAAATAAATACTTTTTATACGGATTCTTTGAAAAACTGCTTCAAGGGTTACTAATACTTTTCCAGGGGATCCGGATTACTAATATTTATCCATTGATTGCTAATATTTTTCAAGGGAAAAACTAATACTTTTGAGGGTTGCCTAATATTAGGTCACCGCTAATACTTGTCAATGGGGTAATTAATATATTTTAGGTGAATTATTAATACTTTTGAGGCAAAAATCAATACTTTTCATGAAGGCTACTAAAAATATTGTTCAAGGGGATTATTAATACTTTTAGATGCACTACTAATACTTTTCGGATGTACTACTAATACTTTTTAGGAAAAATCTAATACTTTTAACCGCCCCTAATATTACTAAAATACCACTTGATCCGGGAGATCAAATGACACCTCCCCGAATATTACATAAATGCTATCGGTGCATGAAATTACAAAAAAAAAAAAAAAAACCCGGGCCGAGTTGGATCTGCATGCAATAGAAAAGACCTATTAGATGGTCTAACCCAACTTTTTGTCCTTTTATAGTACCGAGTTTCGCTTATATATAAGGGCCAACAAAGATATATTGTCAGTCCAAGAGGTTTATGGGATGGGTATCGCCCGGTGTGCATGGGATGGGACGGTTCGGATATTTGAAAATCTCCAGAACCGTCCCAAAGTTCGGAGATTATAAAGATAAATCTCGAGAACCGAACCATAGAAAAAATCCCGAACCGTGCATCAAAGTTCAAGATGCGGTTCGCGACGAGATCTCGGTTCTAATAGGGCTGATGCGGGACGGTTCGATTCGGGACGGAGATTCTGAGATTTAGTCATAAATAAAATATACAAATTTTAAAAAAAAGAAATTCAATATAAAAATCATCAAACGGATATACTTCCAGTCTTTTTTTAGTATAGCCTCAAAATAAAAACTAGAACCATAATAGGTAACACAATCCTAAATTCTAAACTTAATAATCTATGTATCACAATAATATTCTATTATTTGGGCAGTTGTCATTCTATTGACTTAGAACAATTATAATTAAGTAATAACTTTAATTAGTTAATATGAAATAAAAACTTGTATAAATTTATAATCTCAATATCTCATACTTAACAACTTAACATAATCAATAAAATTATATTTATAATTTATGTCATGTGGTAAAAAAATTAAAATGTTTTTTTTATATTGTTATAATATGGTACAATTAATTGTTTGGAGTATGTTTCTTTTTAAGTGCAATTTACTAATCATTTAGCCAATTTTAATTTCAAATAATTTAATATATTATTAATATTAAAGTTTTTAAAATTAATAATGGTGGAATTATTATATTTTTTTAAAATATGTTTTATATTCCATTAAATTTCAAATAAATTGTAGTTAATTCAATATCAAAATATAAATAATATATATGTATATATATAAAATTTTTAAAATCGATTCTAGTTTCGGGTCCTCGGTTCGGAGTAATTTGGTATAGTTCGGTACGGTTCTCGGTACAGGTATTTGCAAAATCTCCAAAACCGTACCAGAAATTTGGAGATGTTGATTGTTTGTGAAAATTTTTGTGTAAATAATAGTGTAAAATATAATATAAGAAAATTGAACAAAAATAAAAAAACATGATCCAAAAATAAGAAATATGTATATCATTTTATACCTTTTGTTAACAAGATTAAGAGAAAAATAATAAAATGGTGATAAATTAAAGAAATTATCGGAATTCTTTATATAAATAGGGAGCGGAGACAGAAATAAATAGTATAATTGGATATTGGGAAATGTAAAAGAGAAAGAGAAAATAGAGTTAATTTTGGATAGAAATAAGATTTTCTTTGTTTTTCATTTTTTTCACTCCTAAAATATTTTGGAGAATATTTCACAACCAATCACAACTTAAGTTGTTGAATCTGTTGAAAAATTCGAGTTGATTATCTATTTTTGTACCCCCATCATATGGTTCTTCTGATTATATCTATTTTTATTTTGTTTTGACTTTTGAGCTACTAAATAATTGCTGAAAATTCATTGATAATGTCACCAAAAAATAACATTAAAAGCATAAATAGGAAAAGGTTAATCACCTAATACCATGGCCAGGTCCGCACTCAACACTGTCTATTTCGATATTAGAAATGTAGTCACCGATGGAAATACAATCATCACCTGACCACATGAACAAAGTGAAAAAGTTGGACAGATTACGGGGCATATATGCAAGTATATAGCAGATTCTGCATCATTGAAAAAAAATAAGAAATTATAATTAAAATTTCAGAGTACTTAATTTAACTAGACCTAATAAATAATATGACGAACATACATAATTATAGTTTGGGATGATAAAAAAGTCTAAGTTTTGGGGTATTTATAAAAAAAAAAACTCGGATAAATTCAAAATTGCAGAAATTCTTTTGAGGTTTAATTGTCTTTACATATTACCCCCTTCATAATCTGAGTGACAATGGGGCTGGATGAAGCTCGATTTTGGCATCACATCCACGCCCCCTGAAGGATCGGGACATGGTGACTTAGGTGTGGGGATCCTTACTTAGGAACGGGAATACCCATTTATGTTTTTATAATTTAAATAATATTTTTAATTCTCATTTTATATATTTTAACAAAAATATATACATATTGATGTTAACTTTATTAACACTTTTAGAAATTATTATCTAGTATAATAAAAATTTATATACTACATAATAATTTTTTTAAAAATATAATATTTAATATATATATATATATATATATATATATGAAATAGATTTTTTGTTTTTAACTCGCTCCACAAGGTTGAACGGCAACTATGGAAAAACCCTAAGCTCCTAAATTATGGGGCGGCGCCTCCATGAACTTTTCCGATCGCCGTTCGATCCCTGCTTTCTAATCCTCCGGTCATGGACTCCATCGATTGTCTTCTATTCCCAGAGATTGATGGGTCTTCTTCAAGGTTACCTCTTTGCGATACGATGTGCGGCGAGGTGCAGACACAAACGAACTCGGGCGTCCCCATGGGTTTGAGGAACGCGACCCTCTCTTCTCATGCCACCGCCGGAGAGGAGATGTCTGGAGCCCCTCCTTGGTTTCCCAATCGCCCTAATCCTAGAGTTTACCTATGGAGGGTTTAAACCCCAACCCGAAATCTTTCACGCATGTGCACAAGATCGATTACAAAGGGGACTTCATACCAACATTTACAACGGGTGACACCGATGGATGATTTTCGCCTGTGAAGAAGGGTGATTTTTTCTCCGTCACTATAGATGAGGATATTTATCAACAACGAGCAGCCAAACTAAAGAATTCATTGATTGGTCGGATTATTCTACCCAGAGTTGAAACCAATTTCAACTTCGTGAGCCGAAAGTGAAATCGGCTTCAATGTGGAAAGTGTCAAAGAACTCGAAGTTAATACCTTTTGGTAGAGGCTATTACAACATCCAGTCGATTCTATGGAGGACCAAAATTATGCTTTTTCAAGCATGCATGGAGTTTAAAGCCTGGTTCAACTGCTACATCAACTGATCCTAGATTTTAACCCATATAAGGCAAACACTTCTATGGCTCAAGTATGAGTTAGAATTTATGAGTTGGGCATCGAATATTGGCATAAATCATTAATTATGAAATTGGTCAAAAGTGCGATCGAATCCCACTTCAAATAGATGAATGTTCTTTATCGGGTGATGTCGGTCACTTTGTTAGCGTGTTGGTGGAAATAGATTTCAATAGTTCGATCCAAGAATCAATTATGGTCAAAAGGGTGAGGCATTGCTTCTTTGTTTTCCTTGGTTACGAAAATTTACAGATTTCTCGTATGCATTCTCGAATTGTGGGGCATTCTATCACCAATTGTCGACATTCCACTACTCATCAAAGTTTAATATTGCGCAATCCAAAGAGTCTAAAGATGATGGCGGAATAGAGGACGATTAGTTGTGAGGAATAACAACAAGCATGGAAGAAATATTTCTAAGGAAAAGAAGTTGTTACTAAGCTTAGGTTACAATTAATAACAAGAAAAATATGATGTTTGCGAGCAACAAGAAATGAATGGTAAAGTCGCTTATTCAAGATGCATACTCAAAACTCTTTTGAATCTTTAGGTGACAAGGATATTGAGATAAATGATGTCGCGCAAAATCTTAGTCCAAACGAAGTAACGTTGCCCAAGGAATAAACAAGGAGCATTCACTTTGGTGGTCCACGAACCTCAACCATCGATATTGTTCATAATCAAAGCGCAAGTGATCGGTTGGTTGACAAGGAGAAGGCCGACTTAAATAAGGCCATTGAGACCGTGAATAACTTGATAAAGAACTGTTAGTAATTACGTGTTAAAACCTAGTGATCTTTCTAAAGTTTTAATTTGACTGAATTTTCGAGAGCTTTCAAGACATGGCGGCAATAGCCCCAAAGAGGTGGTCCGATATGGCGGAAGACGAAGAGCAAGATGAAGAAGAACAAGATAAATCAGAAGCTTTAAAGACCAAGCTAGACGACTCTTCAACTACTCCGCTTGTCATTCACTCATGTGCTCCTCGTGCTATGAAGAATAAGGAATATGGACATTGTAGCTCGAGGATCCTGGTCCGACATTACACAAGATACATCGACCACAAGACGATACTTGAGCACGTGCAAAAACAACAAATGACAATATCACTCGAAAATCCTTGAGACAAAACACCATTCACTTAAATTGCATTTTTAAGCTATTTTTGTGGTTTTTTCCTGAAATTTTACAATGTTTTTCCTTTGCTACCTGATCTGCTTGTGATCGGGACTTTTTTCTTTCTTTTTATATAGTGGGTTGGGGTGGGGCGGGCCATCCAACCCGTCTTCGCCTCATTGACATAATTGGGGCGATGATTGGGTTTGGGGCGGCGGGTTTCTTCATCGAGTTTGGGGCATTTTGCCAACTCTAATTCATAAGTAAAAAGATATTCAAATTATTCCTAATATTTACAGAAATATTTACAAGTACCCCATAAAATATAAGACGAATCAAACCTCAATGATTTTCTATAATTTTGAAAGTAATTTAATTTGTCTTTGTAAATAATTAATGCATGCGGAAGTCACGAACAAACGAACAAGAGCAATATAGAACTTCGTGAGAAACGTAAATTACAATGAAAAATAGATAAATCTCAAATTTTTAATATCAATTCAACTACCTAAAAATAATAGCTCATAACTTAACTAGGAAACATTAGAAGATAAATAAAAATTAGACAATTCCTAAACTCACAAATCATTCATAATAAGATATTGTAAAATCTTAAAAGATATTAAAATATGATATCATATCTCCGTCAATAACCTAAACTTGAAAATTATTTTTGTAACCATCCTTTATACTTTTATTAAATAAATTATTTGTTAAATTAGAAATATTATGTTCCAATCCGAAAGCAAATGAAAAGTATCGCTATGTATAACTTCAATACGATCAAATTAAGTGGCGGAAATTAAGAGAGTAGTTACCACAGCCTATTTTGGAGTTGGAGATGACGACATGTTGAGACGATTGAATGTGAATACCGTCAGTATTTGGGCTATTCCCCGGCGACTCAATTATCACATTGTCAATGCTGAAGCTATTGCATCCCTTCACCAATATATGTGTTTGAGCACTATTTATCAACTTCATATTGCTAATACTGCTCTCGTTGCACCACAAAAATTTCAAGGCCTATTTATTAAGATTACACATACACATTTGAGGTGTGTTGGTAATATTTGAAATATAAGACAAAAAAATATCTGACACAGAGGATCCTACGTGCCCAAGGCACTACGGCACATGAAATTATTGTCCAATTAAATTCAATTTAGCACCATATCAATTTTGGGAACATAAATTAGTTTAGGGTGGGTTTTGTTTTTAGCCTTTTTACATAGTCAAACAACTTTTGTACCCACTTTTAAAAAAAAATATTTTTTTGCCCGTAAAGACAAAAGTACTCTTACTGAAGTAGCACGATCGTGCTTCCTTATAGGACTGCATGATCGTGCGACCCTATATAAAACATAGGGTGATAGGGTGGCACGATAGTGCCCCCTATAGGACTACACGATTGTGCCGCTTGATATGACTGCACGATTGTGACGCCTTATATAAATCGTAGGGTGGTACGATCGTGCCCTCCTATAGGACTGCACGATCGTGCTGCCCTATTCCTGCACGATCATGCCCGCCTTATATAAAACATATGGTGGCACGATCGCGCTTACATCTATGGTGGCACAATCGTTTCATGTTGAACATTCCAGTTTTTTTCTCCCCACGAATCCTCTTCACCCTCGTAACGGTAAGGGTAAAAGATCCCTTTTTCCTTGATCACTTCACTTGAGTAGAGATCATCCCCGCACACAACGAATTACATTGTCAACCTCTTTACTGATAGTTGAGGGGACGGGATCATGACTTCTAGGTAAACATGTAAGTGAAGGAGAAAAACCGCCTGGAAGTCCGAGGATTTTCCTGCATTAAACATAAATATTTGAAGAAAGAAATACATTAATTAGTTTGGTTCAAGTGACTTAAACTTATCTGCCAATTGTGCCTTGAATATTCAAAAATCGAAAAAATGAAAGGGAAAAAAAGAAGATTGGTATTGTTGGATAATTTGGATGGTGTATATTGAATAGCTGAAAACAAATCGAGCAGAGTAACAGTGAAAGTCGAGACAAGAGTTGGACTCTTTGTCTATAAGACGAAATTGCCTCGCTCATGGTGTTAACAAAACTGGCAATCGCCTCCAAAGATACAACGATTTACGTCTTGTGATAGGAATACTACAAATCACAAGACACTACGAACTTTATAATGTTTTTGAACTCTCACAACTTTATGCACAATGTATGAAGAATTTCAAAATTTTCTGATGCAAAATGAATTTTGGGGACTACAATATATGAGCTTCCGGTGCCTCTTCTTCAGACCGGGTGCAACCTCGTGTTACGATCAATCGGATCGTCGATCATGTCTTGTGATCAACAAACACGCGATCCGATGGACCAGGTTGCATCCACCTAAAGGTACACATCTCTTGGCATGCACCCCTGCACTCTGGACAGTCGTGTCAAGTCTTGGTGCCGTGTCAACGAACAGACGCGTCCAATGCATGCCACGTGTCATGACACGGACGACTCTACCAAGTCACTGCCACCTGAGTTGCTCTTCCATGTCACCGAGCCACTATATTGAACCCTGGTTCGATCTGTCAAAACTTTAAGGCTCCTCAAAGCTCCTCACGATGATGTGTATGTGCGAAATGTACCTCTAAAGCACCCAATGCGACCATGCGCGATATGCATGGTCCCGGCCCAACTCCGGCTCCACTCCGGTTCGGCTCGTGCTCGCTCGAACGGTGCTCTCCACGTCTTTGGTGCTTTTGAGCTAGCCAAAGGCTAGTCAAAATTAACTTTGTCCACTGGTGTACCATAAGGAGCTCCATATGATTACTCCTTATTAGTGGTGAAGCTCTTTATAAACTAGTCAAACATATAATATGTTTTCTATGTGGGATATGGCTATTTGTATTCCCACCCTTTTATATTCCATATATAAAAGGCATTTTAAGTGGCTAACTTCATGCATTTATTTCTCATTCCCGACATTGATTTTGAAAAATTCAAAATGCTAAACTCATCTACTCATGGTGTAGATTATGTTTATCTCATTTATTTCATACAACCAACAAATGAACCCACTTAAATAATTGGTCAAAACCTAATTTCTTAAAACCAATTTCAACAATCCCCCACATGAATGAAAATAAATGCATATGAGAATGCAGACACTAATGAGAGTTCAAACGGAAAGTTATTGCATAGGGAGAGGCAGCTTGTGGCTTTGAACCTTCCTTAGTGGAATACTATCGGATTTACTAGGCTGCACAGTGATGCGATGTTTTGAATTGTTCAGCTGTTTATGTAAACCAAAATAACAGTATCCACACAATATCTTTTCTAACATCATTTGGTTCTCACGGTTGTGTCCATTTTGGCCCTGGACATCATCTTGGATTCATTAAAAGTTATAACTTAACCTCACCATATTCTCGCAGTTTTCCCACTTGATAGCAATGAGTCAGAACTTGTTCCAAATGTTTATCCGAATATTCATAAATTAGTTGTCCCATTGAACCAAGGTCTTACGATCTCCAATTCACAGGGTTGGGTTACCGCTATGAACACTCTTATTTTGTGGATTTTAAGCCCATTCCTTTCGATAAGCAGTACACTTGATCTCTATTCAAACCTTTAGTTAATGGATCCGCTAGGTTTTCTTTCGATTTCAGGTAATCGATTGTAATAACCCCATTTGAGACCAACTGCCTAATGGTGTTATGTATTCGATGTATATGTCGAGACTTACCATTGTACATACTATTTTGAGCCCTTCCTATAGTTGACTGACTATCACAATGTATCATGATTGCAATCACCGGCTTAGGCCAAGGAATATCTTCTACGAAGTTGCGAAGCCATTCTACTTCTTCACCAGCTTTATCCAGAGCTATAAACTCCATTTCTATCGTGGATCAAGCTATACACGATAGTTTAGAGGATTTCCATGACACTGTTCCACCACCAATGGTAAAAACATAACCACTAGTGGAATTGGGATCTTTTGGGTCAAATATCCAATTAGTATCACTGTATCCTTCTAAAACAACTGGATATCTTGAGTAATGTAATCCATAATTTTAGGTAAGTCTTAGATATCTAAGAACCCTTATCAATGCCTTCCAATGGTCATTTCCAGGATTACTCGTAAATCTACTTAGTTTATTAACTGCGTAAGCAATATCCAGACGTCTACAGTTTGTTAAATACATTAGACTGCCAATAATCCGAGAATATTCTAGTTGAAATACAGGGTCACCCTGATTTTTAGCTAAGTGTAAGCTTAAATCAAGAGGTGTTTTAGCTGGAGGACTGCCATAAGCATTGAAATTTCGAAGTACTATCTCAATATAATGTGATTGTGACAAAATAAGTCCATCAGATGTTTTAGAGATCTTAATCCCTAAAATAACATCTGCAACACTTATATCTTTCCCTTTGAACTGTCCATTTTTCGTAAGTACAAACTTTTGAGCCACAAATACTAGTCTAAACTCTGTCTTGACCAATAACGATCCTGACACTAAATTCTTCCGAATGTCCAAACATGAAGGACATCAACGAGGGTCGCCCTCCTTGCCCTAGGCCATCTTCAAACCACCTTACCAAGACCGACAATTTCGAAATTGCGTGATTTCCCATTAATAACTTCCTTCCATTGATAGGAGTATATGTTGAGAACATGTCTTTGTCGGAGCATATATCGTGTGTAGCACCTGTGTCCACCCACCATTCTCTCGGGTTATCCATCATGTAGCACCTGATGGCTTCAAACACAACAGCCAAGAGATCAAGCTTGGACATATCAATTGGTATTGTTTTGTCCTTGGTCACATGCACTGTTCCGATTGCCTTTCTTTGGAAGACGACAATCTTTAGCCTTGTGATTCGACTTTCCACAGTTGAAGTAGTTCCCTTTGAACTTTTTAGCCATCCTCGGTTTCTGACCATTCCCTGTGTGCTTTCTCTTTTTGCTAGCATTGGGCTCCACCAAGTTTTCCATTGCCTCCATTGAAGCTTGCGGACTTAATTTCGTGATTTGTGATTATCTTCTTAAATTCGCAATCTGACAATTAAGTCTTCAAGCCCCATCTCCTTCCGCTTATGCTTCAGGTAGTTTTTAAAATCTTTCCACAAAGGCGGTAGCTCCTCTATAATAGCAGTTACTTGAAAGAATTCACTCAACACTATTTCTTCTACAATTATATCGTGCAGAATGAGCTAAATCTCGTGAACCTGGCTTATCACCGTCTTGGTGTCAATCATCTTAAAATCAAGGAATTTGCCAACAATAAATTTCTTTGTGCCAGCATCTTCCATTTTATACTTCTTCTCTAAAGAGCTCCACAACTATTTAGAAGTCTTTACCGAACAATACACATTATACAATGTGTTGTCCAGTCCATTGAGAATATAGTTCCTGCATAGGAAATCACTTTGGTTCCAAGCATCGAACGCCATTCTCTTCTCTTTATCAACCTCTTCTTCCCCCACAATTGGAGCATCCTCCATCAGGAAACGAGCAAGGTTCAGAGTAGTAATATAGAACAACATCTTCTATTGCCATCTTTTGAAATTTGAACCACCAAACTTCTTTGTTTTCTCTCCCGGTGCCGGTGCTGGAACGGATGATGTCGAAGCCATTTGATACACACGATAATTTCGTCTTAAACTATTAGATAATCTGGATGGTGTATATCGAATGGCTGAAAACAAATCGAGCAGAGTAACAGTATGAAAGTCGAGGCAAGAGTTGGACTCTTTGTCTTTAAGACAAAATTGCCCCGCTCATGGTGTTAATGAAAACTGGCAATTGCCACCCAAGATACAACGACTTACGTCTTATGATAGCAACACTACAAATCACAAAACACTATGAACTTTATAGTGTTTTTGAACTCTCACAACTTTACGCAGAATGTATGAAGAATTTTGAAATTTTCTGATGCAAAAAGAATTTTGGGGACTGCTATACATAAAGCTTCTGTTGCCTCTTCAGACTGGGTGCATCCCCAGGTTCGGATCAATCATGACCGTCAGATCATTCCTTGTGATCAACAGCCGCGATCTGATGGACCAGATCGCATCCACATGAAGGTATACATATTGTGTCCAGTCATGGTACCCTGTCAGCGAACAGATGCGTCAAATGCATGCCACGTGTTGCTACACGGACGACTCTGCCAAGTCACTGCCACCTGAGTTGCCCTGCCACGTCACCAAGCTACTGGACCGAACCCTGGTTTGATTTGTCAAAACTTTAAGGCTCCTCAAAGCTCCTTGCGACGATGCGTAAGTGTGCCTCTAAAGCGCCCAATGCGACTATGTGAAACATGCGGGCTAGGCTCGTGTTCTAAGCCGCCAAAGTCAAAATTGACTTGGTCCTCTAGTGGTGTACCATAAGGAGCTTCACATGATTACTCCTTATTAGTGGAGAAGCTCTTTATAAACTAGTCAAACATATAAATATGTTTCCTATGTGGGATATGGTTTTCCATATTCCCACCCTTTTATATTTAATATATAAAAGGCATTTTAAGTGGCTAACTTCATGCATTTATTTCTCTCATTCACCCAACATTAGTTTTGAGAAATTCAAAATGCTAAACTCATATAATCATGTGTAGATTACATTTATCTTATTTATTTCATAAAACAAATAAATGCACTCACTTAATTAATTGGTCAAAATCGGGTCAAAAATCCAATTTATTTCTTAAAACCAATTTCAACAGGTATCTGTGGAAAGACGAGGAAAAAAGGAAAGGAAAGTTATTTTTTAAGAGAGAGAGAGAGAGAGAGAGAGAGAGAGAGAGAGAGAGAGAGAGAGAGAGAGGGCAGTTATGATATTTCATTGAAAAAGTGGGAAAAAATATGATTTTTATAGAAGTTGGGTAAAAAAGTGTTTTACTATCCAAATTAAAAGGTGTAAAAATGGCCATTTTCCCATTAATTTATTCTATGATTCGTTCAAAATTCAAAATACAATAAGAATGGCAAATTATATTCAAAGATTTTATAATTATCTAATACGAGACATGCTATGTTAAATAATTTTTGTTTATTCTTTTGAGCCAAAACTTATGATATTTCGAATGAGATTATTAGAAGCACGCGTTTTTCAAATAATCAAATTCATGCATGGAAAAAATGTGTAGTCCCAGCTTAGTATCTAGCGTGTGTTCATCATGTTAAATTATTCAATTCCAATTTCCAACAGCTTCTTCCAGGTACAGTTTCATTGTACGTTTTAAACTTCTAATAATAAACTTAATGCAATTCTTTAAGCTTTATAAGTTTATCTAGTACTGAAATTTTGTTAACACACATGAATAGTATTCCATTAATTGTTTTAGACTCTTAATAATCAACATATATAATGCTATGATCTTTATACCTTATTCAGTACTAAAAATTAATTCTCAAGTAATAATATTTGTAACTACTTCGTAACATCAAGCATACATTATGAACTAGTATATATACCTTCATTCGATCTAGCTTGCAAAACAAAGCAATAGCATAATAAATAAATTAAAATAATAAGTGCGTACTTACAGTTGGAGCCAATTTAGTGCATTGTTTCTGAAATTTAAAAATGTAACATATTATCATGAGAAAAATAAAAAAATAACAATTTAAAAGTTCTTCAGATTAACTTAAACACACATATTATGCAGGAATATCCTATTTATTTATATTCCTTCTTATATATATAGATAAATATTAATTCATATATATAGGATGCAATACATTCTAGAGCTAACTAATTAAATAAATATTATATATTGTATATGTACCAGTTCAGGTGGTATTTGCATGATTGATCCCACCAGGCCCTCCACCACCCATCAAAATTGCCAAAACCATCAACATTGAGCCCATTGATATCCATAAATCCCAACCATTGACTTGCATCTATCCCATCCCATAAGCTAGGCGATTCTGGTGCGATAATTGTACCTGAAAACTAGAATTTGAAGATTGAAATTAAAATCAAAGTAAAATCAACAAAAATGAAGTAGAATATATTTTATTTTCCGAACAGAATTTGAATATTACGTAAAATTTAACATCATAAAGAAAAATCTACTTTGTTATGCATACCACGAAACTGATTGTCGATGCAGTGCATGGGCCATGAAAAGTGACGGGGTGTAATAAAAATAGCATTCCTGTTGGAACATACACTCTTGGAGATTCAACTGAGGAACTACATGCAGCATCCCATGCGTCTAGAAATGCCTAAAAGATATCCAACATTTTAATTTGGATCAATACATCACACTGACACATGTAGTTCGTAAATAAATAAAAATAGATTAGTAAATGAACTATTAGGTAGATTAATTTTGCAAAAGTGTATATTACTTGTGAATCATCTGTATGACCATCACTTGTGGCTCCATAATCAATGACATTGAACACATGTTCATCAATTTCACAACCATTTGAGAATGCAAGGATTAAAGAAGCCGAAACAACAAAGAATAACAATAGTCCAGACACGGCATCCTAGAAACATGAAAAACAAAATGCATTAATACTCTAAGCTATTTGACTGAAACCATGCATGAAAATGAGATTGCATAGGAAATTCTCACCATGAAACTCTGAAGATATATAGCTGTTTGAGAAGCCCAAAACAATAAGTCTGCCAAGAAATAAAATAAGAACTATATATGTTTATTATTAATTAGTCTGCCAAGAAATGAGAAATCTCTTTGTTCTGCCCAATTCCCACTACCTTTGTAATAATTGTGTTTGCAAATGAATGAGAATTAATTTTCTCATGTATTATTGTAAGATGTGACTTGAAAATAATAATTTTGTGGAATTAATTAAGTGTTTGTTTGAGTAATGTATAACCTCAAAACCAGTGTAGACATAATAAATTTTGCCAATTAAAGGTAATATGTATAAGATTATATCTAAAATATCAATCTTATATATATTTTTAATTTATATTTTAGAAATATAATCAAATTTTAACTTATAAATTAAGATGATTAATTAATATTACATATATATTGTATTAACCAATTACTGTATTATATTGGAAATGAAGAATGAAATCTCTTTGTAATTATCAAATTATATTTTTAACGGATAGATAGATAATATCAAATCATGAAAGATCGACCAAGACATGTTTAGAGGAATTCAATCAAATTTATTGAAAGAGGGGAAGGTTTTGTTGGTATCTATCTCGCGCCAAATAGATCGATACACTTAGTACCGAAAACAAAATTACGAGACTCAAGAACTATTATACAAATAATGTACTCTAGACTCTTGCAAGAAATTAAAATACAACTCAATACAACAATACAAGAAAAATATAACAAATATATGAGGGATAAAACCCCTAACCAAATATTGAATAATATGGCTCGGACCGACTTTCCACACACAAAGGAGTCACCAAGAATCACCCGAGAGAACCAAAAGGGAATGAAGAACCACAACTGCCTTGCCACAAAGCCAGGCCCTCAAGAAACTCAGCCCAAGAACAGATCTCGAAACCAAAAACCCTAGTTCAACCCAAAACCACCCAAACCCTAAACTCATTCTGCATCTTTCATTTCTCTCTCTACACTCTCACCTCTCTCTCGAACCTTCTGTGAGTTCATCTCTCTCTCTCTTTCGATCCAGTCTATGGCTGTATCCTTTCTCTGTGAAATTGTGAGTTTGAGTATGAGATCTAAGTGTGTGTTCACCCTATCCATACTCTCTGTGTAGATCTCCCTATATCTCGAGTGATTTAGGGTTTGGGTGGTTTTGGGTTGAACTAGGGTTTTTGCTTTCGAGATCTGTTCTTAGGCTGAGTTTCATGAGGGCCTGGCTTTGTGACAAGGCAGTTGTGGTTCTTCATTCCCTTTTGGTTCTCTCGTGTGATTCTTGGTGACTCCTTTGTGAGTGGGAAATTCTGGTCCTGAGCCATATTATTCAATATTTGGTTCAGGGTTTTATCCCTCATATATTTGTTATATTTTTCTTGTATTGCTGTATTGAGTTGTATTTTAATTTCTTGCAAGAGTCTAGAGTACATTATTTGTATAATCGGTTCTTGAGTCTGTAATTTTATTTTCGGTACTAAGTGTATCGATCTATTTGAGGCAGATAGATACCCAACAGCGGTATAAGAGCACCTATCTGCCTCGTGGTGGGTTGGTGCTTCTGGTTCATGCTGGATCTTGGTGATTCTTAGCTCCTGGTGATCTCTGTGATTGGTTTGATACCCAGGACTTGCTCTTGGTTGTAAGGAACATTCTCATCTCTTCTCTTTCTTCTTTACTTTTAGTCAGTATCGGTTTTAAGGGAAACCCTAAGCTTCAAGCCTCTTGACCCTGTGCCACGAGCGCAATGGAATCCTGAGGTGCGAGGGGGATCCACCCTAGGGCCTTACTGCTTTCTATTTAGACTCTGTGTGGTCCTCTTACTGCTTTCTATTTGGACTCTGTGTGGTCCTCTTACTGCTTTCTATTTGGACTCTGTGTGGTCCTTTTACTGCTTTCTAATCGGACTCTGTGTGGTCCTTAATTGCCTGCAATTCATTTTATTGTTGCACTTCTTGGACTCTGTCTGGTCCACCTATATTGCTTCTGTTGTTCTGTTCCTTCTGATCTTGGTGTACTTCTTGTGTACTTTGTGAATTACCAGTTTCTTATCCGTGTGATATATTCTTGCTTATATTTGTGATAATGACTGGTGTTTTTGGCTATCACATGAAACCCTTCAATGGAAAAACTGATTTTTCTATTTGGCAACAAAAAATGAAGGGCATCTTGACTCAAAAAAAAATGTTTTAAAGTTGTTGAACAAAAGTATACTGATAAAGATACTGCTGAAATTAAAGCTGAACTTGATGAGTTTGCTTATTCATCCATTATCCTAAACCAATCTGATTCTGTGTTAAGAAAAGTTGGCAAATTGTCAAGTGCCAAGGAATTGTGGAACAAGTTGGAAGAACTCTTTACTGAAACCTCATTACCTTCCAAACTGTTCTTACTTGAAAAGTTTTTTAGATTTAAAATTGACTTGAGAAAGGATATGGATAAAAACCTTGATGTTTTTACAAAATTGGTACAAGATATCAAGTTGACTGGTGATAAAAACATTGATGATTATACCCCTATTGTGTTGCTAAATGCCATCCCTGATTCATATGCTGATGTGAAATCTACCATTAAGTATGGTAGAGACTCTATTACCCTTGATACTGTGATTAATGGCCTTAAGAGTAAGGAATTAGATCTGAAAATATCTAAGGGGAATGAACAGGGGTCAGGGAAGGTTATGCATGTCAGGAGTAGACCTCAGAATAGGAGAAATGGGAATAACAATAACAATAAATCAGGTAGAAAAAGAAGCAAAAGCAGAGGTAGGTCTAATTCCAGACCTAGGAATAACAGGAAATGTTATAACTGTGGTGAGCATGGTCATTACATCAAAGAGTGTACTAAACCCAGGAATAACCAGAACAATAATCAAAACAATAACCAGAACAACAAAAACCAAGGCAATGACTCTGTGAACTTGACTACTTCTAATGATCATATGGGTGATGTGTTTATGGTGCATGAGCTGCTTGATTCTGTGAATTTTGCGCCTTCAAATGCTTTCAGTGATTATGAATGGCTAATTGACTCAGCATGCACATTCCATATGACACCTTTTAAACATCTGTTTAATACTTATGCTTCAGTGCAAAATGGATCTGTTTCCATGGCTATGATAAAAAGTGTCAAGTGATTGGTGTTGGTACTGTGTGCTTAAAACTTGATATTGGTTATGTTTTGACTCTCAATGATGTAAGACATGTTCATGATTTATCCAATAATTTGATATCCTGTGCTATGCTTGAACATGATGGCTATGAGGGAAGATGGGGGAAGGGTGTTATGAAACTCATGAGGGGTTCTATGATAATTGCTAAAGCTGAAAAGAACAGGAACCTTTATGTTTTACATGCTAAACATGATTCTTATGTGCCAAATTCTGTGAATGCTGTTGCTAACCCTGTGTCAAATGACTTGACTGATTTGTGGCATAAAAGACTTGGTCACATTAGCTCTAAAGGTCTTGGCATTCTTCAGAATAAGGGTTGTTATGGTAAAAACAAACTTGATGCCTTGTCTTTCTGTGAATCATGTGTGTATGGTAAACATCAAAGAGTCAAGTTCCCTTCCCCTACTAACCCAAAACAAATCGGCTAATCTTGAATCGCTTGAATACTTGCATGCCGATGTTTGGGGTCCCTCTTCTCGTGGCTACTCATGGAGGAAATAGATATTTCCTGTCCATAATTGATGACTATTCCAGGAAAGTATGGCTGTTTTTAATGAAGAACAAATTTGATGTTTTTGATAAGTTTAAAACTTGGAAGATTCTTATTGAAAACCAAACTGGCAAAAGGATTAAAGTTTTGAGAACTGACAATGGCCTGGAATTCTGTAACCAATTAATGGACAATCTTTGTGATGAATGTGGTATAAAAAGGCACAAGTCAAATACTATTCACCTCAAAGAAAATGGTGTTGCTGAGAGGATGAATAAGACACTTTTAGAAAGAGTGAGGAGCATGCTTGCTACCTCAGGACTTTCTAAAAGGTTTTGGGGAGAAAATCGTTATTCTGACTACCTATTTGATAAATAGGTCCCCATCGGTCCCCTTGAAGGGAAATACCCTGAGAGGTGTGGAGTGGGAAAGTCAGGATTTTTCTAATTTGAAAATCTTTGGATGCACTGCATTTGTTCATCAAAAGACTGACAAATTAGAACCAAGGTCTATAAAATGTGTTTTTCTAGGCTACCCTGAAGGGGTTAAAGGCTATAGACTGTGGAACAGAGGAGAACCTGGTTTTAAAACTATAATTAGTAGGGATGTGTTATTCAATGAACTTGAATTCCCTTGCTTTGTGCATCCTTATCCTTAAACTGTTTCTGAAAATGATACTACTCCAAATGAGGTGGAGCTTTCTAATGTGTCTCCTAATATTGATGTTCCTGCTGATTCTCATATCAATGATGCTTTGCCTGTCAATGTGAATGATAATGATGTGCATATTGAAGATAATACTCAACATGACAATATGCATGATATGCATAATGATTTTCCTGATGTTAACACTGAGAATGAACCTGTTGCTGATAATCATGATGAATTGAATGATTATGTGTTAACTAGGGATAGAACTAGGTGGCATGTTAGAGTCCCAAACAAATTTGCTGATTTTCACATGACATCTTATGTGTTCTCTGTGTTTGAATCTATTGATGGTTCTAAGCCTAAAACCTTCTCTGAAGCTATGATTTCTGCTGAATCTACTAAGTGGCTAAGTGTTATGCATGATGAAATGACTTCTCTGCATGTCAATAACACATGGATTCTTGTTCCTAAACCTCCTAATTGCTCTGTGGTTGATTATAAATGGTTATATAAGGTTAAACAAGAATATGAGGGTGTTAGGTTTAAAGCTAGATTCGTTGTATAGGGTTTTACTCAGAAGAAAGGGATTGATTACACAGAAATTTTTGCACCTGTTGTTAAATTTGTTACAGTGAGAATTATGCTTGCTCTTGTTGCTCAATTTGACTGGGAATTGAAATAGTTGGATGTTAAAACTGCTTTCCTTCATGGTGACTTGGATGAAAAAAATTTTATGAAACAACCTGAGGGTTTTGAGGACAAATCTAAGCCAAATTGTGTCTGTTTACTCCAAATATCTTTGTATGGTCTAAAACAGTCTCCAAGACAGTGGAATAAAAAAATTGATCAATGCATGCTTGATTTAAAGTTTAGGAGAAGTCAATTTGATCATTTCCTTTACTTTAAACTTGATGACAAACATCCTGTGTTTCTACTAATGTATGTTGATGATATGTTACTTGCTGGACCTTGCATCAAATCTATTGATCATGTTAGAAATTGTCTAAGTGCTAAATTTGCCATGAAATACTTGGGTGATGCTAAAAAGATTTTGAGAATGAACATTGACAGGGACAAGTCTAAATTTGTCATTTATTTGCATCAGTCCTCTTATATAGAAAAGATTTTACAAAAATTTTCTATGTCTAATGCTAAAACTGTGAATATGCCTCTTGCCTCTCACTTTCTGTTAAGTAAGGAACAGTCTCCTAAGACTGAACATGAAATATGTGCTATGCAAAACAATCCTTATGCAAATGCTATTGGATCTGTTATGTAATTGATGGTGAGCACTAGGCCTGATATAGCCTATGATGTTTCTTGTTTGAGTAGATACATGTCCAACCCTGGTATGGTTCATTGGAATGCTGTTAAATGGTTGTTAAGATATCTGAGGCATTCTTTTGATTACAGCTTGTGTTTTTCTAAGTGTGAAAATGGTGTTGTTTTAAAAGGATATGTGGATTCCAACTATGCAAATGATAAAGACAACAGAAAATCAACAACTTCTTATGTTTTTACTTTTTGTAACTCTTGTATTAGTTGGAAATCCCAACTGCAACACATTGTGGCTCTGTCTACAACAGAATCAGAATATGTTGCAATTACTGAAGCTTTAAAAGAAGCCTTATGGCTAAAAGGACTTGTTTCTGAAATTGGTTTTCTAAAACAAAAGGTTGTTGTATTTTCTTACTCTCAATCTGGTATTCAGCTTTGTAAGAATCTAGTTTTTCATGACAGAACAAAACACAATGATGTTAGATTTCATTTTATAAGGGATATTGTTTCAAAAGGCCTTATCTGTCTTGAAAAGGTGGCATATGAATACAATCCAGCTGATACGGGTACTAAGTGTCTGCCCTTATCAAAGTTCAAAACTTGTTTAAAAATCTTAAATTTTGACACTGGTGACTAGGCTTCCCCTGGTGATTACCCTGGGCTTGCAGGCTTACTATGTGTTTTCTTGTAAGTCCAAAACAGTTGGACTAATACTTGCTTATGCTTGTATATGTCTGACCTTGAAACCCAGCTAACTTTAGTGTTTGCTGGTACTATAATGAGCTCTGTGCTTATTATGGTAAAGTCCTACTTGACTGTGTGTCTTGTAGGCAAGTGGCGATGATGATGACCAGAAGTATTCCCAAGTTTGTCTAATGGAATCACAGTGAGCCAATGGTGGAGATTGTTGTGTTAATTGGCCCATTGTTGTTTACTTGGCCCATTTAACCTAAAGTCCCTAAGCCCTTCATGCAAGCCCAAAGCCCAGGCAACTGAGCCCAGCCCATACATCTCGATACCCGGGTCTTCCAATTGGGTTGTGCTATCCGGTTTAAATATACGCGGATCTTGTGTTAGGTCTCTTAGCCGTTGATTTGATCCAGGTAAATCCTTACCATCCGTTCTACATATATATTGCCCCCCACCCGAACCTAATCTCATTCTGCATCTTTCACTTCTCTCTCTACACTCTTACCTCTCTCTCGAACCTTCTGTGAGTTCATCTCTCTCTCTCTTTCGATCCAGTCTCTGGCTGTATCCTTTCTCTGTGAAATTGTGAGTTTGAGTGTGAGATCTAAGTGTGTGTTCACCCTCTCCATACTCTCTGTGTAGATCTCCCTATATCTCGAGTGATTTAGGGTTTGGGTGGTTTTGGGTTGAACTAGGGTTTTTGCTTTCGAGATCTGTTCTTGGGCTGAGTTTCTTGACGGCCTGGGTTTGTGGCAAGGCAGTTGTGGTTCTTCGTTCCCTTTTGGTTCTCTAGGTGATTCTTGGTGACTCCTTTGTGTGTGGGAAATTCTGGTCCTGAGCCATATTATTCAATATTTGGTTCAGGGTTTTATCCCTCATATATTTGTTATATTTTTCTTGTATTGTTGTATTGAGTTGTATTTTAATTTCTTGCAAGAGTCTAGAGTACATTATTTGTATAATAGGTTCTTGAGTCCAGTAATTTTGTTTTTCGGATTAAGTGTATCGATCCGTTTGAGGCAGATAGATACCCAACATATTTTTTAGAAGAGAGGTGCTTTTTCTTCGTTGAAAGATGGAGGTCATTTTTTTAGTTAATAGATGAAAAAGAGCTTTCGGTGATTCTTAATTTGCTTCGTAGAAAATAAACAAAATTAACCACCTTATTTATACTAAGACACCACCATAACCAATAAATAAAACTATGCTAACACAGTTTAGTATCTATCAAAATATCTACCACTACACTGGAATTTTCTACAAACTTTCTCCCAAAAATATCTAATTATATATAATTTTATGTGGAATTTCAAGTGCAAGTTTTTTATAGTCAACTACTTGGCTTTAGCTAATATTTAATGGACTCTCTTTTGTTTCAACTCAAACAATATTTCTCAAGCGCATGTAGTGTAATTTTTGTGATAACTTATCTATGTAATTGCTTTTAAGAAAATCAATATACTAAGTTACATCATATGAGCTAGTAATTAATTCCTAAACTAATATAAAACATTATTGATTATGAATTTCTCTATTATGAGAAAGTAATTTTAATCTTTAGGCTTATAGCATTATGACAATCTTTTGCAATGTTAGTTGTATATATCTTGATTTATATTCAAATTAGAACAACACCCGTGTGTTAAATGAAATTTTTCCAAAATTAATATTTTAGTGTCGCAAATATGTTTATAATAGATATCAGCATATCCCACTAAATATGAAGCTGGATGCAATGCAGCAAATGACTCCAAGAGATCCCGCTGTTGTTGAAGAAGAAGCGAACTTTATGGGACAACAAAGAAACTTCAACAACAATTATAGACATAATTAGACACCCAATTACTATCATCCGGGGTAGCGAAACCATGAAAACTTTTCTTATGCTAACAATAAAAATGTTTTACAGCCACCTCCGGGATTTAATGTGGGTAATCAAGGCAGAGCAAAGCCAAATAAAAAAAAGAATCTATAAAGGAGATGCTATCCTCATTTATCGGAGAAACTAGGGCAAGACTGAACAAGGATGATGCGAATATAGACATGATCGAGGAACAGGTCACTCAGTTGAACACGAACGTAAATGCAAGATTGAAATCTCTAGAAACACAAGTGGCCCAGATCGCAACTGCAGTGGGAGGCCAACATCAAAAAGGCAAATTCCCAAGCGACACGGAGCTGAATCCGAGAGAACAATGCAATGCCATTCGTCTGATGGATGGTATAGATTTTGAGGGTTCACAGATTTCAACCGACACAGTTCAACGACAGTGATAGTAGAAATCTGAAGTCTGGCTAAAGACGTAAAACTTAGCGCTTTATGGGAGACAACCCAATTTATTTCATATTTTTGTTTATTTTTTAACGCCTTCAATTTATTTAATTTTAATTTTATTTTTAGTATTAACTTAATTAAGTTGTGTCTGGTTTTGTGAGTTGTTGTGTAGGAGGCGTCAAAGCAAACTTCCGATTATTAAGAAAAAAAGGGGGAAATTACGTCACACAGCTGTGGGACACCACACGACCAGACCGTACAACACTGCGAATGGACTAGCACCACACGGCCAGGTCGTGTGGGTTTTGGCAGACAATAAGACACATCGCGCAGGGCCGCACAAGCGGGTCGTGCGAACCCACATGGGTCGTGTGGCCCATCAGTCGCGAATCCAACCCCTATTTCACCCCAAAACTCAATTTTTTCTCCCACTTTCTCCTACCCAAACCTTACAACTCGAAAATTCTCTCCCAAAATTCCAAACTCCTCTCCAAATCTCTTAAAATTTACTATAAATCTCACCCCAAAAACACAAATTCTTCAACTTCTCAAGAAACCCAACACCTAAAAGCCTTCAAATTTTCAACTTCTTCAAGTTCTACAACAAGTTTGGGGGTTTTCAAAGTTTCAAATTTCAGATTTTTTCACCTCATAAATTTGATTTTCATGGCTTCTAGGGGAGAAAGAGGAGCAAGAAGGAACACGAGAAGAAGAAGGGAACCAACTCCGAAGCCCAAACCCGAGCCACAACCAGAATACGCAGATGAACCGGAAGCCTCAAATGTCATCTTGCCGAATGAAACACATCAGGCTAGATGGGCGATACTCTATTATCGACCTTCGACCATGGATAAATACAAGGTATCCCGATGAACCTACTCTTGCTAATTTGGGTTTATTGGAAGAGTTTCGGGTTATGTGTGATCGGGTGGATTGACATGAATTATTGAATGGGAATTTGGCTACTTATTCGATTTATACGCTTGAGTTCTTGAGTATTTTTGAATTAATAGTTTGAAAACGAAATTTGATGAGGATTCAGTTTCGGTTGGCGAATGAGCTGAGGGAGTTGACTATTGATGATTTAAATGAAATATATAGAGATCCGGCTTGTGGGGTTGAAGAGCATGAGGATTTTGATAAGGATAGTTTTTGTAGAGAGATAACTGGTAAATGAATCTACACGCCGAGTACCTCGAAGGCATCTAGTATTCGAAATCCCGTATTCCGCTATGTACAAAGAGCATTAGCGGAAACAACTTTCTAGGGTGGAAAGCAAAGGGCCTTACGAGTAGATGAGTTATTTATTATTTGGTATATGGCGTCGGGGACGGAGATTGTGCCAAACGTCGGGGCTATGATAGCCAGGCAATTTGATATAGTGAGAAAGTCTGACTGGGGAGGAATTTGTATTGGGGGAATGATTACTAATATTGATGAATACTTTAATGTTAGCTTTGAAGGGTATGCGGAGTCCGCAGGATTGATTTGATTGTTTTATTTGATATGAAAATGATTCAATTCGATGGGCGTTATTATCAAGCAAATCAAAGTGGATAGAACAAAAGTTAGGCTCTTTAACCCAGAAGCTACATCTATAAGAAATAGGGGTAATTGGTTACTGAGAGGGGAACAGGGGGGCTGCTGCTCAAGAAGAGCAAGATGAGCCTATGAGGGATGAGCTGGAATCCTCTAGACGAGGGGGTAACCGGCCATTTAGCATGAGTGAAAGGCTAGAAAGGTGGAAGACGATGTGGGCAAGTTGATAGATGATACTTATCAGTTGCCGGCTACAGTTGATGAGTACCACACTGAATATTTACAAAGATTTGATGCTATCACCCAACAGCAGTAGTACATGTACGAGATGATGTCTCGTATGGATCAGTGGCATAATTCACAAGGCTACTACCCTCCGCCTCCACCACCGTAGTGATCCATGTAAGTACTTATTATGTATTCCTCTTTACTTTTGATAATTTCCTCATATGTTCGGGACGAACCATATTTTAATCTTGGGGGTTGTCAAGAATGCGTAATTTAGTACTTTGTGCATTTTGCATTTCATTTAGATTTGCATGTAGAGCATAAAATTGCATTTATTTTTTTTTAAAATTTCCATTTTTTTTATTTTTGATTTTTAGCACGTTTATCGCTTTAGCACGTTTAATTGCTTTTGTGTGTGATGTTTAATCAAGATTTCGAAAGAGCACAACTTTCGTATGGTTTTTGCTATGAGCATTTAATTTTATGAGATGATATTTTTGTGAATAATACGATGAATAGTTGAGGAGATGTCATTTATTAATTTGTTAATAGTTAAGAAAATTGGGTATTTGAGCATGATGCGAAAAATAAGACTGTGAGCTTTTGTGCCTTCAACTGCTTTTATCTTATGCAGCTTATTGTTTTCTTGAGTGTGTCAGTCATGATTGCTAGAACTCTAAAACTTGCTCTGGTATCTTCATTGAAGCCATGTGTGTGCGCAATTTTTGGAAATGATTTAAGGCCATATTTGTTTAGCCTACTTAGCCTAAAAGGCCTACCTATGAACTCATGATTCCCTAGTTAGCCAATTTTGAACCAAAACTTTTTATTGTTAGCCACATTGATCTTTAAAATTGAAAAAATGCTTTTATCCCTGAAATTTCTTGAGCTAAAATAAAATAAACAAGTTTGGGGGAGATGTGGTGAAAATTTATGAAAAAAGAGAGGAAGTTGGGAAAAGAAAGAGGGATGAACAATATCTAGTGAATGAAGAATATATGAAGCTCGGAAAAAAAAATCTCTGAAAAAGAAAAGAGAAAATCAAGCTAAAAAAGCAAAAGAAAGAAAAGAAAAATTCTGAAAATTGTGAAAAATTGAGAGCTTGAGGCTAAAGAAAATGAAAAAAAGGCAAAAATGCCTAAGAATGAAAAAGGAAAAATAAGGGTGGAATTGAGTTGAACAAGAAAAATATCTGGAAAGAATGAGTTTTCGATAAAATTGTGTTGGTAAATTGCAAGTCTGTGTACTTAAATTCTATTTGCTCAAGTCAAGTCACTTAATCCAAATTTTTCCTACCCTTACCAAAGAGCCTACCTTACAACCTAATGAAAGTCCTTTTTGATTCTTAAATTGTGCACACAAAAGTGGTAGAGATGTTAGATTATTTGCAAGCCTATGGTAGTTCTACTTTCAATGAATTGATTTTGAGCGTAAACACTTATTATACACTTTGCGAGATGAGCGATACACTACTATTACTTGTGAGTCACGATGTCAAATACCCAAAAGAGTATTAATTATGCCGAACTTATGAATGATCACTTCTTGATAATGAACTACATGGTTTACTTGAATATGGAGTGAAATGAGATTAAATGTTTGTAGTGTTTTTGTGTATTCATTGTGCCCCTTGAGATTATTTTTCTTAATTTGCTCGAGAACGAGCATTGCTTTAAGTTTGGGGGGATTTTGATGCTTGTAAAAATATGTGCATTTAATGGGTTAAAATGGTATATAATTGATACATTTGCATGTATATTTAGTGTGTTTTTACTTGGTTTCCTTATAAAGGTGTGATACTGCGTATTCTTGTAACTTTTTACAGGAAACGAAGTAATTGAAGAAATATCAATTGGAAGGCCCAGATAGGATTGACGAGTGCAAAGAGAAAATCCAAGAGACAAAGAAATCGGACAAAAACATGTCACACGGCCAGACCGTGTGGGACCACACGGTCGTGTGACTTGCCCGTGCGGTAAAGACATGTCCGTGTGAAGTTGGAAAGAAACAAGGGACGAAAACAAGCCACACGGTCGAACCGTGTGAGACCACACGGCCTTGTGGAGTAGCCATGTGATATTGCACGGCTTTACCGTGTGATGCACTGTTTCGGATTTTTGTGTCATTTTCCCACTCAAACTCTACAAGTGATCTCTCCAAACATCTATAAATAGGGTAATTTATCGAGAGACTACTTCTGTTTGTGGGCAGTATTTCAATTCAAATATCTTTTGGGAGTTAATAATAGTTGTGGTGGATCGGGAGACCCCAATTATTATTAATCTACACTTTATGCGCCACCCGGGAGGGGGAATAAATTATTTTAGCAATTGAACCCATAGAAATGCATGAATTGGTTTTTGAAACTTTAATTAGATTTAATATTAAAGAAACATGTTGAGATTATATGCCTAAGGTTGCTTCCGTGGTTGTTGAAAATACTTGTGGGGTTCGCAAATTTATTTATTTTTCTTTTATTTTTGATTTATATAAAACTTAAGATTCGGTCGCTTCAATTTATAGCCTAAGTGTTTCGTATTTAATCCCTGAGGAATACGACCTTGCTTGCCATTATCCTATAAACTACACTGTATACTTGCAGTATAGAGAACCAAAATATTTTTGGCGAACAAGACATTAAAAATTACATGGAAACACAAAAGAAATATCAAGACAACATTAAAAACATTATAGAAAATTACTCAAAAACAATATAAACAATACATAAAACAACGCATGAACAGAAAATAGCGTAAAAATAAGTAAATGTTGTATTGAAATATCGAAACAACAGTGAAACAACATAGAAATAACCAAGAAACAAATATAAACAAAATTGAAACAACATATATAACATATAAAGCAATACAAGAACCCAAAAAATCAGAAGAAACACAAAATAACCAAAAAAGTATGCAGAAGCGCAAAAGAGTAAAAAAGTGATATGAACGTAAACAGTGACTTTTTTCCAAAAGGAGAGGTATTACCGACAATTTCTCTATAATTATTTACCACCCAATCCAACTCCCCTAACAAGCCCCAAGAGTAAAATGCATTTAACCCTTAAAAACAAGTAGTCTTGAACTTTTTTTTCCTCCAAAAAATAGCATAAAACTAAAATTTCGCATTCCTTCACAAATTTACAGATATGTTGATTAAATTAATGCTAGGTGTGCGAAAATTGAGGTTATGTACATCCATTGACCATGAAAACTAAAGATCAAATTAGAATCAGATAATGGTCCAGTGATCAAAACTTTGGGTTGGATTCTCATTATCACTTCCCTCCCATGATATGGGCACTAAAAATCAATTGTCTATAAATATATAGGGATTGGATCAAATGAGACCACATAATTAGAATGAGACAGTGTGGACTAATCATGTCCACAAATCTGTAATTTTAGATGGTTAAAATTTACCCAATTTAATATATATTTTTGATTTATTTTAAATCTAAAAAGGGCAGCATTGTAATTTTATATTTAAAGGCCTAATTCAGTTAGAAAGAGCTGGGATTCGCTCAACATCGTCTTGGTCGTGTTCGCCATTCTTTGCAAAGATAGCAAAGAAAATGTTAGCTTCTTATCCGGCCGGATCTACGGCGGGAATCGGTGGGGAAAATGGGGTTGGAAATAGGAACAGGTTTTTCGATGATTTTGAGGTCATGAATTATTATCGGTCTCCGCCGCCGGAGAATTTCGAGCGCCGCCCGAGGCGGAGTCATGAGGCGGAGAGAGGAGAAGTCGATACAGATTTTACAGCAACCAAAGATTATAATAGTTTGATCGGCTTGTGTTCCGTTCTTAAAATAAGAGTTGATGAGATTAAGAAAATGTTGAACAGGGATATCGAATCGGGTGGATTTTTAAATGAGATGAAAGGGTTCTTAGAAGATTGTGAAGAGGAGCTTAATGTGGTAAGAGAAGAAGAGAAAATGGTGATGGAGGTTGTGAAGAAAACGATAGTTTATTATTAAGCAGGGGTTGTTAAGGATAAAGTGGGGAGTAATCCTTTCCAACTGTTTGTTATAGTTAAGGATTTTTTGAATAATGTTGATCAGGTTTGTGCTGTGATTAGAAAGAAATTAGAGAAGCAAAAACTGGGCGGAAATTCTAGTGGATAGATTGGTGAAGAAGACAATGCTGACGTGGAGAAACGAGGGCCTACTAGGAGGCAGTGAGGATTACTGTACACTTAGATGTTTTTCGATGTATACTTAGATGTGTATTGTTGTATAAGTAGTTAATTTTATGTATTTATGTTGTCGTATATTTATGTGTTTTGATGTATACTTATATGCGTTTTGTTGTATACTTATATTTTTGTTTGACAATTGTAATATACAGTACAAATATGTTAAATATACATCATAATAGTGTTTAAATATACATTAAATATATGTTAAATATACAGTACAATAATGAGCGTGATTTTCTCTCTCTCTACAATTGATTTACTTAATCCACGGTTCCCACATGTTAATGAGCGTGATTCTCTCTCTCTCTCTATTATAAAAATTCCTTAATTCACTAATGTTCCACATGTTTTTGTTTTGACCATTTTCATATTCATTTATATATGTGTATTAATATTTCAAATTTATGTTAAACATACATTAAAATAGTGTTAAGTATACAACAAATATATGATAAGTGTACATCATAAAATAAATTTTCTAATTTTACTAAATCATAAATAATAAAAAGACGAAAAAATGAATACATGCGTGATTTTCTCTCTTTTCTCCAAATGATTTATTTTTATAAAGTATGCGATTTTCTCGCGCCCCATGTGATTTTCTCTCTCCTAATAACTAAAATTATTCCATATTTGGATGGTCCCCCACATGTTTGTTTTGACAATTATACCCTTATTTTGCCTTAATTAAATGTTTGATGTAATTTTAACCCCTATTTATGTTAGCCATTGATATAGATAAAAGAGGGTTGAGATGAGTCCACATTGTCTCACTATAATATGTGTTCTTATTGTATCCTCCCCCTATATATATATATATATATATATATATATATATATATATATATATGTCCTCCCTTTTGACCACTAACATGAAAAAACAGAAAATATGTGTTTTAATTTGGGGGTACAGTTGTACCCCCAAACTAAAAAGATCCAACAATATTCTTTAGTGAAAAAAAATTAATAATAAATTTGTACCCCTATTTTTACAAAAAGAATTAGAAAATCTAAATAAAATAATAAAAATCCCAACAATAAAATTTCAAAAATTAAAAGATTAACTTAACAACTTAAATAAATAAATTATGGCAAACGTCAAAACCTACAAAACTAAAAAGATAAAAAAAAATCTAATAATATCAATAATGTTACCAAAAATGTGTTTTGTTGTCTCTTGTTTTCTTAATTATTACTCAAATGATTTCTTTTATATATGTGTATTAATTTTTCATGTAGATTTACGGTTACATGATCAACTTTTACAAAATTTCAAAATATGATGATCAAATTGCGTTTTGTCCTACGAGTTTAAATATTAAACAATATTATATGTATATTTTTTTAAAAATCTATCGTACCCGTTTCAAAAAATCCTGGATCCGCCATACGTAGGCTTTTGAGGTAGAAAAGCATCATTTTCTAAATACAACCTTGCGAAAGATCTTTGTGATTTAAGATTTTTCTAACAAATCTATAACATACCTCATAGTGTTAGTTTTCTTTTATATTTTACTAATATCCTAGAATAAATAATATATATTATGGACAAAAAAGGTTGCTCAAGTTAATTCGTATATTAAGTATCATTTTAATAAAGTAATTATATATTATTTTTAATGAAAATTAAAAATATTTTTAGCTATAAAGTATGTTATTTAACTGCAAGAATTGTAAAACTTAAAAATACTAACATTTTACTTTTTATTCAAAAATGAGAATTACGGTAACAAAAAAAATTAATAACCAAAAAAAAGTTAAATAAATCTAAAAATAAATAAAACGTTTATAAAATTAATTATCTATATTTATTTCCAAAAACATGACTAACAATCACAAAAAACCATAAATATTTATAATTGTTGCGTACTTAATATTTCTACCGGCAAAGGTTTTTTCTAACATGAAAAATTGAAAATAACTTCATTACTAGTTTTTTGTTTCTATTATTTCTTTTAGTATTTGATATATATATATGTATATATTAAGAAAAATAATTATAATTAGCAATCGATTAATTATTAAAACTAGAAAATTCCATTTATTTTGTTTATTTTTTTTGTCCTCATTTTCGATAGATATTTAAAAATGAGAAAAAATAATCAAGTAACTAAAAATCTTAAAATAATATTAATGTAAATAACAAACAATGAAGATTTACAATGAAACAAAACAACCATAAAACCCTAGATAGAGAAGTATATTTAACTAAAAACCTTTTTGCTCCATACATAAAAATTAAAAAATTGGGGTATACATCACCTTACATTTAATTGTATGCTCCATACTAAGTAAGTTTGATTATTTCTTCTATTTCATTTAATTTAAATATGTTATATATTTAATTAAAATTTATATAAGTTCAAATTATATAATCTTTTTTCGATGCGAAAAAACAGAAATGTTAGTTATGTATAAAGTTAATGATTTGTTTTTGTACAAATCCTAACTCAGACACATGCCTAAGTTTAACAAACGCATTTTCAAAAATAATGATTTTCAAGAATTAAACAATATTTTCAAAAATATTGATTTTCAAGAATTAAACAATATTTGTTTTGTTCTTTTTCTCTAGGTCCTCATTTCTTCTTTCTTTATTTTTTCATTTTTGTTTTCTCCTTCCTCCTTAACCCAACTTCGAACTCCCAACCACACCCCTTAATGCCAAATTGCCAACCGTTATCACTAATGACAATTTATTAAAATAGAAGACGTATTGTACGACATTGGACAAAGTATGGCATAATAGATATTTTATTAAAAAGTTAAAAGTGTTAGAATTTACTAATGGGAAGGACATATATGTGCTTGATTTCAAAAATCAAGAGGGATTTTAGGAATTGTATGCTATATCATTTGGAGTTTTTTTTTAAAGAAAAACAAAAATGAGAGTCCTCAGAAGACATCTTAAAAAATGAAAGAACACCCTAGAGAGCTAACTCATTGACTTAATTAATGAGATGGATACTACAAAACACAACAAAAATAATGAGCGTTTTTTTTCGATGGGTTTGGGTTTAGTTGGGATTCTAATTACAAATAGGATTCGTCTTGTTTTTTATGTTATTTTTTGTTGTTTCGTATAATCCATGAGTGTCTCATAAAAAATTTTGCCTTTTCAAAAACATAGCGAAGTAGCAAGTTTTTCTTACGTTTAGAAATTTGCAGCACCATACCTTATATATGATGAAGATGAGTGTTTGTCACTGACTACCAACAACAGCGCCAAAATCATACGTAGGGATCTCCTTCGAATCACAGATCATATGCACACTGCGCCAATTAAAAATGCATGTCAATAAGTTGACATTCTTAGTATTCTCAGATCATATACTCTTATACTTCTTATCTAAATAATAGTAACTTCTTATTTTTTGGAAAAACAATTATATGATGTATTCTTTCTATTTGAACTTCTCGAATACTTTAATTTTTTTCAAAAAATTAAATTCATATGAAAAAACAATTTGATAGGTTTCTAACAATGTATGATACGCATATATAAAAAGTCTGATAATATATAATCTTAATCATATAAAGTAAGTATTTCTCAAAACAAACCCATAATAATTGGTGAAGCGAGATCTTATACGAGATTATATAAACGTACTTCATGATTATATATAATTTATACTATATAATATAACATTATCTGATATTATATTCTATTCAAAAATTGAATATATTATGTAAGATTATTAGTGATTAAAAAAGCTTTAATAAAACCCAAAATGTGTTTCTGATTACAAAAAAATCTTTATATATATCATATTCATATATAATTTTTTTTTGAAAAGATAGATTTTTAATATTAAAAAATTAGTATTCTCTGAATAATACACCATACTAAAAAATACTTTAAAACTTTATATTCAAATCTATATATGCGGAATAATATCCTGCCTACCATCAACATAGCTTGATGTGTCTATTGTTTTTAGTATGTAAAAATCTATATACATGGAATGATCTCCAGCCCAACATCGATACAACTTAATGTGTCTATTGTTTATGTTTTACACAAATCTGTATATACAAGAATGATCTTTCGCTAACCGTCAGTACATTTTTAATGTGATCAATATTTATGTTATATTCCAATTCTATGTATAGAGAAACAATCACACACCCTTTGTCGACACAACTTACCTATTGGTGATGATGCAATTTTTTCTAGGGAATGATCACCATCCTTACGAAATATTCATTATGGGTTGATACAGTACATGTACCTGATTACTAGAATAGTTTGTGCATCACACTGGGGCCTCATCTAGTGAAGTCTAATTGACATAAATTAATGAACTAATTATAGAAAAAATTATTATATGATATGATCTTATTTTTAGTTACAAAATATAGATAACTAGACAAGGTGTCTATATGTAAAATACATATTAAATTATATGACTATAAAATATATATTAGTCTATTTATTTATTAATTCCTTTGTAAACTTGCATATAATTCTAGCTTACTAAATTACATCATTAAATTAGGAATCTATTTATAAAAACAACAACAAGGCATATACATAGCATAACATGTTTTTGAATGAGCTGGATAGGGAGATTTGTGAAATAAATAATTGTCTATCATTTGGCAAATAAGAGATAACTTCTATATCTGGATCGAATTGACTATAATTAAAGAATTAATAATAGTATTTTTCAGATACAATCTATTTAAAAATCAATGAAATAAACTTCTCAAGTAATCTCAAATTCTAGGATTTACTATATTTATTTCTTTATCACACTAGAATTCATTTATAATGAAGTCCAACTGAAAAAAATTATGGAACTAATTATAATAAAAATTAGTATATGGTATAATCTTATTTTAGTTAAAATTATAAAAATGCTTACAAGGTGTATATAAATTAGATATATATTAATTTATCTAATTATACTTAATATATGTATTTATATTAATCTATTTATTCATTAGTTCCTTTCTAAGCCTATGTATAATTTGAGTTTATTTTATTACATCATTAATATATTAATCTATTTATAGAAAAACCAACAAGTTAGTTTAAGTACCATAACATGTTTTTGAATGAGTCAGATAAGGAGATTTATGGAAGAAACTATTGTCTAGCCCAATTAAGAGATAATTCCAATTTTATATGTCAAATTGATAAATAAATGAAAGTAAACTTTCAAGTTAAAATATTGATATACGAGATTAACTACATTTCTTTTTAAATAAAATCTAATTGATAAGAATTACAATACTAATTATAGAAAAAATAGCATATGATATAATCATAATTTAGTTAAAAAATATAGAAAAACTGACTAGATATGTATAAATAAGATATATATTAATTATAGATAAAATAACAGATTGTTATTTACCATATTAAAATTTCAATTCAACTGGATCATAGAATAATATATATATATATATAATAACACACCTGTTTTTATTTTTGTTTTCCCACCTAAATACACTTGCTAAAACCGAATTATGATTTTATTTAATTAAATAAAAAGTACATTGCATCGAAAAACGTCTTTAGTTGAATTACACGCTATATGAACAACTTGATTGAAAATAGTTGGAATAATGTATTTAGAGACTTAATGCAATTATTAAAATACACTATTAAATAATGATAGAATACATTCAAATTTGGAAATTGAGGTTCTTAAGAGATTTAATTATGTTTTAATCATAAATTCAAGGTTTCATTATTATCTAATTAAGTGTATGATGAAGGCCTTTTATGAAATAAGAGACAGTAAACATGTAGATTTGATTTTAGATACTAGGTATTATATCTATACAAATTGTCCACACCTAAAGTTGGAGAGTTACAATTACACGTTCCCAAATTCGTAAGTAAGGCATACTAGTTATAAGGTAAATAAAAATCCATTCGCAACTATAATGCATGAACATAATATTCTTTGAATTATTCTTATTATATGTGATTGCGATATCTTATTAAATATTTGAGGGTATGATATGATGCAACTTTATCTGCATGATGTTGAAGAAAAGTATTTTCATTGACTGCTCCAAGTGCGCGGAAGCATGCTTGCGTACTTCTGATATATGTTTAGGTACAACAGGTGGGATACTTCCTGTGAGCATAGGGGTAGATGGGAGATGGATTCTCGTTGGGTCACAGGAGGATGGACCACTTGTATGTACCTACGTTATGACCTCGCAGAGTGAGATACTTCTTGGCAGACACAAGAGACGCAAGTCTAGGTGGGAAGATGGACCACACGTAGTCTCATCCTGATATTATTCGATATTTAATTATTATTGTGTGCAGAGCTCTTTTCTGGTGCAAGTAGTTGGGTCTGGGGCTCAATAAAAGAAAATGATTTTCAGTAGAATGTTTTTATTCACTAATTTACATTCTAGCATTACATATTGGAAAAGTCATGTTGTTTATATTGTTCTCTTGATATGCATGATTTTTACTTGCTAAACATTAGCTTATGTAATTCATGCATTGTAAGTGAGCATGGTGATGTGGGAGACCCATTTCGCTTACTAGGTAGGCCGTTGGAGCTCATAATGTTTCGAGATATTATTTACATGGATGACGAACTATTCAACTAAGATTTTGGCTGCTTTGCTTTTGGTATCTATTTTATTCTATCTGATTTTGTACTGCTTGTCATTTTTGAAATCCCTATTGTAAATATATGTGTAGATGGTTTGAAGTATGAGTTGTGGGCTTCTATATGTTGTTATAGTACTTACGTATAGATCGGGAGGCTAGCCCTTAACTTATGGACATGGCTCAATACTTCATAATCAGCTACAAGAACAATGTTTGACAAATAAATTGTCTTCTATTATATTGTGATAGAAAAAGAAAAAATTATTTAAGTACGAATCTTTTGTTGTAAAATTGGACTATTTTTGTTTATTTTCATGTGTCGGGAGGTTGGGTATCATAGACTGGTATTAGAGTTTAATTGTAGATTTTGAAGACTGTCCACATACATGAACTTAAAACTTGGGGAGTCTAGCCGTGCCAGTAAGTCATGAAATTGTGTGATGCTTTATATGTTTTATCTATCAGGATCATTATTTGTCATGAATTATATTGGCAATATGATATTAGGATTATTGCGAGATGTTAAGATATGAACTTAAAAATCATAAATGAAAGTCTCGTGTATCCTTGTGATTCCATTTTTTAGATATGACTTAAATATGACCCAATTTTTAGATTTTTTAGATATGACTTAAATATGACCCAATTTTTTCTAAGACAGTGTTCTTAGGTTCATGTAATAAGTCCTTCAGATGATAAAGAAAAATATATTTTTGATATACTACTCTTAAGACACTGAGCAATATTTCGTTGTCTTAACATGAGTCTATTAAGCAATGTTTTAGTGTATTAGTTTGATGAAGTTTTATGGTAAATCCTAACAGAATCCATGAAATTTTTCATTCCATGAAATTTGTCATATAAATTGGCATCTACATCCAGAACACCACTTGGAGATTATTGGGATAATACCTAGATTACTTCACCATAACAACTTAAGAATAAAAAGAAGAACTTAATCTATCGATGGAATTTTAGGAGGTCATATATCTAGGCTTAAATGATCCTATAAGTTGGCTGAGATTGGATGATTAATAAGAATAAACATGAATTACGAGGAAAATAGTTAGAAATTGGGTTCAAATTGAAAGTCTAGGGCATGATTTAAGACATGTCGGAAGGTAGAGATGAAAAAGATATCGAGGTAGAGACGACAATAATAGATGTTGAAACATAGAGTGATGTATTGGTTGTGCATAACAAAATGCGACTACTGCTACTCGTGAATTTTATGGTCAGTAGAGTTATAAACTGATCATATATAGAAATTTAAGTTAATGAAAGAATAAGTATAAAAAGGAATTAATTTTTGCTATAAGAGTTAGCTTTGAAGAAACCATCATCGTGTTTGATGTATTTATGATATTCGTTTAATTGGAAAATTTGGGCTTTTGTTTAATATAGTTCATGTTGCATTACCTTACCATACATGATTATTACATGTACTTACTGAAAATTGGTAAACTTTAAGTGAAACTATTATTAATTTTAGGGAAGCGATTAAGACTTAATGATCCCCTTAAATGAATTTTAATTTACATATATGTCAAGCAGGAGAATAAATCTTGAGGTTGTGTACTAGTTGTCAAAGTTAAGATTTATTTGATAAATTAAGACGGATTACTGCAATCTTGAGAACTAATTTTAGGTTTGAATTTTCTTTAAGTTTCTTGTTGTATAGTTATTGATTAGTGTCGTAATGTTTTCACAAAATTGATGATCAATAACAGTATTTGACGGTCTTATATGGGTATGTTTCTTGAGTATCATTGAGGATATCTTAGCGAACTCTTGATAATAAGAAAATTTTAGTTGATACTTATAAAATGATGTTAGGAACTTCGGAGGAAAAAAGTTGTTCAGTTAAGTATGTGATCTTTTGGTTATATATGTAGTAAAATATGATTTTAGAATATGTAATTTTAGGGTAGGTGTTTGTGTAAATACATCAAACCTTGAAGTTTAGTGAAATGGAAAGGACCATGCGATAGAAATAAGAAGTTTTCTTATGTCGTTGATTATATTGGGTATAAGTTAAACTCTGGTTATTGTTCATTAGTCATTTTATGTACGAGTATTTGGTATTGGAATATTTAAATCAATAAAGAAACATTTGTGTAATTCTAGGTAATTGATTGGAACTTTGACGACTCCGTTAATTATTGATTATTTATTACAATGGTTGTGTTATTATTGGATTTGGTTCCTTGTTGATACAAGATAATAAAGTTACTCGAACTCATCAAACATACGAGATTATTTCTATAATAAATAAGCAAGCTTGCGAAATATCATTATAAGCAATAAAGAGTAGAAACTAAGAATATAATTGAGAAGTGAGTTTAGATATAGTAACCGCTGAACAATTTTTGTCATCTGGATGAAAAAGTTTTATAAGACTATAATTTATGACAGCTTTATGAGATAAGATATTGTCGAATTGAGAATTATAAAGGTTGATCTCAAGCAAATGATAAATAATTAGGGTTAACCCAGTGGCCACGGGCACTACTCTTCAGTAAAGAGGCCCAGGTTTGAGTCTCTGCAATGACAAAGCCGGATTTTTCCATAAAACAAAACTCGAGTAAATACTAAATTATTTGTTATTGATATATTGGGTGAATAAGACCGATTGAATTAGAATTAAAGTGCTTAGGAAAAAGATAATAACATGTTAGTGTTGCAACACAAGTGGCACGGAGACACCTAACTTGTTTCTTGATAAATGACTAAATGATTCAATATTAATATAAGTAACGCAAAATTGGAGGATTACGTTTTGGGTCATGATCTTTATTCTTCTTCTTATTGGGGTTGATCTAATGGAATCATAGTTTTGATATCTCATAGGAAGATATAAGTATTTGGTACTAAAGATGTTCGTATTCAGACAACTTAAGGTTATAGGGATGGTAATGAATATGTGTTATTGTTCAGAAATTAATAGAATAGCTAAACTTGCTATTCTAACCCACTTATCGATAGATTCATCTTATACTATTATTTTATAAAGTTTGATATAATACTAAAGATACGATTCACTTGTCTAAAAAAGCCTACACAAAAATATTGGAAAATACAATAATTATCTTCTATTATTACAAATCATCCCCATATGTAAAGACAATTAGAAGAACGATCTAAATTTGAGGATCCTTCTTACATTATCTTAAGGTAAATATGATTGAATCATTGCATTTGGAGGATTTGTAGATAAAAGTCTACGAGTCTACTACTGGAATGGTTCTTTGTAATGTCTCATATAGAAGCAAGGATAGTTATTGTTTTATTAGCAATGATGCTAAGCAGTTTTGGTCATATATGATTTGAAAGAATATAGTATAAAACACCAAGACTTGATTGTTGATATATATACTTGTGATACAGGGACTGCGTATTGTTTAAAAAGGACACAACAAAAAAGAGCTATAGAATATTGAGATAAAGAAAAACTCAACACTAGATGCATCGACTGGTAAATATATTGAAGGTATTAAGGATACACTTTCCAGACTCGACCATTCTTTATCGAAGTTTTGGATACATTAAGTAATTCATGGACTCATGTTAAGAACATTCATTGCAAAATCATTTCATATTTGAAGAATGAGTAATTACATACATTTTGGGTAAAGAAGAAATGTGTACATAAATTTTACTATCCTGACTAACGGAGTTCAGATGATAGGAATATATTATTAGTTAATGTGAGTTAAGAAACTATTTATAAAGAAAGGATGAAATGAAAACTCTTTTGTTCTTTTTTAAGTAGTGGTGAATGTAATACCTGGCCTCAATTTACTCATTTGGCAAGTCTGATTATTTGCATTTATGTTGACATTTCATGATGGACATCATTTTATTTAATATTTTAATAATTAATCTTTTGAAGTTATCACACAACAGTAGTTTGCATATGCATTAACTTTATGGGTCAATCAAGTACTCAAATAGAAAGAATTAGGTGTCAAACTGTTAGGTATCGTAGCTTACACATTGTAGAATGAAAAGTAAAAAAGTTAGTATATTACGAGTGGTAAACTTAGAAATGAGGGACAACACCAAAGGAAGATAACATCCAAATATTTTAGATAAAAATATTAATTTAGTTCTTGAAATAGATTCAAATATTAAATCTAATATATATACATAGAGCTGGCAAAATGCAGCTAGCCCGAGTTTGGACTGGGTTGGCCATGATTTATTAGGCCTAAAGAAAGCCAGGCGCCTATTTGGCCCAACCCGATTGTCCCGTGGGTTGGGGTTAGCCATACTCTTAGCCTAACCCGATAGTTTTTGTGTACAAAATGCACACATGGATTGGGTTGGGCCATGCATTTTCACAGTCCAACCAAAATTGGGCTAGTCCACTCTAGGCCAAAAAATTTCAAAAGCCCAATGGACTATTGGGCCACGCCAGGCCGACCCAACCCATTGCCAACTTTATATATACATATAGGGTGATAGTTAAAATATTATTAGAGATACAATTTACTTAAGAAGAAATTAATCATCTTAACAATGATTATAATAATAGTAGTGATGGCAATAATAATAAGTTGGATGATATTAAGAATAATAAAAAACGAAGGCATGAAATTATAATTTCAAAATAAGAAATATCCATAATATAATAAGCATAAAACAATTTACCTACAAATCATATATTTATTTAACGTACACATATAACTAATTGACTATATATTAATTACATAAGTGTACATATATATATATATATATATATGTCTATATAAATTTTGTTTTCTACCAGATAACTTATAAATAAAATAGGATATGTGATGCTGCTTTTTAGGGCAGATCACTCCAAGTCGATGGAGTTAACCAAATTCCTCTTTTCGAGAGGGAAATCTTCACGTTAGTCCTTTCCTCGAGGGGGAAGTCGTCTCTTCTTCTCCTTCAACTGGAAAATCTTTTGATGGGAACTCGCCAGCACACGCGCAAACGTTAGAGGGCCCCGGGGATTGTCCTAGGGAGGCCCCTCCGACGCTCAAGTCAGCACGGTGAACGAGAGAAATAACAGTAAACGGATAATATAAAATAATGCGTAGTAGGATTCTGAATTAATTTACTTACAGATAATAGGAGGGACCTTTTTATACCGAGATAGGCCCTGTGGGCCGTGTAGGAGAATTCGGCCTATGGTCCAGTCCACGTAGGAGAAAATAGCCGATGGACCAAACCTAGACTCCTTTGGGCCGGTTTAATTAATAAGAGCCCATTGGGCAATTAATATTAAATAAAAATATATAAAATGAATTATATATTTAAATTATTAAATATTTTTTTCCCACAACATAAGCCCCCCAGCTCCGGTGTTGCGGAGAGATGAAGTAGTGTGGAAGATACGCCGTTACTGTATTTGGCTTGTCCCACTGGTGCCTCTTGTATTGCCTTCAGAGGATCTATGACTGCTTTTGCACGAGGACGCTTAAGAGGAGAGCCTTTGACCATTTCTTCCAAAAGTAAATTTTTTCTTCCCACCTCTCAACTTTGAAATTTTTTGCTTTGTAGAAAACTTAGGAAATTTCTTGAAAGTTGGCTGAGACTTGAGGTGAGACTTGAGATGAGAGTCCAATGAGGTGGGAGATTGCTCCGGGGCGCCTCCCCGGAGCGGGCTAGGGCGCCTAGTGGGTTGGCCTTAAGGGCGCCCCCAGGATCCCTCTTACATGGTGGAGGGTGCCCTCCCGCGGGGCGGCCCAAAACCCCCGGTCCTTCATTCCTTGTATTTTATTCCTCTTCTCTAGAGGTTTTCCCATCCTAAGTTGTATCTCGGTTTCTGGCCTTTCTTCATCTCCTCGCTTTTGTAGGTCCCAAGAGGTGAGTTGTAAGATTTAGAAGGGGCAGAGGTTGAATAAACCTTACCAAAATTTGGAATGTAGGCATTTTAAATAATTTTACAGAGTTAACTCAGATCAGCTAAGTCCTGAGGGACAGCTAGGTTGGCTTACTTCAGAAAAGTTACCCACTCAATAGACTCGACTGAGCTGTGGGTAGTATAACTCAGTTGGGTCAGCTAACACTGAACATTACAGTTAATTTGTTTTTGTTAAGCAGAAGACTTTTCACCCTTGATGTTTTAAACTTATTTTTAACACATGTTTTTAGCAAGGTTATTATCAGTTGAGTTAAGCAATTTTAACTTAACAACAGATATCAAAAGTGTGCAAGAAAGTAAAGTGTTGTACGTAAAATGACACAAGCAAATTTTATAGTGGTTCGAGAATGGGGTAATTCCTCTAATCCACTCTTCTCCAACTCCTGGAGGAATCCACTAAGTAACAGATCTAGTTACAAAGCAGTAATCAGTCCGAGTCAGTCTTGATCACACAGGTGGCTGCTCCTAGGACTCAGCCTCTTCACAAAATGGTTGTCTTGCTACTTCAGCTCCCTCGAACTCTTGGAATTGATCACACAGCCTAAGCTTCTGGTTCGACCTTGAACCTTACTACAACTCCTTCAACATTGGAGAGTATACCGCTTTAGTTCTTAAAACTGTTTCCTCTTCAACTTGATAAAGTATTTTTTCCTTCACTGAATGTAATGGATCGAGTTCCTTTAATTTTAGACTTGAGGAATATCTATGAAAGCTTGAGAGTATTTCTACAGGTTTTCTTGCTTGATTGCTTGATTATTCTCTTAGAATTCTTTACCTTCTCTCACTTGCTTCCTCAGCCTTTTATAGTGCTTATTTGAAAATTTGCCCGTTGAAGAAATAGGTAATTTTCAAATAACACTTCTTGGTTGTTGGCTTGTCTTTTCTTGATCTGCAGCTTGTGATGGTGACATTTCCTCATATTAATGAGGTGTTCAACATTTTAGGTTCTGACACAAGCTCAGTGCTTCCCATTGATTTATTCTATTTGCACGCTTCTGGGATGAGCACTTTTAGACATGGCAACATGGATGTATTACTATAATAAGTAAAGTCCTTGACCTCTATGCAACGGATTAATATCAATCGGCTTGACTTGATAGCTGCCTTTATCCCTTTGACTTGAGTCTACTCCAACCTTTTAGGAATGACTCAACTGTCTGTCAACTGGCATATTTGGCTCTCAATTGACTTGCCTGTCTCTTCTTCATCCTTTACTCAGATGTCTCACAGATGGGTCTCCTCTTCAGTCGAGTCTGTAACTTCCATCTTGACTTCACACAGCTGACACACAGCTGGGTCTTCACTTCGATCTTCAGTTGACTCTTGTATTTCTTCAGCTTAGCTGACTTCACTCAACTCATGCAATCCTATCTATTACAAGTTGAATTACAAGGAAAATTGGGTGCCAACTTTCTATTCTAAGTTTTATATGGTATCGTCAAAATCTAAACATAAATTTTCCTAACAGCTTTTCCGCCTTCTCGAGAGTCTAGCTATTGATTCCTTGTCCGTGGGGACTTGTTCTTTATTGCGTAGAGGTGAATTCTTCCCTTTTGGAAGGAAGCTTTAATTCTTCTGGAGTGGACGAAGATACCTGTGATTTGCTTTATCCCTTCCGAGCTCGGAGGGAGCACCCTTCTAGAGCTTGGGAAGAGCACCCTTCTGGAGCAGTGATAGTTATTTTTCAGCATAGATGGCCCTTCACTCTTGCCCACATGTTTAGGGCTTACTTATGCACTTGGATATTTCTTGCTTTCTCTTTTCTTCTTGAGACGTTTCTTCGCCCTAACGCTATATGGATGTCTTTCCTTATGCATTATGCTTTGTTTTATCATGCTTTACTTGTAGTATTTGCATGTGACTTCTTATTGATTACTTGTTCATTTTCTAAGTTGAGGTGGATCTTCCCGTCGGAGGAAAGTCTTGATTTCTTCGGAATAGCCGAAATTACTTGTTCTGGAGCTAACTGAGGCCGCCTTTCCCAAGCTTAAGGGGCGCCCTTCCAGAGTTCGGAGAGGGCGCCCTTTTGGAGCCTGGTGGGGGGGACTCTTCTGGAGCTCTTCTTCAGTTCTTACTCTTTTGTTTTGATCTCTTTCCTCTCGGTATTTGAGATTTTGCCTTCTTTTTTTTGTCGGAGAAGAATATTTTGTGGGGTGTCCTTCCGAAGCCTAGAGTGGGCATCATCATGGATTTCATGGAGTATTTTTCGGATCCTGGAGGAGGTCCCTTCTGGAGCTTCCTTCATAATCTTTGATCTCTTCTCCACGTGTGTTAACTTTTTCGCCTTGTTTTCCTTGCACATGTTCACCATGGAGAACAATTTATGGGTACTCTTCCGAGGAGGCCCCTTCCTCCAGGGTCTTAGCCGAAAGAGAAAGAACTTTTACTAGGACCTCCTTATGAGGAAGACCCTCCCTTCCGAGGTTTTAGCCAGAAGGGGTCATCCGATCCGGGGTCTTAGCCGGGTGAGGTTATTTTCGAGGATCCCCGTGAGGAAGCTCCTCCCATCTGGGGCTTTTGCCAGAAAGATTCGGTTTGTTGAGGAGAGCGCCCAAGTGGTCATTGACCTTGGCCATATGTGGCCATTAACTGCATTCACAACATCAAATAAAAATGTGAAAGCACTTTTATCAAATATTAAATGATAAATACCAAAGCCGCCAGAGCGCGAGGAAAAACTCATGTTTGCGAAAGCTCACGAGATCTATAACTCCCAAGACTGGGAGGTGCCCTCACTATCTAGTCGAGAAAGCTTGCTCATCTTTGGAGTGGCAACATAACATTCCCGGGCGATTCTTTGGACATCCCTTCTGCTTCTTCATGCATTCTCGAGAGTGCTCTCGGTCCTCCGGAGATCATATTGATTACTCCGACTACGTGAGTGTCACTCCTTTTCTCTCTGCGGTGTCTGTGTGGAACTAGTCTTGTTAAGGTTCCGCTTCATGCGGTCTTGGATCATGGCAAAACATGCTCTGATCCATGTAGTCCTTGAGGTGGCCTTTCTGGAGAAGTTGCTCTATCTCCTTCTTCAAAACGAAATGATCTTCCATGGGTGCCCTCTTTCTCTGTGATATCGACAATATAAATTGGAGCGTGTCCGTGTAGGGTTGCTCCTCAATGGTTGCAGAGGATCAATGATCCTCTTCTTTTGGGCGGCTATCAGTGCCTCCACTATTGGAGCATTGAGAGGTGTGTAGCTTGGCCCATTATCTTTTCTTGGACCCTTCTGTGGTTGATTCTTGTTTTCTTCCCAGTACTTGCGCTTGGCACCTGGTTCAAGCTTGGTTGACTCTTCTGCTCGAATATGCTATTTTGCTTGGCTCAATAACTCCTCCATGTTGGAGGGAGGGTTCCTGGCCGGGATTCCTTCAGATGCCTCTGACGCAGATTTTGCTACAATATCTCGGCTAAGGTCTCATGCTGGACATCAGAAACTTTAGTGACGGCTTCCACGAATCATTTCATAAACTCCCGCAATGTTTCTCCTTCCTTTTGCTTCACCTGAAAGAGGTGAGCGATAGTCTTAGGACACTTTCTGTTGATGGAGAATTGCTGCATAAAAACTTAAGTGAGCTTATCCATCCCGGAGATCAATCCCACTGGGAGTTGATTGAACCACGTCAGTGCCTGTTTGGTCAGGGTAATGTGGAACACTTTGCAGTAGAAGGCATCCGTCATATCATAGAGATCCGCATTGGCGTAGAATTTGTCCAAATATTTCTGGAGGTTGGAGGTTGATTCCCGATGGCAGAGGTTCTTAGGTTAATTCCTTCATGGTTTAACTCTCTTCATGTTCTCCAAAGAGTTGAGCCTTTCTTGCTCCTTTTGTGTTGGGGTGTACCTTTCCAATGAATAGAGTTTTTGTGGATCTTCCTCCAGCTGAGGATGGTTCATCGATAGGTTGTTTGGGGAGTTCTGTCTTTATGTAAAGGATTGCATATTCCCAAAATAGCCTGACTAGTATGGATGGCTCCTGGATTCTTTTCTCGAGCACCGAGGGGAGTTTGTGCATCATTTCTGGACTTCAAGGTTTGTTTGTCCTTCATCAATGTGATGGCTTCTTCAACATACTAGTTGCTGCGGCCTGCAATAGTTGAGTGCCCTTACGAGGGGTCTTCATCTAGCTGGATTAGCTCGGGGATATCATTCGGTGTTTACGAGAGCATTGATGTCTTAGAGTGTTCTGGGTAATTACATTGAGTTGTAGAGCTTCCCAGGTTCATCGGACTAATCTGGTGCGCAGAGCCTTTCAGGAGGAGAAAATTGTGGAAGGGGGCCTTTTGGCCATGTAGGGGCGTTCCCTTTAGCGGGCAAAGACGCCCCCTTCAGCTGGGCCAGGGCGCCTCCTTCAACTTTTTGAGTTGTTAAATGGCGTCCCTCTGGAAGGAGAGGTCTATCCTTATGTATTCTCAATGATCTGCCTTCTTGCTTGGTGTTCCCGGCTTTGGAGCCCGCGGCTTCCCCAAATCACTTCATGAGGTCTTGCAGTAACTCTCCTTTTGGTTGAAAAAGATGAGCCATGGTATCTGAATACTTTTTTCTGATGGAGAATCATCGTGCGAAGGCAGTAGTGAGTCTCTCCCAGTGATTGATCTAACTGGGAGCTCATCAACCATGTTAGTGGTGCTTGGTCAGTGTTGTCCTGACACTTTACAACATGAAGCATCCATCATACCGTAGAGATCTCCCTTTGCATGGAGTTTGCCTAAGTGCTCCTGGTGGACCTCCAATCTCATCATACTCCGGGAGGCTAGAGATCTTGATGCCCGAGGGCAATGGCTTGGCCCGAATTGTAGGGGCTAGTGAACTTCCTCCTTATAGAGATGGCCCGCAAGTTGGCTTGGATGATGCTTTACCGCATGTGACTCTTCTACGGGCTTGTGAATGTGGACTTATGAGTGTTAGGCTTAATTTCCAGCTTCTCTTCTAGCGGGAGCGTGCTGGTCTCCTTGATTTTTTTCCAAGTCCTTAATTTCTTTTATCTTTTTCCCCAAGGTTGGGGTCTTCAACATCTGGCGGAGCTTTGAGCAAAGTCTCCACGTAGATTTCGCCGCAACATGGTTCCTTGAAGCAGCTTAGTCAGCTTCTTTGGGCAGGGCTTTAAGGTCTCCTCACGTTAAGCAAACTACTTCATCAGGCGGAGCCCCCAAGGAGGAGGAGACGACGCCCTTCTCAGTTTTAAGCAGATGTTGCGCCCCTCCAAGAGGAGGGGTGCTAGCCTCTCATCTTTAATGTGATAGTTCTTCGTGCTGATTCCTGGATTTACAGCCAGTAGCATGGAATTCTTTAGGTAATGGCGGCTCTTCACGATTCTCGATGTGTTATTCTTTTCTTCTTCCTTGACTATGCAAGTTAGGTTTTCAATGGTGGGTGGAGACCGGTGTGGTCTCCCCACGGCTTCGCCCACAGCTTGACTCTTCAAAGTATTCCAGCCAGCTTTGTCCAACAGAGCTTGGAAGGCTTCCCACTTCAGGTGAACGTCTTCAGGGGAAATCCCCTCTTCTACGCAGTGTCGGTAACGTCCTTCCCTCCCATGGGGGATGTGGCATTCTTCCGCTGGGCAGGTAAATTTTCTCAATGTGCGGAACTCCTTCGGATGGAGGTGGTGGCACCCTTTATTCTTGCGGAGGAGGTAACGCCCTTCTCGATGGTGAGGTAGCTGGCGGATCCCGCCTTCTTGATGGTCTTTCCTCTTGCTGGTCTCTGGCCCTAGGGCCTGCAGCTTGGGATCCGGTCCTATACGCTTGAGGTCAGGTCTGCGTCTTTATGTGCTTTTGCTTTTCCCACAGACGGCACCAAAATGATGTTGCCTTTTAGGGCAGATCACTCAAAGTCAATGGGGTTGGCCAAATTTCTCTTCCCGAGAGGAAAGTCTTCACGTTAGTCCTCTTTCCGATAGAGAAGTTTTCTCATCTTTCTCTTCCCGAAGGGAAAGCCTTCTCGTCTTCTTCTCTTTTGAGCTGGAAAATCTTTTGATGGGAACTTGCTTGCACACACGTGCAAAGTTAGAGGGTCCCGGGGATTGTCCTAGGGAGGCCCCACCGACACTCAAGTCAGCATGGTGCATGAGAGAAATAACAGTAAACGAATCTGTAAAATAATATGAAGGAGGATTCTGAATTAATTTACTTACAGATAAGAGGAAGGATCTTTTTACACCTGGGAGATGGGTTCCATGGGCCGTGTAGGAGAATTCGGCCTATGGGTTAGTTTACGTAGAAGAAAGTGGCCGATGGGCCAAACCTGGACTCATTTGGGCCGGTTCAATTATTAAGAGTCTATTGTGTAATTAATATTAAATAAACATATATAAAATGAATTATATATTTGAATTATAAAATACTCCCCAACAATATGTTTAACATATAGAAATCTTATTCCAATTTACCTATATATATATATATATAGAACTTAATACTGAAGTAAATTTAATATTTTAATAAACATATCCTCCACCACCTCACTCCTAATAAATGTGTTTATATATATAAATATAACATTTTGTAAAATTCTAATAGAACAACACACTCACATATTCAGATAGAAGTAACAGATCAAAGAAGGGGATATGGAGGGCAAGCAAAAAAGTAAAAAAGAGGAAAAGAAATTGAGAAAATGGAGAAAGAGAAGAGGAATTAAAAAATGAACAAAAGAAAAGAAAGAATGAAAGGATTCAGAATACACGTGCCAACACAAATGTGCGAATTAGGAAACTAAATAGAGAAAATTACATAAAATAATTACATTTTATAAGGTATATTTGAGATTGCAGCAATATATTGGAATTGATATATATTTTTAATTATGTTGGCATGATATATATATGAAATTTCAAGAAGTAATTAAAATCGAAAAACACCTTTAGTTGATTTACAGGCTATCTGAACAACTTGATTGAAAATAGTTGGAAGAATGTATTTAGAGACTTAATGCAATTGCTAAAATACACTAATTAAATAATGATAGAATGCATCTAAATTAGGAAACTGAGGATCTTAAGAGATTTAATTAGGTTTTAATCATAAAATTCAAGGTTTCAGTATTACATAATTAAATTTATGATGAGGTCTTTTATAAAATTGGGATAGTAAACATGTCGATTTGATCATAGATATTAATTTGTTATATCCATACAGATTGTCCACAGCTAAAGTTGGAGAGTTCAAATTACACATTCCCAAATTCGTACGTAAGGCACAGCCAGTCATAATGTAAGTAAAAATCCATCTGAAACTACAATGCATGACCATAATATTATTTAAATTACTATTTGTATTATATGTGTCTGCGAAATCTTATTAAATATATATGGGTATGATATGATGTAAATTTATTTGCATGATGTTGAGACATGGAATTTGGTGAGCTGTTGAACATATCTTTCATGGCATCTTCACGTGCATGCATAATATACCCTTATATCGAGATCTTATTGCATGCACGACATTATTCATGTGGAGAAAAATATATTTTTGTTGACTACTGCTAATGTGCCGAGGCATACTTCGTGTGCTTATGATATATATTTAGGTACAGTATGTGGGATACTTCCTAGTGAAGACAACACTAGATGGGAGATGGCTCTTGGTGGGTCAAAGAAGGATGACCACTTGTATATACCTATGTTATGACCCTGCGGAGTGGGATACTTCTTGGCAGACAAAATGGGAGCAAGGATGGGACCTTTGGTGGGCCACGAGAGGATAGGCCACACGTAGTTTCATACTGCTATATTGGTCATTTCATTATTGTTGTGTGCAGAGTTTTTTTCTGGTTCATAGTAGTTGGGTCGGGGGCCCAATGAAACAAAATAAATTTAAGGGAAATGTTTTAATTCATGAGTTTACATTCTAGCATACATGTTAGAAAAGTCGTTTTGTTGATATTGTTCCCTTAACATGCATGATTTTTACTTGTTGGACTTTAGCTCATGGAATTCATGCATTGTAGGTGATCATGGTGATATGTGAGACTTGTTTGGCTTACTTAGCAGGCTGTTAAAGCTCCTAAAGTTTTGAGAAACTTTTTACGTCGGGCTAGGGTTTTGGCTTGCTTTGGTTTTGGTATCTATTGTATTATATTCTCATTGGTACTATTCGTCACTTTTGAAATCCCTAACGTGAATATACTTGTAGATGGTTTGAAGTATGAATTGTGGACTTGAATATGTTGTTATAGTATTTATGTACAGACATGGGTGGCTACCCTTTAGCTTGTAGACATGGTTCAATCCTTCATAATGTGCTACAAGAACAATGCTTGAAAAATAAATTGTCTTTTATTATAATTCATAGAAAAAGAAAACTTTATTTAAGTACAATTTTTTTGTAGTAAAATTAGACTACATTTATTTCTTTTATTGTGCCGGGAGGTGGGTGTCACAACGTGACTAATTAGTTTGGAAATATAGTTGAGGAAAATATAATTGCAAGTCGTATGATGGTTTTAAATACTTTACAATTATATGAGCTTGCGAAGAAGATACCAATTACTTCAAAACGACAGAATTTATGATGGGGCAAATGGATTTGTGTCTCATTTGTGAAGATGCAAAATTGATTGTTGCCTACATCGAAAAATACATGTGTCCAAGTGATTCTTAACTTGTATGAGTTTTCGTTTGGTAACAATCCTAAATAGTGGGTTTGTTGTGCCTATGTAAGTTCGAGTCGCTCGATATAGGTTTTCTCTAAAAGGAATTTCTTGAGCATATATATGCGAGGTCAGAAGAGATCTCGATACTATGCAAGTTGCAAGATCATTAGAGGTGCTCATTTTACTAGTGAGGATGTTGTACTCTAAACTTATCTAGCAATCACTTGGACTGCGGAAGCGACCATAAGTCAGTGACAACTAATGTCTCGCATAAAAAGGACTCAAATTCCACGATTAACAAGGAGTGAATATGAAATATTCCCATCATTTATATGAGGTTGAGTGGTTATCATTTACAATTACTGTTGTGTGTGTTGATGAGTCGAAGTAGAACTTGTAACTTCACATGATGCTTAAAGTGGATAGATGCTATAAAGGAAACAATGAGCTAAATGAAAAAGAACAATGTCTAAGAGCATGTTGATCTTCTAATTTAGGTGCAAGACCATTAAAATCATGTTGTTTCGGTAGGTTGTTGAATTCTTGAGTTAATTGACATATGTGTAGCTAAACCAAAGCTGAAATATTTACATTTATTACAAGAGCGTAATTGTTTTAGATGTTCATCCGAAATGGTGAGGTTGTCTCAATTCTCTAATATGTTATTTCTTATTGCCACTTTCGTCTAAGTCTGTCATCGATAATTGACTTTGACATATATGAGTGAAAATTGAATAATGAGATCTACATGGATCACCCGATGAGTTGAAGAGGTAGAGTAAGAGCACATTGATTGTGGATCAAGAATCTCAATTTTTGACTTCAATTATGATTGATTTCATCAAGCTATCATTTAGTTAGATCTATGATGGTCAAGTAAATCAATGATCATATGTCAAGAATTATATCTCACCCTATATGGGCAACAATTTAAGGATTAGAAAGAACACAGAGTTATCGCCACTTAGTGGTAAGTATCTTTACACCCCATGGTCAAAGATTATATTCTTAACCAAGAAACACTATCTTAATAGGAATAAAAGAAATACAAGTTAGTTTATGTAAGAACTATAGAATGTTTGATGTGTGTTATATGCATACTCAACTAGTCATGTGCTTAACAGTGAGATTGGTGAGTAGACGTCGAAGTGATCCATGCGCTATTGTGATGCTGACAGGTGGATACTTAGATATCTTAATAGTTTGGTCAAAGATTTACTCGTGGCAAATTTGGCACCTTGAAATGATGTGTATTGTGCGCACATTCATGAGGTATTTTGTATTTTTTGTGATTGTAAAACCACTTTGGTGTATGATTTGGGTGTCGAACGTTGCTTGTAGACCAAGTATGCTTACTTGAGGTATTACTTCACTAAAGAGTTTCATGTATAATAGTTCTCAGTCATACTTCTATGAGCAGTATTGTGGTCGTTGATCCCATTTATGAGCCTTTGTTTGAAGATATGCCCTAAAATCATGTGAGTCATTAAGTGATTAAGCAGAATTGTTTGTGTGGCCGATGAGAACATATTATGATTTGATATATGTTGAATTCTCATTATGTATTTGGTATTATATTTGTGAGTTGTCACAAGACTTTGATTGATCATTTCACACAGTCAATTCGCCCTGGTTCTGAGAGAACGAGCATGATGAGACTTAAAATATTGTGTCGCACAAGGAGGTTTGCAAATGACCACCTTCACGCTAGAGTAGTGGGGAAGGTCAATAAGTATAATTAATAGTCGACTTAGCTAGAGGCTAACAGAAGTCTAACTAATATGAGATCTGAGTTGATCAATTATGAAGTATGTCAAAACTTCATTATAAGCCAGTTATAGCTCAACATGCAAACTACTAAAAAGTGTTTTGAAAGTGACTTTTGGTAGTACGCATGTCAGAAGTTTTGGGAGAGACTTGACAAGTTCATATAATGTCACTACAAGAAAAATGCTGAGAACAACACCCATAAGACAACGGATTTTAGCAAAATCGTTGTCCTTATAAGTGTTCACAACGGATATTTGTTCAACCGTTGTCAATGAGCGGATTATTTGTTCATGACAACAGTTCACTTGAAGCGGTCTTTTTTGTTTACAATAGGTTTCTCGGGTTTTGGACAATATTTTTGTAATTCGTTGTCAATTAGCGCTTAATCTTTTTGAAAAGACAACATTTATTCATCCTTTTCAGCGGTTGGTTACACCGTTGTAATTCGCGTTATGTTTTTCTTAAAGACAACAATTTTAACAACAATTATAAACCAGAGTCTATAGGCATTTATCAAGTTCTTATTTATTTTAATGGTATAACTAACATTTTCAGTTAGTTTATTAATTTTATTTTAGCAAGTTTAGTATAATTCTAAAAGTACTGAGAGTTTTAATTTTTATTTTATTATCAATTCTTTATCTCATGGTATAATAATCACCTTTAGTTAACTTATCAATTTTAACTTATCTCATAGCCTGAAACTCCACCTTGCTCTGCTCCGGAACCCAAGTTCTCTCATCCGCGACCGCCAGCGGGAGTGGTGCGGTCAAATCCTCGACATTAACGGCGAAATCGTGAACATATGGCCATGATTTTATGTTTCTCTGCAGTGTGCATGTTGACAACGTCTGATGGTGAGCAAATAAATTTTTATACGACAAATATTATAATTTGTTGACTCATACGGGATCTTCTATTCCATACAATATCTTTTATCTAGTGTTTGAGTTCACACCACATGTATTGTATACGCGGCATTTATTTGTGTTCTGAAACATCATATGAAATAGGGATAATTACAAAAACTACCCTAAGGTTTTGGTCAATTACAATATTTTTAAGAATCAATTTTTTTTTCTTTTTTCTTTTTCTATTTTTCTTATTTAAATCTTTTGTTATCTTCAAATAAGATATATTGCACACTGGTATATTTTTGAACTGTTATTCTGTTTTTTTTACAATAACCATTGCATTTTGCTAATAAACATTTTTGCTAATTCTTGGTTACTTTGTAGTCGCTTGTTGAAATCTTACTGCTTCTGGATTGTATGTCCCTCTTCCTGTGCACGTGCCCCAGGATAAGTGTTGGATGTTTCCTTGTACAATTTCTTTTTGAAACAATAGCAAGTTAGGAGTAATAGTGTTTTTTTTAAACTTCAAAGATTAATAAACAAATATCTGAAAATGAGTTATAGTGAGTGAAGTAGAACTCTTCAGTTTGACTGCCAAGTCTATTGCTCATAGAGAGCTATTAGTTAACAATTTATCTTCTTATCACGAGGTTAAACAAAATTCAGGTGAGCATTTAATTTAATTTACATTTTTTTGTGCAGCAAATGGTGAGACAATTAACCTTGATGATTTCAAATTGACATATGTGATGTACTTTTTTTCCAAATTCGAATTTGGTTTGTGTTTTGGATTTACTCATAAACATGTGGTTAATTTGATGAGAGCTCAAGTAAGATACATAATTGAGATGGCCTGCGGAGTATTAATTTGGCTACAATAACGCCTTTAAACGTGAAGGATTATTAAAAACCTGTTTTGATGAAATTAGAAAAGCTAAAAACCTGTTAATGATGCTGTGATAACTGTTTAACCTATGTTTTCTCACAGATCTCAAAAGTTGAGTATTCTAAACTTCAAATTGATGAAGTGTGATCGGAGTGGGCACAATGCGTCCAAAACCATATAAATGAGTGAATAGATATTTTGTTCATAATTATATGCAAATTTTCATAGTTATAAAGACTGAAAATTCTGTAATTGGTTGAATCTGATTTTAATGTAAATTGATGTATATACTTCTAATTTGCAGGCATGGACTTCAATTATGTAAATTGATGTATATACTTCTTATTTGCAGGCATGAAATTGGAGTGCTTTGCAGCTGCCCTCAATAAAAGAATTAGTGTAGTTTTGAGAACACTTGTTAGACGTTTTGTTTAGAGCTGTCAAAACGGGTCAGGCCCGTCGGGCCGACCCGCCCCGCCTAAGGTATGGGAGTGGGTTAAGTATTTAGTAGCCCACTAAGGGGCGGGCCTAAACAGGCTAGACCGCCGCGGGCTTGGCAGGGAGGGCCGGCGGGCTTGCCCGCCAGAAATAATAAAAATAGATAAAATAGACAAAAAAAATAGTATAATTGATATTTTATATTTTTATCTCTTATAAAAGTGTATATAATATTTTTATAAAATATGTACTTGTTATCCATTAGTATATTTAATTCATTAAAATTAATAATATGAATAAAAAAATATTTTTTTTATTATATTTTTTTAAATTTTTGCCGGGCCGGCCCGCCCAACCTGCAGCCCAAGGCGGGTTGGGTTGGGCTGAGGTTTTCTCGACCTGCCACCTGGCCCGCCCCATCCTGCCGGCCCGTTTCGACAACTCTAGTATTGTTTAACACTTGTTAGATACATTTCTGATATATTTTTTTTGTTAAACATTTGCAGACATTTACTAAATACAATTACTTGAATGTCATGTTTTGTTTTACTTAGTTATATGTTGTTTTCTTGTATTGTGTTTTGTTTTTTGTATATATGAAATCAAAATTTATATTACCACAGGTGAAAAAATAATAGACACCAAGTAGAAAAGGCATTAGCCGCGATCCACAATTAAAACAGGTTTTATGGCTTGTCAAACTGTTGTATTTCAAAATCACAATGGATTTAATTTGTTGTTGAAACAGTTACAAAGTACAACTGTTTTAAAGCCTTGTAGAACTTTTGTGATACTTCAAAACCACAATAGATATTAACCGTTGTGGAAATCCATTGTTGTATTTCATAATTCAAAAATAATTACCAACTGTTGTCCCAATCGTTGTCTTTCAGCATCTGAAGACAACAAATTCTAACCGTTGTCTTATTATTAATGACAACGGATTGAAGCCGTTGTCGTTGAGCGGGTTTTTTAAGACACCATCTACGACAACGGCTGATTATTGTAATACACAACAGATTATATCCGTTGTGTGTTAGTGAAATTCTTGTAGTGTGTTTAGAGCGTGACATACCTAAATTGAGCGGGAGCTCCATTATAGCATGTATTCATATTACATTTGCTTTAAGTCGACCGTCTATGAAAAGTGACTTAATGGGTCCCTGCTTCCACTGTGTGAGCCCATAATATTTTCTTGTACCTTTTGGGAACTTGGACCATGTCATGAGGTGTAAGCTTGATGACGCTACTTTAGCAGGTATCCATTGGCATATAGGGCCGTGGAAAACTGTGAAGACCAAGCTAATTGGCATATAGGGCCGTGAAAAAGCTAAATTGGTAATGCACTTATATTCTATGATTCATAGCCAAGGCGAATATGTCGAACTTTATTTGACTAGTCATGAACATGGAAGCCTATTATAGTGCGTCGAGCATGCTCTACTTATATTCATTGATGGATCTAGAGATGCCTGACTGGGTGCAACCATTTGGTTTGGGATACATGGTGAGTTATTGAGTTGTAGGGTTATGTTAGTTTTGTGATGACTTAATATATATATATATATATATATATATGTGTGTGTGTGTGTGTGTGTGTGTGTGTGTGTGTGTGTGTATCAGTTCAAATAAGACCAATATCCTAGGGTGAGACCGTAAGACATAATCTGGTACTTTTGTTCTTATTTTTGAAGGGTTTAGATTAATCTAATTTTTATTGTATTTTTAATGATAAAAAACTGTTACAAGGTTATATTGGTAAAACTACATAAAAGGCGCCAGTTGTTAATTAATGATAGATATTAATGCCCCTTTAATTTCAGTAGAGAGAGATTGTAAAATTTTTTTGACATGCTAATTTCATGGGAGAGTATGATGAATCCCTAATTTTTCGGTCCTCATGCAATAATGGGTGATCTTATCAGTTTCAATTGGTTTTTTTAATTAAGGAGAGTATGATGAATCCCTAATTTTTCGGCCCTCATGCATTTATGGGTGATCTTATCAGTTGTTTTTTAGCACAATACATGTTCTGTTATAGTGCATATTTAGATACAATTTGTTGCATTCTTAGTTAAAATACTTTGCATCAATATGTAAGATAAGGGGTTTTTATCACTTTTTTTTTGCAGTGATAATTCGTCCTGCATGGGTCAATGTATTCTTAGTTACAATTTGTTGCATTTTAGTTACATTTTGTTGCATTCTTGGTTAAAATAGGTTTGCATGAATATATAAGATAATGGTTTTTTTGATTGCATCGGTAATTCACTGCATGGGTCAATGTATTCTTAGTTACAATTTGTTGCATTCTTTGTTACATTTTGTTGCATTCTTGGTTAAAATAGGTTTGCATGAATATATAAGATAAGGGTTTTTTTTATTGCAACGATAATTCACTGTATGGATCAATGTATTGTTAGTTACAATTTGTTGCATTCTTAGTTACAATTTGGTGCATTCTTAGTTAAAATAGGTTGCATCAATATATTATTAGTTAAAATAGGTTGCATTCTTAGTTACAATTTGGTGTATTCACTGTATAGGTCAATGTATTGTTAGTTACAATGTGGTGCATTCTTAGTTAAAATAGGTTGCATCAATATATGTAATTCATCTCCATACGCTGCATCAATGTACTAGATAAATTGTTTTTTTTTCAGCAGTGATAATACAATGTATGGTTCAATCATATTTTTTTTTGGTGGGGATTATCATTTATTGCACCTCCTAAATTATAGGTATTAGATAAGGTAAGTTTGAATCATGCATAACTTGTTTATTATCATTGATTGACCGATTTTTGTGTTTTACTATAATACCCTCACACGAAAATAATGGTTGAGAATGCTTCTATATTTATTATTTCAATCTTATCCATTCATTGTTAAATTGCAACGGTTCAGATTATGTCTCACGGTCTCACCTCAATATATGGTCTCACAAGAACCAACCCCTATATATATAATTCTACTCACATATACTTCTCTCTTGGTCGCACACCTTATTCGCTGTATGAAAAAAGGGATGTGAGATGAAAATATTATCATCTGATTCAAATGAGCCCGATCAAATATGAATGAGTGGGTGATATTGAATATTGCATCCATATCTTTTATGTGAGAAAATATATTGGGGATCTTAATTGATTAGAATGCATCTTGGAATTGCATCTAATATAGAATGAATGATACATGCAAAATATACGTGCATTTAGAGTCTTAAAATGAAATATAATTGATATATTTGCATGTATATTTATTGTATTTTACATGGTTTCATTTGTTGTGCGTGATACTCCGTACTCTTGTTAATTTTACAGGAAATGGAGATAAATTGGATAAAAAGTGATATCACGTTCAAAAGAATAGGTCAAGAGCTAAGGTACGAGTAAAGATATGACGGAAAGAATCATGGACGTTCAAACAAAAGAGAATTTCCTTCAAAAACGTCAAAACGCGCAAACAGTTTCCAGCACTGGCAGGGTTTAGTATTTTGTCCATAACGTCCTCTACGAAATTGATATTGAGGTGATTCAAGTGTCTATGGAAAACTAAGAGAAACTGCTACAACGTTTGTGAAGACCCCGAGATCAAATTCCGATGGCACGACTCGACCGTGTGGGTTGACACGGTCGTGCGACATAACTGGGGCTGAATTGGTCTCCTTCTCCTACTCAAACTCTGCAAGTGATCTCTCCAAGCATCTATAAAAGAGACCCAAGGCTTGCAGGGAAATTCATCCATCAATACAGAGAAAACACATCAAATAACACATGAACGAAGGAATCGGAGATCTTCTGAGAGAAGAAGGCTAGGTCGCGAAGAACACTATAAGGCTTTCGCATCTACGGGAGCATAAGAGCTTCGAGGGCTTGGAAGGAGAGTCCATCCTGACAAGAAGGGGTTTTCTTTCTATGTCTAAGAACTCTTGTCTGTGCCTAAACGATGTCTTAATGTTGATTCGAATTTGTCTATGAGTTTGTAATCAATGTTTGGCATATCTTTCGGATCTTAGGGGCATGATCGAAACTGTGGATTTATATTAAATATGATTACTTATTTTCTTAATTATTTCATGCTTTCTACGAAATTTAATGAATTCGAGTGCTTATTTATGATTGCTTTTTATTGCAAAATTTCGGACAATGAGTTCTAACAAAGACGGAAATCGAATTCAGACATAAACGGATGTAACCTACAACTGTTTGTGGGGAGTCATTCAATTCACAGATCTTTTGGGAGTTAGTAATAATTGTAACAAGTCGGGAGACATACAATTGTTATTAATCAACTGTTTATTTATTGCCCGGGAGGGGGAATAGACTAACTTAGGAATTAAACTCATAGAATTGCATAAATTGATTTTTAAAACTTTATTCGCATTTAATATTGAAAAAATATGTTGAGATTATGTGCCTAAGGTTGCTCCTATAGTTGTTGAATATACTTGTGGGGTTCGCAAATTTATTTATTTATTTTTTATTTTCCGATTTTTATTATTTACAACTTGATTTTAGGTCGCTTCAATAAAATTGGAATACGATGTTATTATAGTCTAAGGGTTTCGAATATCAATCCTTGAGTAATACGACCTTGCTTGCCATTATTCTATAAACTACACTGTACACTTGCAGTTGTATGAACCAAAATAATTTTGACGAACAAATTTTTGGCGCCGCTGCCGGGGTTTGATTAGATTCTACTTAGATATAGTAATAAGTAGTTCAATCTAATTGAAGCTTTTGTAATTGTTTTTTTTTTTGTTGATTTTGTGTAAATATGCTTTTATTTTTTTTCGTATTTTGTAAAATATTTTTTTCCTCCATTTTTTAAAATATTTTTTTTATTTTCGATTTTTTTAAATTTGTTTTTCCAATTTTTGTAAAATAAAATTAAATTATTTGTTTCTAAAATCGTTTTTGTTGAGTTGGAGATTGAAATTATTGGAGACACAAGTAGCCCAAAATTGCTACTGCGGTGGGAGACCAACATCAAAAGGGCAAATTCCCAAGCGATACTGAACTTAATCCGAGAAAATAGTGCAATGCCATTCGTTTGATGGATGGTACATAATATGTGGGCTCAAGGATTCGAGCCGACACAGTTCAACGAAAGTGATATTAGAAATCTGAGTCTGGCTGAAGACGAAAAACTTAGCGCTTTGTGGGAGGCAACCCAAGAAACGTCGCGACAATCTACGGGGTAAAAAAAACCAAAAAATATTTTTTTTTTGAAAAAACGAAAAAAAAAATGAAAAAAAAAAACACAGACGAACACGGGTGTGTGGACACAAATGACCCGATCGTGCGATCTGCTTCTCCAATTTCAAATTTGATGGACAAGCTTCCTGGCTTCAACGGAACAATCCATGTAAGTACTCTTTCCGCATTCCTCTTTCTTTTGATAATTTCCTCATATGCTCGGGACCAAGCATATTTTAAGTTTGGGTCAAGAATGCGTAATTTAGTACTTTCCTGCATTTTGCATTGGTATTTTCTAAAAAAAATCGATTTTTAGTTCAATTTTTTCGATTTTTTTGTTTTATTGTTTTTAGCACGTTTACCATTTTAGCACGTTTAATTGCTTTTGTGTGTTGTTTTAATTCAGTTTTTATGCCCAACTCCAGTATAATTTTACTATGAATATTTTATGGAATGAGATAACATACTTGTCGGAATAATGTGATAAATTGTTAGGAGGAAAGTTATTTATTTGCTTGGCATGCGAAAAATAAGCCTGTGAGCTTTTGTGCTTTAAACTGCTTCATATTATGCAAGACTTATTTTTTTCTTGAGTGTGTCATTCATGATTGATAGAACCCTAGAACTTGCTCTGGTATCTTCATTGAAGCCACGTGCGTGTGCAATTTTTGAAAATGATCTAAGGCCATCTTTGTTTAGCCTAATTAGCCTAAAAAGCCTACCTATGAACTCATGATTCCCTAGTTAGCCAATTTTGAGCCAAAACTTTTACTCTGATCCATATTGATCTTTAAAATTTAAATATGTTTTTATCCCTGAAATTTCTTGAGCTTATAGAAAATGAATAAGTTTAGGGGAGATGTGGTGAAAATTTATGAAAAAAAAGAGAGGAAGTTGTCAAAAGAAAGAGGGTGAATGAAAAAAGGATGAAGCTCGAAAAATATATATATATATATATATATATATATATATATATATATAAAAAAGAAGAGAAAAATCGAGCAAAGCAAAAGAAAAATTCTAAAAATTATGAAAAAATGAGAGCTTAAGGCTAAAGACAAAAAAAGGGCCTAAGAATGAAAAAAGAGAAATAAGAGTGGAATTGAGTTGAAAAAAAAACTGATATTATGTTGAAATTGGGTTGGTGAATTGCAAGTTTGTGTGCTTAAATTCTATTAGCTCAAGTCGAATCACTTAATCCAAATTTCCATACCCTTACTAAAGAACCTACATTACAACCTAATAAAAGTCATTTTTGATTCTTAAGTTGTGCACACAAAAGTGGTAGAAATGTTAGATGATTTGCAAGCCTGCGGTAGTTCTACTTTCACTGAATTGAATTTGAGCGTAAACACTATCAATACACTTTTGAGAGCTGAGTAATACACTATCTACTTATGAGTCGCGATGTCAAGTATCCAAGAGAGTATTGACTATGTCGACTTTATGAATAATGACTTCTTGATGATGAATTACATGGTTTCCTCGAGTATGGAGTCGAATGCTATTTAATGTTCATAGTGTTAGTGGGTGTTCGTTCGTTTTACCACTTAATTTATTTTTCTCAATTTGCAACGAGGACGACAAATGCTTTAAGTTTGGGGGATTTTGAAAAGTGTAAAATATACGTCCATTTATGGGCTTAAAATGATATATAATTGATATATTTGCATGTATATTTATTGTATTTCACTTGGTTTTCTTTGTTGGGGGTGATACTGCGTACTCTTGTGAATTTTACAGGAAATGGAACTAAATTGGATAAAAAGCGTTATCATGTTCCAATGTATAGGTCAAGAGCTAAGATACGAGTAAAGATATGAAGGAAAGAAGTATGGATGGTCAAACAAAAGGGAATTTCCTTCAAAAACGTCAAAATACGCTAACAGTTTCCAGCACTGACATGGTTTAGTATTTTGGCCATAACATTCTCTATAAAATTGAGATTGAGGTTATTCAAGTGGTTATGGAAAACTAAGAGAAAGTGCTACGACGTTCGTGAATACCCCGAGATCATATTCCAATCGCACGACTCGACCGTGTGGGTTGACACGGTCTTGCGACATTACTGGTGCTGAATTGGTCTCCTTTTCCTACTCAAACTCTGCAAGTGATCTCTCAAAGCATCTATGAAATGGACCCAAGATTTGCACGAAAATTCATCCATCAATACAAAGAAAACACATCAAATAATACAGGAACGAATGAATTGAAGATCTTCTGAGAGAAGAAGGCTAGGTCGTGAAGAATACCACAAGGCTTTCGCTTCTACGGGAGCACAAGAGCTTCTAGGGCTTGGAAGGAGAATCCATCCTGACAAGAATGAGTTTTCTTTCTATATCTAAGAACTCTTGTCTGTGTGCTTAAACGATGTCTTAATGTTGATTCAATTTTGTCTATGAGTTTGTAATCAATGTTTGGCATATCTTTCGGATCTTAGAAGCATAATCAAAACTGTGGATTTATATTAAATATGATTATTTTTTTTCTTAATTAATTCATGCTTTCTATTTTATGAATTCGAGTGCTTATTTATAATTGCTTTTTATTTGACCAATAATTTGCATGTCATATTTGCTAGTGTAAAATTTCGGACGATGAGTTCTAACAAAGACGGAAATCAAATTCATACATAAACGAATGTAACGAGTCGGGAGACCCACAATTGTTTGTGGGGAGTCATTCAACTCATAGATCTTTTGGGAGTTAGTAATAATTGTAACGAGTCGGGAGACCTACAATTGTTATTAATCAACTGTATATTTGTCGCCCTGTAGGGGGAATAGACTACCTTAGGAATTGAACCCATAGAAATGCATGAATTGGTTTTTAAAATTTTATTTGCATTTAATATTGAAGAAGCATGTTGAGATTATATGCCTAAGGCTGCTTCTATAGATGGTGAAAATACTTGTGGGGTTCGAAAATAATTTCTTTTTCTTTCTTTTATTTTTGATTTTTATTATTAAATAACTCAATATTCGGTCGCTTCAATAAAATTGGAATACGATATTATTATAGACTAAGTGTTTCGAATATCAATCCTTGAGGAATACGACCTTACTTGCCATTATTCTATAAACTACATTGTACACTTGCAGTTGTATGAACCAAAATATTTTCGGCGAACAATGAACCAATTATAATAAGAATTGAGATATATCACTTTCACATATCTCCCTATATTATTAGTAGTAAAGATATTAGATGTCTCATATGAGATAACAAAAGTCTTTCTCCTACAATTTCTCTCTATGTCTCTCTCGAAGGTCGAAGCATCACCAAAATTTCCCAATTGTTTAAGGAGTAAGTAAATGATTCTAGTAGTTATTTACACCAACGAGAAAGACGGTTTATGATTTTATTCGTGGTTGGGTTTGTTCGTTGTTCGTGGCTCAATCGAAGAATTTTTGTAAATGGACTAAATCTTGTATCAGTAGGAGACTTGTAGACGGACTTAATGTTAGTTACGTGGATCGACAATTCTGCCGAAAACATATATATTCGATCCACTTTATAAGTGCACATATGTAATTCATGTGTTGGCCCATATTTGCTAACTGTACAAACTCAATATATGAAGCTTAAGTGAATTATCAGGATTGTGGGAAAAAAAACATAATGGACAAAGAGAATGTTTGGAAACTCATTCCAAATAAACTTTTAGTTGTAAAAGTGTGGTTGGCAAAAAATTTGAATGATCGATAGTTATTTCTAAATGGAATTTTATATAAAAAAAACCACATTTCTAAAACTCCATTTTGGAGAATTATAAATTTGTGACTTTTTAATGCATAAAGTACTTTTATCAAACACTCTGGGCTTTATAAGGGCCCATTTTTTTGGGTATTTTCAACATTCATTATTTTTAATGAGATTTAAGTTGTGTATTAGTTTTTATGTGAAAATTGAATTTTAAACACGAAAAACGTGATGAAAATGGGAAAAAAAATGAACATTTCTATTAAGAATAAATCAAACAAACATGATTCTAAATTTCAAATTACTTTGGAAAATGGGAACATACAATACCTTACTATTATGCGTAAGCATTTTTGAGAAAGTCCATATTAAAATGTTCATCCTATGAATGCACTTCCATTTCAATAGTGCTCTCACATTTCCTAAATTTTTGAGATTAATTATTATTTAATTAACTTGAATAATGAATAAGTTGCACTTGGTAAGGCCCTTTTTAAGCCCTAAGAATAGAAGTCCACGAAAGTCCACCAATTTGCTCATAAACACCTCCAACCTTTATCGTTATATCCTTTCAAGTTCTTTGTTGGGTCAACCCGACACCTCTAATGTTTTTTATGATGCATGCAATGATTCAGTCTACACTCCGAGTACAGTAGCTAGGAATAAAACTGGAGTAATATGACATCAAATATTATCTCAAATATTTGATAATTATTAAAAAAATTAAAACTTTAAGTAAATATCACAATAAATAAATTAGGAGCATTGCATACAGAAATTGATTGTTTGGTCAATTGTAATGAATGAAATCTGGTAGCCTAGAGCAAGAAGCTAAGGTTGTGAAATTTTTTCCAAAATTCTCATTTTTGAGTGAAAATTTTGTTGGAAGTGTGATTGTTTGTGGAAGAAATGAAAATTTTTCAAAGAAAATCTCATTTATCTCTAAAATTAACTCATTTTTCTTTTTTCTCTCACACTTCCTAATACTAAGTTATACTATTTTTTTAATCTCATCCCTCTATTCATATAAAGAATTCCGATATTTCTTTACTTTATCATTATTTTTATTATTTTTCTCTTAACTTGGATAACAAAACGTATAAAATGAGATCCATATTTCCTATTTTTGAATTAAATTTCCATTTTTATTCAATTTCATTAATTGCATTATATTTACATTATTTTTTTCCACAAAATTTTTCACAAACAACCAACGTTGCTAAATTATTCTCCATCATATCAACACAATCATTAATTTTTTTAAACAAATCCAACTTTCACTTTGAAAAAACATTTCACCACTATTCTCTCAAAATATAAAAGTGGATATAATGAAAATACAACCTGTCCCAGCCTAAATATGTATACAAGACTAAGAGCCTGTTATGATATAATAAGTGATCATCACAGCATTATGTTTAACTCAATTGATACTCAAAGTAATAAAAGCTTTCAGAATTCAGTAATAAATAGCACAATTGTATTATTTATATTTTTCCGAATCTTGTACGTAAATTCATTTCTTTTTTTTTTTTTAGCATTATATGATGTACTTGTTCCTACCGTATATAATATTTGAAAATGTGAGGACGGATGTGGAACAACACTTACCGATATTATCAATGATCCCTAGATGCGTTGAACCGTGGCTACTTGCCCCGCCACTGCTATACATTTTTGCTTCAACATTATGTGAAAAGCACCAACATACACAAAAAGAGATCAGAAACAAAATTAAATGTGATCTTAAACAGCTCTAAATTAAACTTCGTTCCTACGTTCCTACCTTTGGTTGTTGACCTTCAACTGTTAATTCTGCCATGCATGAAAACTTCATTAGAGAGACAGCATATAAAGAGGATTCAGTGTTTGTTTATCCAAAAAGAAGAGAGGGGAATAAAATGCATGGAGGACCACATGCATATGTAACAGCATATAATATAGTTACGTTGCTCCCATTTTTATCATATCCACAAGAAACAGGAATAATACTTATTTCATCAGTAGACTGTCATAGCTTTACGCTCGTGACCCCAACTATAGGACAGGTCTCAAGTTTCAAGGGACGTAATACTTCCAAAACCCACTCTATATTAATGAACTGTTTCATTGGGCTTGTTATATGTCCTTAAATTAAGGTTAGGCTATATATCAGGCTTAACCAACTCACAAAGGCTGACAAAATTAATAAATGTTTTCACATGATTGCTGAAGCTGGTCTCCAATTCTCTCACCGAGAGAAGATCTGCCTTCTTGGTCCAGTTTCAGTCAAATCACTTTTAAGTGTGTACTATTTTCATTGGTCATTTCCGTAAGAAAATCTGATTTTGTCAAATCCATTGAACAAAAAAGCTTCATTATCTTGATTTGTATATATAATGGACTAATCACCATTAATTAAAACATAATGAACAGTTGTTTAAGATAAACGTCACCAATACACACGGGTCTGCATAGAATACCAATTTTCAGAAAGCAACAAAAGATTAGCAGCAGTTCCAAGGTGCGGCGTTTTTATTTTTATGTACAACCATTGAAAAAAAGCACTTCAAATAATGCTTTTTTCCCCTTTAGATAGCATGTCAAAGTGATGTCGAAACCACTGTTATCTAAAGTCATATCCTCTAGATAGCTCTTATAAAGCACTATCTGAGATGTATATTTGATAGCCTTTTTTTGAGGACACACTATCCAATATTTGTATGCATAAGATAACACTCTATAAAAGAAGCGTTATGACATTAAATTGATAGCGTTTTTGGAAAGAAGCGTTATCTCGTGTTCGTATTCAGTAGATCGCACTTCATAAAAGAAGTGTTATCTTACCATGATTTCAATATTCAAATCAACTAATTAACGTTTCCCACCATTTAATCATGTGACCAACAAGAGCAAACATTACGCAACAGGAGAGCAGCAATAAAATTCATAAATCATAAAATTAAAAAATAAAGAGACAGTTTATCCTAGAATATTATTTTAACATTATAATAATATTGAACAGTACTCCATTCACTTGAAACTAAAACAAAAGTATCTCAATATAATGTGATAAGTGTAGCTCGCGTCTCCAAAATAAAGCTAATAAGTGTTGGAATTCAAGCATTCTGGTAGTTTTAGAGCAAGAGTTACGCTAAGGTAGCTTCTACTGAAGAACATTATGTGTGTCATCCACTTGTAAACTATTTTCTCGACCTTCGCCGGATCAAGAACTATATGCCTGCTGCATCAAATTAAAAAAAAATAACCATAAGACAAGTAACACGTGCTAATTTAAAATATCATCATCACTGAGTAAAAAAAAGTCTTTTTAATCTTGTTACTAACATACATGCATGGACTAATCATTCTAAATCCACTACAAAAAAACAAGGGAATTCCAACAAATAAAATCCATTGGTATTTGGCCAATTTTAATTGGAATTATCGATTCCAATAGAAATTCCAATGAAAAAGCACCATTGGTATAATGGCCGCTGGAATGACAAAATTCCAATGAAAATTCCTATGGAAAAAATATTCCAACAGTACAAATGGTTTTGTTTATTGTTGGACTTACTGTTAGAATTTTCCAATGGTATGCTGTGGCATTGAAATTTCCAACATTGAAAATTCCAACACTTTTTTATTCCGTTGGATTATTTCGTTGGAATTTGATTGTTTTCTTGTAGTGATCAATCATCATGTTAATACACCAACTAATTCGATCAATGCCTATCACAAGTACACTGATCTTCTATTTCATCATATATTTCTACCATATTAACGTATGTCGCGTATATAAGATGATCATGTCATAAATATTAAATATTTTAGCAACAGTTTGACAACTACTCATCCATAGATATGTCTGATATATTTTCTTGTTAAATTACATTGTGAAATTCAATGCAATTAACTAATAGTGAATGACGATTGTATTTCATTACTTGCTTTAGATGAATTATGTTGAACTTTTGACTCTTTTTTCTCGACATATGTAAGCACACAGTAGAATAGTAATTGATTTAAAGATCTAAATTTGGATTTCAATTAATTTATAAAAATCACAAAAATAGTTTTTTTTAATAAAGATCACTGAATTCATAAGCAAGATTTCAAAGAAATCATAAATTTCTCAATTATATGAAATTCTAAGATATACTATTTTTAGACCAGTTATACAATTTATTTTCTCGAACTATAATTGTATATACCAAATAATCCAAATTATTTATAAAGTAATTTAGAAGGTATATAAATACTGAATTCGTGCATTACTTAGTTAGAAATATCTACGAAATATGCTCTGCCTTATCTCTCCTTCTCACGGCTTCTACCCTTCGGTTTTCTTGAACCTTTTTTCGGCCATATTTTTTCGGCAACTTGATGGCGAAGTTGCCCGTTCAAGATCTTACATCGAATTATGTTGATCCACATCTATGTGCAAAGATTCTTATCATGTCTGCTAATTCCAGTGCATCAGTTTCCACCGTCACTGGTTCGATCCCAAGGTCTGATCGTCAAGGGGCCATCGTGATGTGCAGTTTGAGTTTTAATCTTTTGTCGTCTATGGTTTCTGATATTCTGTAATTTCTCGGGTTTCATCTAAAAACCTAGATTCACATGGTGAAGCTTCTATCCCTGGTGTTCATGGTACATGTTCATCTTCTCCGTTTATTATCTATGGCTGCCCAATTCCGTCTTCTTTTGTTCTAGTTAAAAATCAGTATCCCAAGGATGTTTCTCAATATTTGGGATTGATACCACCGGAGACATATATGCATCCATCTTCTTTGGTTGTGATGTGCGCGACCTACATGGCGGAATTAATCAGCAACAACCACTTAAGGGGGCGGCCTCTCCTACCTCATGGCATCCGATGCTCATGGGGGGGCAACCTCATCCACTGTTCCTTTGGGGGGCGACAGCTAGTCCTCAAGCCATGGCTGCCCCCCTCCCAAGGGGGTGATGGCCCTTGGGCTCCCTCAGCGTACTTTAGAATACAGTCTGATCCCCAGTCCTAATTGCAACAAACATCTACCATGAGGTGCTCCGGTCGTGATCTCCAATTATGGTTTCACCAATTAATTTATGACCCAACCTCATGATATCAATTATATAGGGGCCAAGATCACAGACACTTCGGACTCTGGCATGTCAATTCTAGGTAAATTATCCGAAGTACGTCTACTACTCAATCCTATGCTAATGTGATTAATGGCTGTTTTAATTCTATCCATGAACCTGTGAAGAAGGGAGAATATTTTTTTGTTATTATTGATATATAACAATTGGTATAAGCAACAAATTTTGGAATTTTCTCATGCTTTGATTGGTTGGGTGCTTTTACGTAAAGGTAGAAAATCATGGGCTTTGACTCCCCTTCAAAATCATATTACGAAATTATGGAAAATTCAAGGGGATTTAATACCCTTAAGGGAATGGTTATTTTTGCATTAAACTATCTTCGGATTTGGATCGTACCGAGGCAATTTCGCGTTCTTCATGGAAACTTAATCCTGGGTTTATTCGTTTATCCCCCTGAGTACCAGATTTTAACCCCTATAAGGTTAATACTTCGACTGCTAGTGTCTGGGTGAGAATATTTGAGTCAAGTTTCGAATACTGGGATCCTAATGTTATTTTGGGCATAGCCCCCGGTGGGTAATCCTGTTTAAGTGAATTCTAAGTCCCTTAATGATTCCTTAGGGCATTTTGTTCGTGTTCTTGTGGAGGTTGATCTGGTTAAACCTTTACAAGATTATGTTATGATTGAATTAGTGGGACACTGCTCATTTGTTTCATTGAGCTATGAAAAACTTTCGGATTTCTGTTCGCAGTATAGTATCGTAGGTCATTCGTGGGCTTCTTATCGTTGCAATTTAACTTCAACTCCAGCCCAACCCCAAGTGGATCCTAAACGTCCACCTTCTGTTCCTAGGGGGCATTATCGAGTTCGTAAAGAATATCGTCTGCTTCATCATTCTCATGATTAAGGTAAGACTGTTGTTAACTCAATGGATAATACAGTCTCTTCTGGAGGGGGGATGTTCCGCTTCCCCTTGTGATTATACCCCATGATCCAGTCCCCACGTCTAAAGGAGTCACTTTGGTTAACTCTTTTCGATGTGACTTCACCTATTTTGTGACATCAATTAATTAAATAAATCATTGACATGATTTAATGATAGTTATATAATTTTGTGTTACTAAAATATAGCCTAAAAGTGTTACAATTAATAAAATATAGTGTTGCCAAAGTGCTTCTTAAATAAAGTGATACCTATTTGCGATACAAAAGAAATAACAAAAAAGTGATACTTAAAAGATGTTACTTATTTAAAAGTGTTACATATATGCGTTACATATTGATAAAGTGCTACAAAAGTGTTACATAAATATTATAATATAAAAGGTGTTACAAACACGTGTTACATATGTACCTTATTTAAAAAGTGTTACAAACTTTATGTTACCTAATTTCATTTATGTTGTAGTGCTACGAAGTCGGATGGTCTCGACTCTCTCACTTTGGTCATTAAAGAAAAATGGGGGACTACTCTCATTGGGAAATTTATTTCATAAATTTTGATGAATGCCATGTAAAACTTAAACTAGAAAGTTGGCACCCCATTTTCCTTATAATTTACATTGTAATAGATAGGGCGGGAAAAGTCCGAGTCAAGTCACCTACGCCCGAAATACAAGAATTCAAATCAAGATCAAGTGAAGACTCCGCTGCCCGGACCGTTGAGTATGGCTAAAAGGAAAGTCAAGAACTCGATCAAGGCGTGTCACCAGAAACAATCGTGTGAAGAGTCAATCAACACATCTCAAGAAGTCAAATCTCAAGTTGAAGTGACAGATGAGTCATCAAATGATTGGAGCAGCGACTCAAGTCACTGGGAAAAAGCGCAAAGCTGACCAAGATGAGTTAATCGAGATAAATCCGTTTTGCCGTAAGTCAAGAACTTTACTTAATATAGTAATACCTCCATCGCCAGGTCTTAAAGTGTTTATCCTAGAAGCATTCAAAAAGAATAAACCAACGGGTAGCACCGCACCTCGTGTCGAACCTCGAAAAGCCGCAAATTCATTTAATACGAGGAAGGTCTACATCTCAAGATTGAAGACCAAGAAAAGACAATTCAACAATTTTAAGTGACTTTTGAAATTAGCCTATAAAAGGCTGAGGAAATTCATTGAGAAAATGTTACCTTGCACACCTGAGAAATCAAGCATTATTCAAGATATTAACATGCAAATATTCTCAAGTATATTCCAGCAAATCCTCAAGACTGAAACTCGAAGGAAATCGATCCAACACAAGCTGTGAAGGAAAGACAACTTCAAACCTGTTGACGAGGAAACTTTTGAAGAATCAAAAGGGGTCTACTTTCCAAGGAGGATTGTAGGAAGGTTCAAGGTCGAACCAGTATCAAGTTATTGGAGGACTTCGTGATCAAATTCAAGAGCATGAGAAAGTGAGCGAAAGTAGCAAGACAAATCACATCTTGTGAAAAGCCGAGCCGGAAGAGAAACCATCTGTGTGATCAAGGTTGTCTCTAGATCACGACCACCACTTTGTAAATAATCTATTACTAGTGGATTCCTCCGGAGTTGGAGAAGAGAGGATTAGAATAATTACTCCATCTTCGAACCTCTATAAAAATTAATCGTGTCATTTATTTTTCAAAGACATTTACATTTCTCGCATATTCATATTATATTTGCTTTGATAAACTCATATTTGCTATTCAACTGATTAATTACCAAGTGCTAAAATCAAGTGTTAAATCAAACTTAAAACAAATCAAAGGGTGTTAAGTCTTCCGCCGATAAAACCAACACAACCAAAGTTAAGTTCAGGTTAAATAGCCGAGTTATTCTATCAACAACTCTATCGAGTCCGTTGAGTGGTGGCTAACTCTATTTGAATAACCAACTTAGTTGTCCCTCAAGGACACAAATTGTTTGAGTTCACTCTATATAGTTTTAAAAGGACTAAATTCAAAAAGTTGGTAAGGTTTATTCAACCCCCCTTCTAAACCTTACTTACACCCTCTTGGGACCTACAAGTGGTATCAGAGCGGTTGGTTCATTGAGCCTTCCACACTGGTTACTGAACTAGATCTTTATATTTTCAAAAAGGTTTTTAAACACTTGCATTTTCAAAATCTTTCATTTTTAGCAAAGTTATTATCATGGAAGCAAATTTGACACACATTCCTATGTTCATTGTTGAAGAATTTGATGATTGGAAAATTAGTATGTAGGCTCATCTATCTCGCTCAACACGATGAAATATGGCTTGTGATAGAGGATGGGCCAATGCAAATATTAAAAGTGAACACGGTCAGAAGAAGAAGCAAAACTTGCGCAATTGAAGGAGAAGAAGCTGCTGCTGAAGAAAGACCAGCCACGGTTGAAAAACCAAGGACTGAATGGACAAATGATGACAAGAAAAGATACAATTTGGACAATGTGGCCAAGGACATACTTTACAAGACTTTGGACAAAGCAATGTTCAACAAAGTCAAATCTTGCAAGATCGCAAAAGAAATGAATAAGCTAACTTTAATTTGTGAAGGATCAGAGCAAATTAAAGAAAATAAATTATCTATTGTTGTTCAAAAGTTTGAAAATTTGAAAATGTTTGCAAGAGAATCTATAGATCAGCTGGATGCAAGATTCACTGAAATCACAAATGAGCTTTCAGCTCTTGGGAAGGAATACACACAAAAGGAGATGTGTATGAAGATCTTGAGAGCCTCCCCAAAATGAATGGGAAATGAAGAATATGGCTCTGAGATATTCCATGGACCTCTCAAGAACATCCAACCATGAACTATTCTCAGACCTCAAAGCCTATGAGTTTGAGCTGAGAAGAAAAGAGCAAGAGGAGACAACAACCCAAGACAACCGACCGTAGTCAAAGATGGAAAGAGAACTCAACCAAAGGAAGCCATGTACCAGGAGGAGATTGCCATAATGGTTAAAAGATTCAACAAGTTCTTCAATAAGAACTACAAAAGAAACAAGGGTGAAACCTCAAGGAGACATTCCACTCCCTAAGTCAAGGGAAGATAAGCCACCCAAGAGAGTTGAGCATCAAAGGGTTGAATATCAAAGAGTGATAACCCAAGAACAAAGAGCTGATCAAAGAGCCGAGAACCCGTGTTGGAATTGCGACAACCAGGACATTTTGCAATGGATTGTTTCTATCCACCATCCAACAAATATAGGAATGAAGAAGAAAGAAAAGTCTTGAGAGAAAAAGAAAAGAGAAAAGAAAGAAAGCCATGTTGGCTGGCCGAGACTCGCCGAGACAACTAAGTCTAAGAAGCGGCGGACTCGAGAGTAGTGAAGTTGACTACTCAAGTGATTCTCAAGAAGAAGCCATGATCCATGTCTTATGGCTAAAGAACAAGATCAACTGGACCAAAAAAAGATGAGGTACACTCTAACTCATCTCATTCAGATTCAAGTGATAGTGATTGTGATATGCACACTTCATCACCCACTAATCTTTATGATTCATTAGGTAAAATGATGAAAGACTTTGAGCACATTAAATCCTCACACACACTTCTAAATGAGGAAAACAGCCAACTCAAAAGCCAAAATTCACAGATGACTAAGGAGCTGAGTACTCTAAGTCACATAGCTGTTGAGAACACAGAGCTGAAGGCTGAAAATGCCAAAATGATAGCAGAGATAGTTGCGATAGAAAAGAGGGAAAAATATCTCAAAACTGTGATTGCCTCATTTACAAAGGCATCCAAATCATTGGCTGATCTTATCATGAGTCAAAAGGAATGTGGAGATAAGATAGGCATATGATTCAATTCCTTTGTGCACAAATCAAACTCCAAGAGTGATTTTGGAAAAAGGATCTTCAAGCAATGAAGCATCCCAAAAAACCCACATTCACTCCTAAGCACAATCACAAACAAACTGGCCTTGGATATAAAGGGAAAGGAAAACAGCCAGTTGAGTATGCTGAGAGGACAACTAGAGAAGAAATCCAGTCGAGTTCCTCAGCAAACTCCAAATAGAAAGTACTCTATGAAGAACAAACAGAGCTACCAAAACCCCCGAAGTTTAATCGAGAAAAACACACATGTTGGGAATGGAAGAAACTATCCAAACCAAGCCGATTGGTACAATGTGAAATATCAACAAAGACCAATGGAATACAAGCCTAAATGACAAAGACCTAAACTTGAAAGAAAGGTCATTCCAAAGGGAAAATAGCTATTATTAGCACACATATGCACACAGCACTACACTCAAAATATCACAAATATCCCAAGAAAGCAATTGCTAAAAGACACACATACAGGCATACGGACAAAAGAGAGACAAATGTATGAATCTAAAATCCCAAAGCAATTTGCTAATGTGCACTATGATTATAGCACCGATAGATGGCAACCTCTTAGAGTCAAGTCCTTTGGCTATAGGTTGGTTGGATCATCTTATAACACTAACCCCTCGGACCTGTGGCAAGTATGGGTACCTAAAAACTAATTTCCTTGATTGCAGGTTCAAGGAACAACTGAGTGCCAAGGAACCTGGTACATTGATAGTGGCTGTTCCAGACATATGACAGGAAACAAGAAAAACCTGTCAAGATTCAAGGAGATTAGAGGTGCAAAAGTCATATTTGGAGGAAATGAAGCTCCAGGGGAAATCAAAGGCACAAGATCCATCAAGAAGAATGGATTGGAAATCACAGATGTTGCTTATGTTGAAGCCCTCAACTTCAACCTCATTAAGCATCGACCAACTCGTGACAAGGGCTATAATGTTGGATTCAATATGGGAGTGTGCCAAATCAAAGATCTTGAGTCAAATGAAATAGTCTTTGCAAGGATCAAGACAGAAGAATATGTATGTGGTAGATTGGTCTCTTCACTACACCAAGCACTTGTCTCGCTAGCAAAGAGTGCGGCCGAGTCAAGTTGATGTGGCACAAGAAGCGAGTCATCCGAATTTCAAGACAATCAACAAACTTGCAATGAGTCATCTTGTGGAAGGATTGCCGACTCGATGTACAAGAAAGAAAGTGTATATGATGCATGCCGATGGGAAAGCAAATAAAATCTTCATTTAAGGACAAGCCAAGTCCTTCTTCAACAAGGATATTACATCTCATTTGCATATGGATCTATTTGATCTAGTCACCGTAGTGGTGGTAGATGATTATTCAAGATATACATGGACAATCTTCATGTGCAAAAAGAAGGAAACTAAGTTACCTCACCGATGAAAAGAGTTCAAATTGAAAAGAGCCAAACCATTATAAAGATAAGTTCGACAGAGGAACCGAGTTTGTTAATGGGATAATTACTCAATATTGTGTCAAAAATGGTATTGCTCATATCTTATCTCGCAGCAAGGACTCCACAAAGCAGAATGGAGTAGCCGAAAGAAGGAACAAAACTCTCAAGGAAGTCTGCAAGGACCATGTTAGTCAAGTTGGATTGCCTAAGAGATTTTGGGTCAAGCCATTAACACAACATGTTATACTCAAAATAGATGCGTGATTGACAGGCAATTAACCAAGACTCCCTATGAAATTTGGATAGGAGAAAACCAAATGTTGGATACTTCAGGATATTTGGATGTAAATGCTTCATCCACAACAATGGCAAAGATAATTTGAAGCCTTTTTGATGCTAAAGGTGATGAAGGTATCTTTTTGGGATACTCACCGAGAGCAAAGCCTATAGAGTCTTGAACAAGAGGACAATGGTCACGAGAAGAGTCTATCCATGTGGTTTTTGATGAACCCAATGTGAATGGAGAAGACATTGAAGAGTTATCCGAAAGATGAATCATCCAACTATGCGAGAAGAGTCCCTATGTTGAAGTCAAGTAAGAGCAATCGACCAAGATGAAGATGAGATAGCTGAATCTCAAAGACAGCTGAAAAGTCTACAGCTGAATGAAAATGAAAGAGCTGTTCAGACAACCTAGCTACGAGGCAATTTGAACCCACCGTGACTGCTCCAACCTGATGTAAGATGGCTGAGAGACCATCCACCAAAGTTAGTTATTGGAGATGTAAGAGATGACATTAGAACCAGATCAAGAGCACAACATGAAGCAATGTTTACTTGCTTTATTTCCCAAATAGAGCCAAAAGATGTGTCTCAAGCACTGGATGACACACATTGGATTCAAGCCATGCAAGAAGAGCTGAATCAATTTGAAAGAAACAAGGTATGGGAATTGGTGAAGAGACCAACCCATCAAAATGTTATTGGCACAAAATGGGTTTTCGAAATAAGATGAATGAGGAAGGATCTATGGTGAGAAACAAAATCAAGATTGGTAGCCAAATCGCCAAGAAGAGGGAATAAATTTTGATGAAACCTTTGCTCCTTTTGCTAGATTGGAAGCAATAAGGATGTTTCTTGCCCATGCTTTGCACATAAGAACTTCAATGTGTATCAAATGGATGTGAAGAGGGCATTTCTAAATGGATTGCTAGAGGAAGAAGTCTATGTTGAACAACCTCCGGTTTTGAGCAAAAGACTATTGGAGATAAGGTGTACAAGCTCAAGAAAGCATTATATGGATTGAAACAGGCACCAAGAGCATGGTATGATACATTTTCTAAATTTCTAACGACAATGGATTCACCAAAGGCATAGTGGATAGAACACTCTCCGAAATTCAAGATGGAGAGAGTATACTGTTTGTTCAAATATATGTGGATGATATCCTTTTTGGATCCACAATAAAGAGTCTGTGTGATAAGTTCTCAAACCTCATGCAAGGTAAATTTGAGATGAGCATGATGGGAGAACCGACTTTCTTTCTAGGACTTCAAGTCAAGAAATTGAAGGATGGAACCTTCATAAGTCAAACAAAATACACCGAGATTTAATGAAGAAATTTGGCATGGAAGAAAAGTCTTATGTGAAAATACCAATGAACACATCACCAAGATGGACATGGATGCGGATGGCAAGGTCATTAGATTAGATATAAAGCTCTTATTGGATCATTGCTCTACTTAATGTACCAAAGCAGCCGGACATCACCTTTGCGGTAGGTGTATGTGCAAGATTTCAATCTACACCAAAGGAGAGCCACATGATCGCAGCCTAAGAGAATCCTATGGTATTTGAATGGATGCCGGGGAAGTTGGCTTATGGTATCCAAAGGAAGGTGGATTCAAGCTTACTAGTTACTCGACTCATACTATATCTTTGGATGTAGAGTTGACAAGAAGAGTACTTCGGTAAATGTCAAATTCTTGAAATAGATTGGTTTCCTGGTTTAGCAAGAAGCAAAACTCAATAGCCACATCCACAACTGGGCCGAGTACATAGTCATGCGGGCAAATTTGTTGTGCCCAAGTCTTATGGATGAGACAACAAATGAGAGATTATGAGATTGAAGAAAAAGAGATTCCAATTATGTGTGATAACACTAGTGCTATTGCAATCACTCGAGAATCTGTGTTGCATTCAAGAACAAAGCACATTGATGTCAAATATCATTTTATAAGAGATCATGTTGAAAAGAAAGACATCACTTTGAATATATCTCAACCGATAAGCGATTAGGCGACATATTCACTAAGCCCCTATGTGAATCAAGATTTGAAGGTATGTTCCCGAGGTCCCTCTCTCCTTTGATGATGCCAAAAAAGGGGAAGAGGAGTCCCTAAGAAAATTGAAAGAAGAAAAGTTGAAAGAATCTGCAGCTGAGACAAAGAAAAAGCCAGCTGAGGGGGAACGTTCAAAAGATCTCACGTTAATGATAGCCAAAACCCCTCAAAGCAGGTCAAATCTTCGCCTCCATCATGAGCAAACTCCCCATAACCCTACCCATTGGGCACTCTGCTGTGCCAATGTCGGAGAAAAGGCGAATTATCAAAGTAGGGATTGAGGAGTTCGACAGAAAGACGGATGCCCGCATCGAAGAAGTGATGAAACAGTATGGTGCCATTCCAGCAGGAAAAGATCAAGATGGTGCACCTGACAATAGATCCGAGCCGAGATCAGTTGAAGAATTCAAAATGCTCGAATCCGAAGGCTATTTTCAGGTAATGTCACTAGCCCAGGCCTGGGATTTGTACTGGGAGAAGGGTCTTGCATTGTGCGAAGAAAGCGAAATATAGCAGACTACCAAAGCACCACTCACCGGTAAGTAGAAGACTCATGTACAATATACACCCGGAGAGGAGGAGGAAGAAGAGGTGGTGGAAGAGGTTTTCGACCTCGACCACAACCCAAAAATATTGAATATGTAGATCCTGGAAAGAAGGGGAGGATCTACTGGGCTGGGTTTGACGAAGTGGCAAACCTGGAAGTGGCAAGAAAAATGCGAGAGGTTGTAAGAAGACAGGAAGAGAGGAGAATGAAAGCGGATCTTCGGCTATGTCAGAGAGAAAGCGAAAGGATGATGCTTTGCTAAAAGAGTGTATCGAAAAGAAGCGAGAGTCAGCAAAAAAAAAGAAAGAAAAAGGAAAAGAGTGACGACTTTGACAGAGTTGAAGAGGAAAGAAGGAGGCGGCGAAGGCGTTGAAGTGTTGCTTTGCGAACCCTTCATGTATATTACTTATGTAAATACATTTTTGTAAGTCATCTGTAATACTTAGTGATTTTCCCTGTAATTTTTCACTCTGTATTTATTCCTGTATCTTAGCATATATGTATGTATTCTGCTATGATATAAAAATGCTCGATACCAAGCGTAAAAACAAATTGTAAAGGACAAGAATGCTATGATCAATAAAACGATCTATTCTACGCATACATTCTTTGTTCTTGCATTGTCTGTATGTATCTTTGCTTTGTTTACATGTTGTTTAATGTTTTTAAGTTTTGGCATCATCAAAAACGGAGAAATTGTTGGGAAATTTATTTCATAGATTTTGATGAATGCCATGTAAAACTTAAACTAGAAAGTTGGCACCCCATTTTCCTTGTAATTTCCATTGTAATAGATAGAAATGGAAAAGTGAGTCAAGTCGTCACTACACTGAAATACAAGAAGTTAATCAAGATTGAAGTGAAGTCTCCGCTGCGAGACAACTGAGTATGGATAAGAAGGAAAGTTAAGAACTCGACTGAAGGCGTATCAGCTGTGAAACAACTGTGTGAAGAGTCAATCAACACATCTCCAGAAGTCAAATCTCAAGTTGAAGTGACGGATGAGTCATCAAATGATTGGAGCGACTCAAGTCACCTGGAAAAAGGCAAAGACGACCAAGAGGAGTTAACACTAAGATAAATCCATTGCACAAAAGTCAAGAACTTTACTTAATATAGTAATGCCTCCATGCTGCTAGGTCTTAAAGTGCTTATCCCGAAACCATGCAAAAGTAATAAACCAATGGGAATCACCGCACCTCGTGTCGAACCTCGAAAAGTGCGCAAATTCATTTAATACGAGGAAGGGTCTACATCTCAAGATTGAAGACCAAGAAAAGACAAGCCAACGATTTTAAGTGACTTTTGAAATTAGCCTATCTCTTCAACGGGCAAAATTTCAAAAGTTCACTATAAAAGGCTAAGAGAAATTCATTGAGAAAAGATTACCTTGCACACCGAGAAATCAAGCATTATTCAAGATATTAACCTTCAAATATTCTCAAGTATATTCAAGCAAATCTCAAGCCTGAAACTCGAAGGAAATCGATCCAACACAAGCTGTGAAGGAAAGACAACTTCAAACCTGTTGACGAGGAAACGTTTGAAGAATCAAAAGGGGTCTACTTTCCAAGGAGGATTGTAGGAATGTTCAAGGTCGAACCAGTATTAAGTTATTGGAGGACTTCGTGATCAAATCCAAGAGCTTGAGAAAGTGAGCGAAGAAGCAAGGTATCTGTGAGGAAGAGAAACCACTTTGTGTGATCAAAGTCGTCTCTAGATCACGACCACTTTGTAAACAGATCTATTACATAATGGATTCCTCCAGAGTTGGAGAAGAGAGGATTAGAAGAATTACCTCATCTTGAACCTCTATAAAAATTAATCTGTGTCATTTATTTTTTCAAAGACATTTACATTTCTCGCATATTGATATTATATATGCCGATAAACTCATATTTGCTATTCAACCGATTAATTAACAAGTGCTAAAATCAAGTGTTAAAACAAGCTTAAAACAAATAAAAGAGTGTTAAGTCTTCCGATGATAAAACCAACACAACCAAGATTAAGTTCGGGTTAAACAACTGAGTTATTCTATCAACAACTCTATCGAGTTTGTTGAGTGGCTAACTCTATTTGAATAACCAACTTAGTCATCCTCATGGACACAACTATTTGAGTTAACTCTGTATAGTTTTAAAAGACTAAATTCAAAAAGTTGGTAAGGTTTATTCAACCCCCATTCTAAACCTTACTTACACCCTCTTGGGACCTACATACTCGAAGTATGAATCATTGGCTCCGAGTAGTCCGGGGATGATGTTAATAATTTCTTTGAGGATAACAATTCCGCTTCTTCATAGCGGAATAATTCCCCAGACTTAACTCAATGAATTGTCTTTTCTCGAATATTTGAGGGATAGGAAACATTGCTTCGCGCAATGTTGGGATTTCTATCATCATCATAACCTTCCTCGTGACTATTGCGGAACCCAAAGTGGATTTGGGTATTGTTTGATTCCTATTGGAATTTTCTAGGTTAAGGATGGAGATAGAAAATACTTTATTTCATCGTCTTTGCAAGATGCGCTCTGTTCATTTTGTCATTCATAATTTCATTATTGATGGTAATATTTCTCATGATCCAGTAGTAATAGGTTCTCATATCATTAATTTTTATAAGGAGCTTTTTGTGGCTACTCCTATCGACATTGTGGATCTTTCCGTGATTGATCATTTTATTTCTTTGGTGATTTTTGATTTGGAAAATCATGGGCTGACCTCTGCTTCCTACCGCTTGGAAATCCGTAATGATGTCTTTGATCCGGGTTCTTATAGTTCTCCAGGGCCTGGCGGTTTTATGTTGTCTTTTATCGAGAGATTTTGGGATATTATTGCCAATGATGTTACTATTGTGGTCCATCATTTTTTCGTGTCGGGTCCATTGCCTGCTTCCGGTTTTAATTCGAGATTTTATGGTATTAATCTCTAAGACCAATATGCTATGGCTATTGAGAACTTTTGAACTATTGTCATGAGTAATTTCCTTTTTAAGGTTATTACTAAATTATGGCTATTAGGTTTGGTATTATAATTGGTAGGATTCTTTCCCCCACGCATTTGGATTTATTCCTGGCGGACATATTCATGATTGTATTGCGGTGGTGTTGGAAGGTTTTAATATTTTGCGAATCGTAGGGACAATAATATGATCCTCAAAATTGATATCGAAAAGCTTTCGACACCATTAGATGCGATTTCTTATTTTATGTTCTTCGTCGGTTTGATTTTTCCGATACTTTTATCTTGTGGATTTCGGTTATACTTAATTCTACTAGGATATAGACCCTTTCTTAATGGGACGCCTACTAGTTACTTTGAATGTGCAAGGGGTGTCCAAAGAAGGAGACCCATTATCTCCATTACTTTTTGTATTGCTTAAGAGGTTTCTTTGAGGATAACAATTCCGCTTCTTCACAGCGGATTAATTCTCCAGACTTAACTCAATGAATTGTCTTTTCTGGAATATTTGAGGGATATGAAACATTGCTTCGCACAATGTTGGGTTTTCTATCATCATCATAACCTTCCCTTGTGACTATTGCGGAACCCAAAGTGGATTTTGGTATTGTTTGATTCCTATTGGAATTTTCTAGGTTTAGGATGGAGATAGAAATATTTTATTCTTTCATCGTCGTTGCAAGATGCTCTCTGTTCATTCTCATTCATAATTTCATTATTGATGGTAATATTTCTCGTGATCCAGCCGTAATAGGTTCTCATATCATTAATTTTTATAAGGAGCTTTTTGTGGCTACTCCTATCAGCATTGTGGATCTTTCCGTGATTGATCATTTTATTTCTTCGGTGATTTTTGATTTGGACAATCATGGGGTGACCTCTGTTCCTACCGGCTTGGAAATCCGTAATGATGTTTTTGATCCGGGTTCTTATAGTTCTCAAGGGCCGATGGTTTTAGTGTTGTCTTTTATTAGAGATGTTGGGATATTATTGCGAATGATGTTACTTTGTGGTCCATCATTTTTTTAGTGTGTCGGGTCCGTTGCCTCCAAGTTTTAATTCGAGTTTTATGGTCTTAATCTCTAAGACCAAAGATGATATGGCTATTGAGAACTTTGACCTATTGTCATGAGTAATTTCCTTTTTAAGGTTATTACTAAAATTAAGCTACTAGGTTTGGTATTATAATTGGTAGGATTCTTTCCCCACGCAGTTTGGATTTATTCTTGTGACACATATTCATGATTGTATTGCGGTGATTTTGGAAGGTTTTAATATTTTGCGTAATCGTAGGGAGAGTAATATGATCCTCAAAATTGATATCAAAAATCTTTCGACACCCTTAGATGCGATTTCTTGTTTTATGTTCTTCGTCGGTTTGGTTTTTCGATACTTTCATCTTGTGGATTTTGGTTATCCTAAATTCTACTAGGATATAGACCCTTCTTAATGGGACGCCTACTGGTTACTTTGAATGTGCAAGGGGTGTCCAGCAAGGAGACCCCTTATCTCCCTTACCTTTTTGTATTACTTAAGAGGTTTAACAATTCCGCTTCTTCACAACGGATTAATTCCCCAGACTTAACTTCAATGAATTATCTTTTCCGGAATATTTGAGGGATAGGAAACATTGCTTCACGTAATGTTGGGATTTCTATCATCATCATAACCTTCCATCATGACTATTGCGGAACCCAAAGTGGATTTGGGTATTGTTTCAGATTCCTATTGGAATTTTCTAGGTTAAAGATGGAGATAAAAATACTTTATTCTTTCATCGTCATTGCAAGATGCGCTCTGTTCATTCCGTCATTCATAATTTCATTATTGCTGGTAATATTTCTCGTGATCCAGCCGTAATAGGTTCTCATATCATTAATTTTTATAAGGAGCTTTTTGTGGCTCCTCCTATCAGCATTGTGGATCTTTCCGTGATTGATCATTTTATTTCTTCAGTGATTTTTGATTTGGACAATCATGGGCTGACCTCTGTTCCTACTGGCTTGGAAATCCGTAATGATGTCTTTGATCTGGGTTCTTATAGTTCTCCAGGGCCTGATGGTTTTAATGTTGTCTTTTATGATCAGAGATGTTGGGATATTATTGCCAATGATGTTACTGTTGCGGTCCATCATTTTTTCGTGTCGGGTCTGTTGCTTCCGGGTTTTAATTCGAGTTTTATGGTATTAATCTCTAAGACAAAAGATGCTATGGCTATTGAGAACTTTTGACCTATTGTCATGAGTAATTTCCTTTTTAAGGTTATTACTAAAATTCGCTATTAGGTTTGGTATTATAATTGGTAGGATTCTTTCCCCCACGCAGTTTGGATTTATTCCTGGCAGACATATTCATGATTGTATTGCGGTGGTTTTGGAAGGTTTTAATATTTTGCAGAATCGTAGGGACAATAATATGATCCTCAAAATTGATATCGAAAAAGCTTTCACCACCCTTAGATGTGATTTCTTATTTTATGTTCTTCGTCGGTTTGGTTTTTCTGATACTTTTATCTTGTGGATTTCGGTTATCCTTAATTCTACTAGGATATAGACCCTTCTTAATGGGACGTCTACTGGTTACTTTGAATGTGCAAGGGGTATCCAGTTAGGAGACCCATTATCTCCCTTACTTTTTTGTATTGCTTAAGAGGTTTCTTTGAGGATAACAATTCCGCTTCTTCACAGCGGATTAATTCTCCAGACTTAACTCGATGAATTGTCTTTTCCAATATTTGAGATAGAAAACATTGCTTCGTGCAATGTTGGGATTTCTATCATCATCATAACCTTCCCTCGTGACTATTGCGGAACCCAAAGTGAATTTGGTATTGTTTGATTCCTATTGGAATTTTCTAGGTTAAGGATGGAGATTGAAATACTTTATTCTTTCATCGTCGTTGCAAGATGCGCTCTGTTCATTCCGTCATTCATAATTTCATTATAATGGTAATATTTCTCGTGATCCAGTAGTAATAGGTTCTCATATCATTAATTTTTATAAGAAGATTTTTGTGGCTCCTCCTATCGCATGTGGATCTTTCCGTGATTGATCATTTTATTTCTTCGGTGATTTTTGATTTGGACAATCATGGGCGACCTCTGCTCCTACGGCTTTGAAATCCGTAATGATGTCTTTGATCCGGGTTCTTATAGTTCTCCAGGGCCTCATGGTTTTAATGTTGTCTTTTATCAGAGATGTTGGGATATTATTGCCAATGATGTTAATGTTGCGGTCCATCATTTTTTTGTGTCGGGTATGTTGCCTCCGGGTTTTAATTCGAGTTTTATGGTCTTAATCTCTAAGATCAAAGATGTTATGGCTATTGAGAACTTTTGACCTATTGTCATGAGTAATTTCCTTTTAAGGTTATTACTAAAATTCTGTTATCACCAATTCTTTTGTTCATAGTATGCTCATCTACAAGTAGCCGAATTCCATGCTCATAGATATGGAAAAGGCTATGCGGAGCTTTATTTGGACTAGAGACCACATATCTCTACACGCGTCCGGGCATCGGATGCTCGTGGCACGTTCTTTGTGTCAATGTGATTTTTGAGGCAATTTGTGTAGAATTCGTATATAATAGAAGAAACGACCCGAATCGGTTGCTTTGCGAAGTTCATCCATTGGCACTCTTGAATTATTGCGAGCCACCATCTTCGGGTGATGGTAAAAATCCACGTTTGGGTATTATGGATTGGTGTAGGACATGTTCTTGGAAAAACTTGTAGAATTCTAATTCTTGCGGTTAATTATTGTTTTTGGTGGAGCGGTAAAGCCCATTGGTGTGATGAATAGGCACATTCTCATCCTCATGTACGAGACATCTTGAAAAACTAAAGACGAAAGGTAAAATTCACAATTAAACAAGTTTAAGGTAATTCATATTCTTAACCCGTTTAATATCAAATTGTTATAAAAAAACTCATTGATTTTGATTAAATTGCATCCAAAGATATAGTGAAATAATGTCTTATGATATGGTATGCAATTTATTCAAAAATTAGTAAAAATTTTTCTTAAAGCATTTTATCAAACACTTTGTGAGCATCAATTTAGATAATGTGAAATTTCGAATTTTTAAAGTGTTTAAGCCCCAAAAATCATAACCAACAAATCAAATATGCTAAACAATTGCAAATTATCAAAATTCAACAATCATCATAACGATTAATGCTCAAGTTGGTGAAAATTCATATTTTTATCAATTAGGGTTCATATGCTTCAAAATGAAACATTTCTACCAATTGACATGAATTTTGAGTAATAAGGGGAACATAATTACTTTAGAACTTGTTTAATCTCGAGAAGAACACAAAACAAATTGAGCCAAATTGAAGTTGGAGGAAAAATTGAATGTGTTGTAAGGGTTGCTAATGTCTACCGAAGAAATGAATTAAAATGTGTGTGTGCGTGTTCTTTGTTGGCGGGTTTTAAAAAAATTGACCCTCTGTATCACGGTACACAATTTTTTTCTTCCTTCTTATATTAAAATCAAGTTGTACCGTGATAAGAGTACAGAGGTGAACCCCTTATTTTTGCGTTTTGTGTACCGCGGTACACACATGCGTATCGCGGTACAATATTTTCTATTTTTAAAATTAAATCAGAAATTAAAAATAAGTGAAATATATAAAAATATTATAAAAATTTACCTATTAAAGTACGGAAAATACAAACGCGCATACAAAAGAGTTTTTTTAAAGAAATCACACACATCTCGAGTTACCTCCCAAGAAGCGCTAAATTTATAGTCTTGACCAGGACTAATTACCCGGCTTACGGTTTGTTTCTCCAAGCGAGAAGATTTAAAAACTTCCTTGTTTCATCCCAAGTATTGTTTTAACCATTGCTCATTTACCTGGAATGTATCCCCATCTTTTGTGCCCACATTTGTATGTCTCTAAATTAAAAAAAAATACCTGCATGATTTGATTAACTGATTACGTTGTTTCTGTTGTTGGACTTTGGTTTGGTAGTCGGTTTTTTCCAGATTGATATGTTTGTTTGTTTCAATGAGTATGTATTGTGGGAGATTTATGGCATTTTGAATGGTTGATAATTAATCTTGAAAATTGTTGGAGCTTTTGTTTGTGAATGCACGTTCATTATTTGAGGGTTTATTTTAGTTTGGTGTTTGTTCAAATGGGCTATTTTGTTTGGTTAATTGTTGGTTATAGTTGGTATCTGTTTTGTTTGGTTCATTTCTTGTTAGATGGTGGCAATTTCTCTAATTTGAATAAAAGAGTGCAACACTCTTATCAGCCATGGAATATTATCTTGCTTTATCATTTGAGGCAATTTCTTTTAATCTGAATACACATATTGATAATGAAAAACCAAGATGGTGGCCTTAAGAGAGAATATCTGGTTTAGCCTAGCCAAGACAAATGCAATATTATTATTATACTGTTGCTGCAAAATGAGGTCTGATTGTTTTAATTCATTGTGTTACTCACCTTACCTTAGACTACCATAATAATTATATTCAGTGTGGTAGGTGTCTTGTTTGAACCCAACCCTGAGAACAAACAAAAGACAAAAAAAAAAAATCATGGCGTGCTTCCATTAATAAAATTTAAATTTAGCAATTTCATTTGAAATTTTAATTTTTTTAATATAAACATTATTAAAAGGAAGAAAGAGGGCAGCTAACGGATAAAATTCAAGAAAGCTGAACTAAATCACTAATCAGATTGTTCCTACAAGGATGGCCAAAACGTGGTGCAATGTATTGGTTAAGCACTTATCAGGTTTATTGTTATTTTTTACTTTTGAAAGATTAATATTAAAAATGGTTTTGAGTTTGCAACTCTAATTGTAATGTGATTCTACACATGAGCAACCGTGAAAACAAACGAGTAAAGCACAACCAATCAGATCGAATCAAAAAAGTAGTATTACTGTAAGTTAAAGAACTAACACAAAACATATTATTTCTATTCCACCGAGCAACCAATGTTGCCTACAATGGCGTAGCCAGAAAATTTTACGGGGTAGGCCGATACACGGACGGCCTGGGCCTATTTTACGTGTATTCGGCCTAAGTCTGGCCTATTATAAATAGTAGGACTTTTTTTCAACCCAAGCCTGACCTATTTAATAAATGGCTTGACCTGAGCCTATTAAAAGCTCATTAAAGGCCTACAAACCATATATATTTTATTTTAATATATATTTTATCAATTTCAATACTTAAATAATTATATAAAAGATTGTAATATTAATAAAATATCTAATATATATTGTGGTTTTTGAATTTGTGGGCCTTAAATAGGCCGGCCTATTAGGGTTGACAGACTTTTGTAAAAGCCCAAGCCTAGCCTATTTATTTAATTAGACATATTAAAAGGCCTGAGCCTGGCCTATTTAATAAATATGATAGGCTAGGTTGGGCCCAAAGTAGGCTAGTCGTAAGCCCCACAAGTAACCTAGCCTATTTCCATCCCTATCGACACACATTTATGTGTGGAAGAAAAAAACAAAAAAAAGAAGCCCACCTTTTTCATCATTAGAGTTTTTTCACCATTAGAGCAAATGTTAGTAGTTGGCTTATAGGCTATGTTAGCAAATGATCAATTTTAATACTAATGTTAGTAGTTAGTTTATAGGCTATGTTGTCACTTGCATGAAAAATTGAGATAGCTGGACATTTTTTGTGATTCTCTCATCATCATCATCAATCGCACCTTATCCCACTATGTGGAGTCGGTGGTGTGAAATTTATAGTGTCAATTAATTGTCTAAAATTAATTAACACTACAAATTCACACAAAAACAAAGTGGCAAAGTTTTACGACGGATGCCCTTCCGACGCAACCTTCATACGAAGGAGAAATGAGATAAAATTCCAAAACAACCATCATCATAGCTTTTTCCACTTGCATGGTAAAATATGATGAGACGGCGATGAGTTGAGATAGTTGATCTTGTCATATGCCATTACATGATTGATATTATAAAATCAACATGTACACCATGGAACATGAATAATTTTAAAAAACTGTTGTTGTGATTCTCTAATATACTAATTTTAAGAAACTGTTGTTGTACTTTATACAGTTAATTTTCAGTTAAGTATGTTAGTTAACAAAGTGTTAGTCAATTATTGAAGTTGTTAGTTCAAAACTAACACCAACAAAGTTGATTGTTTGTGTATATATATACCCTTCCATTGAATGAATAAAATGAGTTGAGTTCATACTTTAAATTTCAGATTTATATTTTTTCAAAATCTCAGATTTAATATATTTCAGTATTAAAGTTGGTCTGAACACTAATGAATTTTTAGATATTTAAGTCATAATTTCAAATTAGCTTTATGAAATAATGGTACATAGTAACGTGATTTATCATATTTATGTCTTGTCTTTATCTAAACTTGATTTAAACTTGCTATAACATGTTGCATAATGGCATTTTATTTATTTTTTGACCTATTTGCTAGAATTCGCTTCTGAAAATTTATCCACTTTTACAAGTCAATAAATTACTTGTTCTTTGAAATGGATATTGTTTTAAAAGATATATCGAGATTTTGATAATTAGACTAAATTTTAAGTGTAGGTTTTATGATTTATCTGAATATTAAGAAATATAGTGATTGTTGTCACAAGGTTTGGCGAACATGAATTGCTTGAAAAACGTGTTATTCATTATTTTTGCTAATATTTTAATAATTTAATCTAGTAGATCACAAAGTTATGGATCAAAAATGGATGTCCGCTAGTCGATTGTCGAGGAATATGAGGATGGAGTGAAAGAGTTTATTAGATTTGCGATCGAACACGCAAAAATCCTAATAAAATCTTATGCCCTTGCTTGAATTGTTGTTATTCAAAGCAAATTGGGCCCAATGAGTTGCTCGATCATTTAGTTTGTAATGGAATTGATCAAAGCTATACATGTTGGACTAAGCATGGTGAAATGAAAAATAGTGATCATGAAAATAACATAAGTCATACAACAAGTGATTCATACATAAATACAAACGATCAATGTGATCAAGTTGAAGAGATTACTAATATGGTTGAAGAAGATCTTGAGATTGTCCTGAAATGTTTGATAGACTGTAATTGATGCGGATAAATCGTTGTATGATGGTTGTACTAAATTCACAAGGTTGTCGGCGTGTTGAAGTTATACAACTTGAAAGTGAGTAATGGGTGGTCCGATAAGAGCTTTACAATACTAACTCTTTTAATAGATATGCTTCCAAATGCAATGTTCTCACAAAATCGAACGTCACGAGGCTAAACGAATGTTGTCTTTTATTGGCATGAGTTACGAGAAGATACATGCTTGTCCAAATGACTCGTGTTCTTTTTTGAAATGAATATGCATCGCTAAAAATGTGTCATAAGTGTAATTCTTCACGATATAAAAAGAAGGAATCAACTCCAGCGAAGATGGTGTGGTATTTTCCTATAATACCAAGATTTGGGCGCATGTTTCATAGTATGGAAGATGCGAATCACTTAACATGGCATGCACATGGAAGAGTTAAAGATGGAAAGATTCGACATCCCCGCAAATTCTCCTCGGTGGATGAAAATTGACCATGATTATCCTTATTTTGGAAAAGAAGCAAAAACATATGGCTTGCATTATCCACCGATAGGATGAACCCGCATGGTTTGCAAAGTACCTCCCACAAGATACATGGCGGTGATAATGATTATCTATAATCTACAACCATGGCTATGCATGAAGCGAAAGTTCATGATGTTGTCTTTGTTGATTTGAGGTCCTAAACAACCAGGAACGATATATACATATACTTGGCATCGTTGATTGAAGATTTGAAACGTATGTGGGAGATTGACATATATTGTGAGACCTTACTTCATACTATATATTAGTAGAGATAATTAATGTGCTCATTCTGAATTTTAACTACAATTTAAATTTTTTTACTGGTCAAATTTTAGGGTACATTGGGTGTTGTTGGCTATCAATGTCAAGGCGGAGACAATATACTATTTAGATTCTATGCATGGCGATCCTGTTAATCACCGAGATATGATGGATGTCTTTAACATGTAAGTCCATATCCTTATTTGGCATTGTCCATAGGTTGACGTATTTATTTATTTATGTTTTTATTTTTTTACCTATGTGATTTTTTCTTGAAAGGTTTAGCTTGATTATAAAAGAGACAAAAAAAACTCAATTATTTTCAAATATTATTCATATTTACAAGTTGCACACTGGAGATGAGGAATTGGTTAGGTAATGGAAGTCTCAACGGAGTACATGTAACTATTTGTTAAGTATGTTCTTTATTTACTTGAGATTAATTGTTGCCGATGAATATATTTAGTTCCGTTTAACATTCTTGTCTTTTTTTCCTACTTTTTTCTTTGGTTTGTTTGTTATGATTTTTCCGTTCTTTTTTGTTGTCACTAGGGTTTTACAGGTTTTTCGATCTCAAGTAGGAATGGTGGTACCCAAAAGTAAATTAAAGAGTATAAAATGGAAGAAAATTAAGGTATTTTCGTGTGTGATATTTATAAAGGAAATTCAACATAGAAAATATATTGATACGCGTGTTGTTGGTTTTGCTAGTGCCCTAAACAACACAATGACGTGGATTGCGGGTACTATGTCTTGAGATTCATGAGAGACATAATTACATGTAATCAAATGACAATCCCAAACGAGGTATATGGTTGGTCTTTTGAACATTCCCTGACAAACATGAGTATCTACATCAGTTTTTGGCATTAACGACAGTGTTTTTTCTTTCCCCGATCAATGTTCTTATGACAATTATGGTGTAGCACATTGCTTTATTGGTTACTTTTCATAATCAGTTTTTTCAAACATGTAATATTCATCGTTACCTCATTAAAATTATGAAAAGATGTGATGCATGAATATATTCTAATATTTCATTTTAATATAATTATATATTTTGTAGTACTTCTCTCGGGCACTGTGCATTAGATATTCAAAAGAACAGATAAATGATGTTCGGGAAGAATGGTCTCGCTATGTTGCTAGTTTGTTGGGTAAATAAAGACTTTGCATGAGGTGATTTTCTTTTAATCTCATTCTTAATTTTAGTTGATTTTGTTGTTATATCTTATGATTTTGTTTCTCAAAAAACTATCATATACACAATTTCCCTATAGATGGTTAGTTTTTATAGTGATTGTTAGCATTCCAAGAACCAAATAGATGATATGCTAGTTTTTAATAATTTTCATATTATCTCTATTAACCGACACGATCCTTGGTAGTCGATCCGAGGAGACAAAACCTAGTTTTGCATGGTATTGTTGTGTGTTTCCATTCTTTTTTGACATTTTAGGCGTCTTTGTTTATTTATCAATTATTATAACATGAATGATGCTTGCTTTGGTTTTAATGATAATGCCTACTTGATTTAGTGGCGGGATGGGAGCATGGCAATGTCCTATTGAAGGTTTATCAAATCATATAATAGTAAGTATTGTTTCTTATTATGACTTCTTTCCTGACACACAGTTATATGCGTTGTACATATTGACTAGACGAAATAATGAGAGAATTGTATTGGGAATGTAAATAATTTCAGTGTACTTGTCACATGCATTGATCCAATTAGTTGTATTAAGTTGAAAGAAGATTATTAAAGTAAGTTTGCCAAATTTTACAATTATGTTGAAAGAAGATTATTAAAGTAAAGCCTTCTTGGGTTTGCCAAATTTTACAATTAAGTGGAAAGAAGATTATTAAAGTAAGTTTAAACCTGCTCTTAGGGATTGTGAACGCGTGTGCAACACATACCATATTCATATGCATCTAAATATTGTGCTTCTTTTTCTCTCGCAACTTATTCATCGGTCTTGATTCTCGTTTATAAGTAAAATATATCCATCCTTTTCATTATTGTCAAGCACCATGTGCCCTGGTGTATATTGTTATTGCATTAGCGAAAAATATGCCTTTGTACCAGAAAAATAACGAATATTTATTTCATATAATCGATAACAAGAATTTTATATCATGCTTAAACTATGGTGCACTAATAAAATGTGAAGAGAAAGCATTCAAGTATTTCTGATGTGGAGCATTACACCTTTTCCTTGCTAATAACGAGAATTGCCAGATATGAGCTGAAGTGCATTGGCTTCTTTGTCCCGAAACCTTTTCCCTTTGACTTAATAAAGTTCATCCTTTTGTAGGTTTGTGGTTGCAAGGGATGGAACTAAGCAGCGAGAAATTGTGCACCAGGTTGAAGAACTGCTGTCTCTTGTTTCATGAAATGATATGTCTAGTGATTGTCTATTTTTCATGTGTAGAACTAGTTCTAAAATCTAGATCTCTCGAGTACTATAACTATGAAGTTGATGTGCTCATATCTTTGTAGTAATGTGCATAATTACCTTTTTCGAATTCTAACATACATTATTTGCCTCTTAATAAACCCAACGACATTGTTGACATTGACTATACTTATAGACTTACTCATGTGACTTGAATATGTTATTTTGTCTCGCATTTTGTCTCATTATTGCTTGAATTCTAAGACTTATTAGCTTTAATTTGGAGAGTCGAGCTACTCTTATCACATTATATTGAGATACTTTTGTTTTAGTTTCAAGTGAATGGATTGTTCAAAATTATTATATTGTTAAAATAGTATTTTAGAATAAATTTTGTCTCTTTGTTTTTTTAATTTTATGATTTATGAATTTTGTTGCCGCTCTCGTGTTGCGTTTTGTTTGCTCTTGTTGGTCATATGATTGAATGGTGGAAACATTAATTAATTTGGTTGAATATTGAAATCATGGTAAGGTAATGCTTCTTTTATGAAGTGCGATCTGTTGAATACAAACATGGGATAGCACTTCTTCCCATAACCGCTATCAATTTAATGTCAGATAACGCTTCTTTTATGGAGTGTTATCTTATGAATTCAAATATGGGATAGCACGTCCTAAAAAAACGCTATCTAATATGCATCTCTGATAGCGTTTTATAAGCGCTATCTACAGGATAGGGCTTTAGATAACGGTGGCTCCGACAGCACTTGGTAACGCTATCTAAAGGGAAAAAAGCGTAATCTTAGTGCTTTTTTGGCGTAGTGAAACAAGTTGAATGAAAAAATAAAAACATCTTGTAATTACATTATAAGAAAACAAAGGACCGACTTCTGTTAAGTCTTCGGTAAATTCATCATCGACGTCCTCGAAGCTTCCTATTTAGACATTAATTACATCAAACAACATAGGCTCTGCAAAGTGGGCAGTTATCATTTTCCTTGAGCCATGACTTTATACACGCAGCATGAAACCTATGTTTGCACGTCGTGATCTCCGCCCGAGTTTCACCGTCGTTATATTCCTCCAGGCATATCACACACTCTTCTTTCGATGAATTTTCTTGGATATATGTGTCGAAAACTACTTCATCGTTGTTCGCCAGTCGTCTCTTACTTGGTGGAGGTCGTGGGGTATCGGCGGGCACATGACGGACTATTATTTCAGGCAACCGATCATTATCGTAATAATATTGCTGAGAATACCTTTTGCATATTCCAACTAAAAACATCAGAAGAATCGCCCACGCCCAAAGACAAATCAGGAAGATGAAGTACCTTGAGACTGGAGACATGGTTAGGGTTTTCAGAGTATTTTTATGTAGATTGAAGGAAAGAATGATCGAGGGAGAAAAATATTAATTAATTGACGTATTATTAAGGTTTGTGTATATGAAAAAATAATATTGATAATAGGTATAGACTATAGAGTGTGTATATATGTGTGTGTGTTTCTTGTGTTATCCATTTCACTCCTAATCATAATAGGACACGAATTGATTACAATGAAGTAACTTAGACTTTATTGAATAAAACTAGTAATTGAAAATAAAAGAAACTTTGTTATTTTAAGCGTGTATATAATGGTGGTTGGACAGGGGCGAATCTAAGTTAATGGTGAACGGGCCCTGCCCCAAATTTCTAAATGGGCCAAAATCTTTATTTTTAAAATTTGTGGAGATATAATCTTACACACTTCAAGTTTATATATATATATATATATATATATATGTGTGATGGATGTTTTATGTGAGATCGTCTCATCGACTTAAGCACATGAGACGCATCTCTGCAAAACCCAAAAACATGAGTTTTTTTTATGGGTTTGAGTTGAAATTCTATTTATATTTAGGATCCGTCTCATGGACAATGCCCATGAGACCGTCTCATACAAGCGTTTGACTATATATATATATATATATATGATATGGTTCAAATGAGACTACCCTCCCTAAGTGAGATAGTGTGGACTCATCTTACCCATTGATCTTAAAAAATGAAGGTATGTGATTTATTCAACACTTAACGATGAAATTGGTCTCCTATAACACTAGTAAAAATTAAAAAATAAATATATAATAATAATAATTAATTATATACATGTGCACATTTTCCGTCGGTATTTCAAATTTTATTTTCTTTTACAAAGTAATTAATTACCTCCATAAAAAATAAAAAAATAAAAATAAAACTAAAATACATTATAAAAAAGAAAACAAAAATTCTATAAAAAAAATTTTTTCCGTTTCAAAGTACATGATGTCTACAATTTTTCGGTTTAGTGATTTTTTTGTCTTCACCTATTTTGTGACATCAATTAATTAAATAAATCGTTGACATGATTTAATGATAGTTATGTAATTTTGTGTTACTAAAATATAGCCTAAAAAAATGTTACAATTAATAAAATATAGTGTTGCCCAGTGTTTCTTAAATAAAGTGATACCTATTTGCGATACAAAAGAAATAACAAAAAGTGATTCTTAAAAGGTGTTACTTATTTAAAAGTGTTACATATTGATAAAAAATGCTACAAAGTGTTACATAAATATTATAATATAAAAAGTGTTACAAACATGTGTTACATATGTACCTTATGTAAAAAGTGTTAGAAACTTTATGTTATTCTTGAATGTCATTTGTGTTGTAGTGCTTCTAAATATATAATAATAATAAGTCGGATGGTCCTCGGACTCTCACTTTGACCTCATTAAAGAAAAATAAAACTAAACTACTCGAAGAATGAATCATTGGCTCCAGTAGTAGTCTAGGGATGATGTTAATAATATCTCGAGAGGATAACGATTTCGCTTCTTCATAGCGGATTAATTCCCTAGACTTAACTCAATGAATTGTCTTTTATAAAATATTCGAGGAATAGGAAACATTGCTTATGCGCAATGTTCTTAGGGATTTCTGTCATCGTCATAACTTTCCCTCGTGACTATTGCGGAACCCAAAGTGGATTTGGGTATTGTTTGATTCCTATTGGAATTTTCTCGGGTTAAGGATGGAGATAGAAATATTTTGGTCTTTCATCGTCGTTTCAAGATGGGCTCTGTTCATTCTTTCATAATTTATTTATTGATGGTAATATTTCTCGTGATCCGGCCATAATAGGTTCTCATATCATTAATTTTTATAAGGAGCTTTTTGTGGATCCTCCAATCGATTGTGGATCTTTCCCGATTGATCATTTTATTTATTCGGTGATTTTTGATTTGGACAATCATGTGTCTTTGATCTTGGTTTTGATCTTGATAGTTCTCCAGGACCTAATGGTTTTAATGGTGTCTTTTATCGAGAGATGTTGGGATATTATTGCGAATGATGTTACTATTGCGGTCCATCATTTTTTCGATCGGGTCCGTTGCCTCCGGGTTTTAATTCGAGTTTTATGGTCTTAATCCCTAAGACCAAAGATGCTATGGCTATTGAGAACTTTCGACCTCTTCTCATGAGTAATTTCCTTTTAAGGTTATTACTAAAATTAAGCTACTAGGTTTGGTATTATAATTGGTAGGATTCTTTCCCCACACAGTTTGGATTTATTCTTGGCGGAATATTCATGATTGTATTGTATGCGGTGGTTTTGGAAGATTTTAATATTTTGCGAATCATGGGGACATTAATATGATCCTCAAAATTGATATCGAAAAGCTTTCGACACCCTTAGATGCGATTTCTTGTTTTATGTTCTTCATCGGTTTAGTTTTTTTCGATACTTTCATCTTGTGGATTTCGGTTATCCTTCATTCTACTAGGATATCGACCCTTCTTCATGGGACGCCATCTTTGGTTACTTTGAATGTGCAAGGGTGTCCAAAGAAGGAGACCCCTTATCTCCACTACTTTTTTGTATTGGTTAAGAGGTTTTGGGTAGTGCCATTGCATATTCCATATCGTAGCAGCTTCTTACCCCCTTCGTGGTGCCCCGTCATATTATTTTTCCTTCGAGTATTCTTTTTGGTGATTATATAGTGATTCTTTGCGAGGGTACTACGCTTAACACTCGGCGGTGTTTGATTCTCACCAAAGATGCCTCCATTTTCTCGAAAGCGTGTTTTAATCCAAATAAATCCAAAGTGTTTTTTGGTAATGGGGTTTCAACTTAAATTCGGGTCGATTCAAATGACTTCTAGGGATTAGCATGGGTAGTCTTCCTACTACATATCTGGGGGTTCCCATCTTCAAAGGGGCACCCAAGTCTGCTATATTGCAGCCATTTTTTTATAAGATTTTGTTGATATTTAAGCGCTGGAAATGGACTTCTTTATCTATGGCCGGACGCATCTGTCTGGTTAATTCTGTTATCACAAATACTTTTGTTCATAGTATGCTCATCTACATGCATGTAGCCGAATTCCATGCTCATAGATATGGAAAAGGCTATGCGGAGCTTTCTTTGGACTGGAGACCACGTATCTCTACACGCGTGCGGGCCTCCGATGCTCGTGGCACGTTCTTTGTGTCAATGTGATTTTTGAGGCAATTTGTGCAGAATTCGTATACAATAGAAGATACGGTTGGAATCGGTTGCTTTGCGAAGTTCATCCATTGGCGCTCTTGAATTATTGCGAGCCACCATCTTCGAGTGATGGTAAAAATCCACGTTCGGGTACTATGGAACGGTGTAGGACATGTTCTTGGAAAAACTTGTAGAATTCTAATTCTTATCGATTAAGTTTTGTCTTCGTTGGAGCAGAAGTAGAAACCCATTGGTGTGATGAACAGACACGTCCTCATCCTCATGTACGAGGCATCCTGAAAAAGTAAAGACGAAAGGTAAAATTCACAATTAAACAAGTTTAAGGTAATTCATATTCTTAACCCGTTTAATATCAAATTTTATAAAAAAACTCATTGATTTAGATTAAATTGCATCCAAAGATATAGTGAAATAATGTCTTATGATATGATATGCAATTTATTGAAAAATTAGTAAAAAATTTGTTGAAGCATTTTATCACACACTTTGTGAGCATCAATTTAGATAATGTGAATTTTCGAATTTTTGAAGTGTTTAAGCCCCAAAATCATAACCAACAAATCAAATATGCTAAACACTACAAATTATCAAAATTCAACAATTATCATAACGATTAATGCTCAAGTTGATAAAAACTCACATTTTTATCAATTATGGTTCTTATGTTTGAAAATGAAACATTTCTACCAATTGACATGAATTTTAAGTAATAAGGAGAAGAGAATTACCTTAGAACTTGTTTAATCCGAGAAGAAAACAAAAAAAATTGAGCCAAATTGAAGTTGGAGGGAAAAATTGAATGTGTTGCAAGGGTTGCTGATGTCTACCGAAGAAAGGAATTAAAATGTGTGTGTGCGTGTTGCTGTTGGCAGGTTTTTAAAAACAATTGACCCTGTCACCGCGGTACACAATTTTTTTGTCTTTCTTCTTATATTAAAATCATGTTGTACAACGGTAAGAGTACGAGGTGAACCCCTTATTTTTGCGTTTTGTGTACCACGGTACACACATGCGTATAGCGGTACAATATTTTTCCATTTTTAAAATAAAATCAGAAATAAAAAAGAAGTGAAATATATAAAAATATTATTGAAGTTTACCTATTAAAGTACGAAAAATACAAACGCGCACACAAAAGATATTTTTTCAAAAGAAATCACACACATCTAGATATGCCTCCCGAGAAACGCTACGTTTATAGTCTTCACCGACTAATTACCCGAGCTTACCAATTTTGTTTCTCCAAGCGGAAGATTTAACCATTTCCCATTTACCTAGAATGTATCCCAATCATTTCCTCGTAATTTCACAAAGACCCATATGGGGATACTCGTTCAATTACAAAAGGCCCGACCACCGTGATTTAAGCTTACCCGAAATAACTTCGAGAATTCAATAACAATACATGTTGGTCGGGTAAGAATTCACATTCGTAAATCATTTGATCATCCAATTTTTTTCCTTTATAAATCTTGGCATTTTTATATGATTCCCGATGGAATTCTTCCATTTCATTTAATCAAGTAATAGTTTTTCACCCATGTTTTTAAATCAAAATTCAATTTTTTATTGCCCACTAGGCACAATGTTCAAGTTCAACCAAAGTAAGTGGCAAACTTTACCAAACACCAATCGAAATGGTGACATACCAATAGATGTTTTGTAAGTCGTTCGATAAACCCATAATGCATCATCAAGTTTATGTGACCAATATTTCCGATTATGGATTACCATTTTTCCCAAAATTTGCTTAACTTCACGGTTAGAAATTTCACTTGGCCATTTGATTTAGGGTGATAATCAAGAGCAACTTTGTGACATATACCAAATTTAGCAAGAAGATTATTACATAATTTATTACAAAAATACGTACCTTCGTCACTTACAATAGCCTAGGGAGTGTCAAATCGTGTGAATATATACTCGTATAAAAATTTGAGCATTACACTGGCATTGTTTGTTGGTGTAGCGATCGCTCCACCCATTTGGGGATGTAATCAACCACAAACAAGATGTAGAGATTGCCATATAAAGCCGAAATGGTCCCATAAAATCAATGCCCCATATATCATCTAGTTCCACCTCCATCATATTTGTCAAAGAAAGCTCATGATGCCTTGATATGTTGCCAATCAAGAGTTTGAGACAAAAAGAGGGTTTAAGAATTTTTAGGGTATGATTTTCTTTCGCGCATGTTGTGGAGACATTGACTTGATATTTATAATTGTAAAGATGTTGATTATAAATAAATAAATATATATATATATATATATATATAATCTAATCAATTTATCCAATTCAAAAGAGTTTTCAAACTTTTTAATGGTTATATTATAACAATTAAAATCATTGTCAAAATGTTACCAAAATAGAAAATCACAATCATCAAAGCATGATACACAATAAACAGCTACATTCAGCTACGCCAAGAACGCACTACATATGATGCACGCAGTGCCTGGTATTCATTGTGTAGTAACCTAGTATTATTTTCACTTTATTTGTATTGTATTTACACTATTGAAACATGACTTTTTTTGTTTTCTCAACCAACCATTCTAACATTTCAAATACATATGAAGTAATAAAATTCTTTTTCAACGAAAGCGGAAAAAAAAGGAGGAGAAAACAGAATTTCATTTTGGATACTTTTTTTTAAGAACTAAGAAATTAACATCTTGTGCTACATTAAAACATATAAATATTAGTTGTATCGAAAAATGGGACCCTGGTTTCTCTTGTGCCATAGTCGCAGTTAGTCCGCCACTTGATTTCCCTCTATAAATATGTGAAGAAAACCAATTGAAGCTCTTGTAGAATTCACATATGTATTAACGATTGAATAAAATCATAATATAACTAATGTAACATATAGAATCATCGAAACTTATCAAAATAGTCGAGATATTACATATCTACATACTTGATAATGTAGCAACATTCTTCAAATTCTCTATGTATCTTAGAGCTTGACTTTCGATCGGAATGCTCTTGCTACACCTGTGCATAATATTTCGCACCAAACACACACAAAAATATTACTTATAATCGTTCACGTATGTGGCACGCTAGCTATATAGTAAAATGAGGACGTAAAATGAATAAAATATCAAATATATATAGTAATCGAGTAATAAATTAAAGAATAGCAGTTTAATAAATTCTTTCCATTCTCACATTTTTTTATTATTATGAGAAATATTATATATAATACTAAATCCGTCCGTGTCTACTTACTAATATAAAATTTGTGCATGTTCTCGCTTTATCAAAAGTTGGAGTGTCGACTCATACTTACAATGAGTTAAGTACATAATAAAGCTTCGCTCATTATTGAACAACGACACAAATAAAGTGACATCGACTCAAACTTATATACATAGAGCTACAACATTTACAACACTCACATTCACACCGAGATGAGTACATATTTTATTCATCCAACTTCACGTTTATTAAGTTATCAAGAAAACAAAGAAAGTATGTTCTTTCGTGAAACAAAAGATGTTGGTTTCCAAAAGCCCTCTATTATGTCCTAAACAATTGTAATATTCTAAACTTTTACTTGATCAACATAACCTCGAAATTTCCCTTTTGCGGCCTCTCCGGCTCACTTTCTTTACCCATCCTTCGAGGCATTAGGAATCATCATCCGAGCCTCTTCTCTTCATTTGCTTATGTACAAAACTTTAGGTAATATTAAGATTTATAAAAAGTCGCATTGACAAATTCAAAACTCATTAGGTCCACGTCAAATCTCTATTTTTCCCACCTTAATTAATTACGCAAGCATGGATTAATATATATAAATGCATGATTGATTTTTTTCCCATGCACACAATGATAAAAAAGCAATATAATTATAGAAAACATACGTTTAATAGACGCCGGAGGTCTCCCCAGAAACCATCTCCCATTCTTTCTTCCATCCGACTTGGTTCTTAAAAATAAACATTAACAAAAATCTTCAACACAAATACATATGTTTCATTGGGCGTCATTCGGACTTCGCTTTATCACGGCTACTTACTACTTTGCTGTAAAAATGGCTACATCAATGATTTGATCTCGCTTGCTTCATAAGTACGATGTGGTCCACTGTTCTTGAGACCACGACTCACCATCTACTACTTCCTCCCTCCACAACATGGCAATAGCATCACACAATCACTCTGTCTCTGTTGGCTTTGGAGCATGAAAATTAAATATTTCCGCCATATTTATCTAGGGTTTGAAACAAAAATAATATTTGATTTTCTTTAGTGCGTATTGTGGAAACATTAGCGTGATACAATTGTAAAGATGTAGGTTTGAAACATATATAGAATCCATTTAGTTATTTTATTTCAAGAAAGTTTTCAAATTTTCAAAATGTTACCAAAATAGGAAATCTTAATACACTATAATTGGTTATATTCTATTGCGACAATAATGCAAAGCACATGATACACACACCATACCGTATCAAAAAGTTTTGTGAAGAACTTAGGGTTTGGTTGCGGAGAATTTCGAAATTTTGAATGCTTAGAGAGTGAAAGTGAGGAGAGAGAAATGAATTTTGCTTGTATATGAGACTTAAAAGGACGGTTTCGGAATCCCAAAGGTTTGAAAGTTGATCAATGACTAAGATCAATTCTTTCAAAAGGCACTAACAATGTCGCATTTAATGCGCCAACATTTATATCTAATCATAAGTAAACCGTCACAACTTTTCTTTCAACATTTAATGATGTTGATGTCAAGTGTAAAACATTCCCGCTTAATTGCAAACAACCTCGTTTTGTCACTTTGTACATAAATGAGTCAACTTTCTTCATTTATGACTTGACTCTACTTCTCTCTTCCTTTTATTAGGATCGAGTGAGACTTAGCTATCCAGCTAACTTGATTCTGCTAAGCAATTATTAAAGTTGTTTCACTTGGTTGGATGAGTGAAACTCTTCTGATATGCAATTATCCTATCTTTAACTCTGCTGAATGAGTCTTCTAAGCATTTTAACTTAGCTCATTCAATCAAAGCTCATTCATAAATTCTTCAAACATTGATCCACATAAGGGCTTTGTGAATATATCAGCAGACTGCTTTTCAGTTGATATATATTCCAATGTGATGTCTTTTATTTCAACATGATCTCTTATGAAATGATACCTGGCATCAATGTACTTTGTTCTTGAGTGCAATACTAGATTCTAAGTGATTGCAATAGCACTTGTGTTGTCACTCATAATTGGAATTTCTTTCTCTTCGGTGTCACAATCCCTCAGTTGTTGCGTCATCCATAAAACTTGGGCACAACAGCTACCTATAGCAATGTACTCTGCTTCAGCTGTGGATGAAGCTATTGAGTTTTGTTTCTTGCTGAACCAAGAAACCAATCTATTTCCAAGCATTTGACATGTACCGGAGGTAATTTTCCTATCAACTCTACATCTAGCATAGTTTGAGTCTGAGTATCCAATCAGCTTCAATCCATCTTCTTTTGGATACCATAAGCCAACTTCTTGGCTTCCCTTCAAATATCTCAAAATTCTCTTAGCTGCAATCATATGACTTTCTTTTGGAGCAGATTGAAATCAGGTAGAGCAATGACCCAATAAGTGCTCTATATCTTGTCTGATCAACTGACTTTCCTTCTACATCCATATCCATCTTCACAGAAGTATTCATGGGAATCTTCACAGATGACTTCTCTTCCATACCAAATTTTTTCATTAAATCTATGGTATATTTGTTTTGGCTTATGAAGGTTCCATCCTTCATTTTCTTGACATGACGACCTAGGAAGAAAGTCATCTCTCCCACCATGCTCGTCTCAAACTTTCCTTGCATAAGGTTTGATAATTTGTCACACAACTCTTTATTTGTGAATCCAAAGATGATATCATCGACATAGATTTGAACAAGCAAGATACTCTCTCCATCTTGAATTCTAAATAGTGTTCTCGCACCTTTGCCTTTGGTGAATCTATTGTCTATAAGAAATTGTGACAATGTATCATACCATGCTCTTGGTGCTTGTTTCAAATCATACAATGCTTTCTTGATCTTATAGACCTTGTCTCCAATAGTTTTTCGCTCAAAATCTGGATGTTGTTCCACATAGATTTCTTCTTCTAAAAGTCCATTTAAAAATGCAATCTTCACATCCATTTGATAGATGCGAAGTTCTTGTGTCTTTGCATAAGCAAGAAACATCTTTATTGCTTCCAATCTGCAACAAAGTGCGAAGGTTTCATCAAAATTTATTCATTCTTCTTGGGAATACCCTTTGGCTACCAATCTTGCTTTGTTTCTCACAATGATCCTTCCTCATTCATCTAGTTTCTCGCATACCCACTTTGTACCAATAACATTTTGGTGGGTAGGCATTTGAACCAATTCCCAAATGTAGATCCCAAGGGGTTATGTGTAAAGTTTAGAAGGGGGGTTAAATAAACCTTACAAACGTTTTTGATTTAGTCCTTTTAAAGTATTTTATGAATTAACACAAATTATTTAAGTCCTTGAGGGACAACTAGGTTAGCCTACACAACAAAGTTACCCACGCAATAGACTCGATTGAGCTGTTGATAGTATAACTTAGCTGCATTCAGCTAACACTTAGAATTACAGTTAATTTGGTTTTGTCAGCGAAAAACTTTTCACCCTTATGATTTTAAACACATTTTACAAAACTTGTTTTAGCGATGGTTATTATCAGCTGAGTTAGCAATTTAACTTAGCAACAGATATAGAATAAGTGCAAGAAATAAATGTGCTTCAAAGTAAATAAGACACAAGCTATTTATAGTGGTTCGAGGATGGGGTGATTCCTCTAATCCACTTTTCTCCAACTCCTGGAGGATTCCACTAAGTAACTTGATCTTTGTTACGAAGCAGTCAACAGTCCGAGTCAGCTTCGATCACACAGCCTGCTGCTCCTGGGACTCAACTTATTCACAAAATAGACGTCTTGCTACTTCAGCTCCTTCAAACTCTTGGATTTATTTACGCAGCCTTCCAACGAGTCTAAAGATTCTGGTTCAAACTTGAACCTCACTACTTCTCCTTCAACCTTGGAGAATAGACCCCTTGTTCTTTTAAACCAGTTTCCTCTTCAACTTGATGAAGTAATCTTTCCTTCACGGAGTGTGTTGGATTGAATTCCTTCGAAATTTGGCTAGAGGATATCTTTGAAAAGCTTGAGAGAATTTGTAGGTTATTGCTTGCTTGAATGCTTGATAATCTTATGAAATTCGTAACCTTCTCTTACTTGCTTCACAAATCCTTTTATAGTGTAGATTTAAAATTATGTCCGTTGAAGAGATAGACACAAATTTCAAATCACACTCGTAGGTTGTTGGCCTGTTTTGTCTTGCAGCATTGATGTCGATCATACCCATGAATTAAATGCTCTTGAGCCTTTCCTTAAGCTCTGCAGGTTTTCAGGTACATCCCATTGGTTTCTTGCTTTTTGCACTCTTTTAGCAAAACAACTTTATTGTTGGTGCTTTGACACATGCCTATTTCCAAAGAAAACCTTGACTTGTGTTATCAACGAATCTTTTTTAGCTTTCTTCAAGTTTTGTCTGCTGATACCCCTTTGACATCGATTCCAATAATTATGGAATGACTTAGTCGTCGATCGACTAATCGAGACAACTTTTCCACACTTGACCGAGACTTCTCTTTACTTCACTCACCGCCACGTAGCGGGTTCTTCTCTTTGATCTTTCGTAGAGTATTGTAATGTTCAACTTAGCTCACTTCAACTCAAACTTATACATCCCTATCTATTACAAGTTGAATTACATAGAAAATGTGGTGCCAACTTCCTAATATAAGTTTTACATGGTATCATCAAAATCTAAACATAAATTTTCCCAACATCAAACTCTATTCCTTTCAAACTGATTCACTCTTCTTCTTGCATAGTTAGAATCCAAGGATCATCATTCAATGCTTGAGATACATCCTTTTGCTCAATTTGAGAAATGAAACAAGTAAATGTGGCTTCATGGTGAGTCCTGGATCTGGTTCTTACTCCTTCTCTAACATCTCCAATGACTAACTTAGGTGGATGGTCTCTCGGCCATCTCACATCCGATTGGAGTAAGTCTGTGGGTTGAGTCTTCTTTCTTGCTAAGTAGTCTTGAACACATTCTCCTTGATCTTCATAATTCACCGCAAGCCTTCTCTAGTTGTATCTAAGATTCAACAAACTCAACCTCATCGGATCGAGTCTTCGATACTTGCTTTAGTATAGGGACTCTTCCGAATGGTCTGATTCATCTTTTCAAATTAGCTCATCAATGTCTTCTCCATTTACATTAGGTTCATCAAAAACCACATGGATAGACTCTTCTATGACCATGGTCCTCTTATTTAGCACTCAAAGCTTTACTCTCGATTGAGTATCCTAAGAAGATACATTCATCCGCTTTAGCATCAAAAGCTTTCAAGTTGTCCTTGCCATTGTTATGAATAAAACACTTGCTTCCTAAGATCATACACCTTAGATTCTTGAGTGTAACATCATACACCTATTCCGGTGTAACAAGCGGTGTTAATGGCTTTAGCCCAAAATCGTTTAGGAAATTTAGCTTCACTAACATGGTCTTTGCACTTCCTTGAGGGTTTTGTTCCTTCTTTCAACTGCTCCATTCATTTGTGGTGTTCTTGCAATGACAACTCATGAGCAATACCATTCTATGTGCACATCGAGTTATAATCCCATTGACAAACTCAATTCCTCTGTCACACCTTATCTTGATAATGATTTGCTCTTCTCATTTTGAACTCTCTTCGTAAGCCGTGGAAGCTTCCGCAAAGTTTCCTTCTTTTTACACATAAAGATGGTCCATGTGTATCTTGAATAATCATCCACCACTACTAAGGTGTATTTCTTTCCACTTAAGCTTGTTGGTTAATAAGTCCAAATAAATCCATATGCAATAGATTTAAGATCCTTGTTGAAGAAGGACTTAGCTTATCCTTTAATGAAGACATGATTTACTTTCCCTTCTGGAACTCATCACAAATGCTCTCTTTCTTGTATACTGAGTCTGGCAAACTATCCACCAGATGATTCATTGCTAGCTTGTTGATTGTCTTGAAATTCAGGTGTCTCAGCTTTTTGTGCCACAACCAACTTGACTCAATTGTGCTTTTCGATAACAAACATGTACTTGGTGTAGCAGTAGACCAATCAACTACATACATATTTTTCTTTCTTATTCCAAATAGCACAACTTCACTTGTCTCAGCATTTTCTGATTTGGCATACACCCATGTTGAATTCTATATTGTAGCCTTTATCACAGAGTTGGCTGATACTCAACAGATTGAAATTCAGCCCTTCAACATAATCCACATCTTTGATTTCCAATCAATTCTTCTTTATAGATCCAATGCCTCTGATTTCCCCTGGGGTTTCATTTCCTCCAAATATGACTTTTGCTTCTCTTTCCTCCTTGAAATTAGATAAATTCTTCTTATTCCCAGTCATATGTCTTGAACAACTACTATCCATGTACCAGGTTCCTTGGTACTCAGTTGTTCCCTGAACCTGCAATCAAGGAAATCAAGTTTTAGGTACTCAAACATGTCTGGGTCCAGAGGGGTTAGCACTATAAGGTGACCCAACCAACCTATAGACAAATTATCTCGACTCTAAGAGGTTGCCACCTATCGCCCATAATCATAATGAATTTTAGCCAACTGCTTAGGAGCTTTAGGAACATACATCTATCTGTTTTGTCTCGTATGCCTATGCATGTGCTTGTGCATTTGCTTTCTTTGGATAATATGGAAACATTTGTGCTTTATAGGCATTATGCTTGGGTGCATAAGTGTCTTTGATACCGATTTCTTTTCCTTGGGAATGACCTATATTGAGTTTGAGGTCTTTGCCACTCGGCTTATATTCCATAGGACTTGGATGATATTTCATTTGATGGTTCCAATCGGCTGTGTAGGGTAGTTTCTACCATTCCCTTCATATGTTTTCTTTTGGTGAAACCTCCTGGGGCATTTTGGTAGTTCTCGCTTTGACTTCACAAAATATTTTTGTTAGGAGTCTAATGATGGGCTATTCTAATTTTCATTTCAAATTGCCCTTCAACAAACTCTGATTTTTACACTTGCCTTTGTAACCTGTGCCAAGTATGTGTGGGCTTGTGATTGTGTGTGGGTGCAACATATGGTGCTTTTGGCTTTTGGATTCCCTCATTGCTTAAGGAACCTTTTTCCAAAAACCACTCGTGAGAGTTTGAGCATTGACAAAGGAATTAAATCCTAAAGCCTGCTTTTTCTCTAATTTCTTTCAGTATCATCATCAATACATCCAATGTTTTGGATGACTTGATGGGTGATGCAATAACATTTTTCAATTCTTTTTCCCTCTTTTCTCTTTCAGATAAGTCTTCATTGACTTTAGCTATCTCAACCATTAACTCTTTTTGTTCTCAACAACTATGTGACTAAGAAGACTTCGCTTCTTCACCACCATGAGTTTTGGAAATTTTGAGTTGGCTGTTTTCCTCATATAGTGTAACACCCCATAAATTATTTGATTTGGGATAGTGATTTTTGGCCTTTGAAGATTTTAACTTTTGGTCCAACATAGAAATATCATTTTATTATTGTAAGCCCAATGATTATTACATTGATAGGCCTATTTTATAAGCCCACTTTATTAAAGTCCATATGTATCTGATAAAAAGAGTCCTCATGTTTTATAAAATTTTATCAGATTAAAAAGAATTTTATTTGTACATATCCAAATATGATTAAACCTAATACATGGCCTAATATAATAGGGACTCCCAAGCTTAAATACAGATATATATATATTTTCAGATATCTCACGTTCTCACATCAACTTCACGTATTCAAGCCAAGGTAATCAAACACCCCAAGTTTTTCTTCTACAAAGTTCAGCGTCGTTTTATCATCTCCGGCCCTTCACCGGAAATTTAAAAGAGCCCAAAACTCATCAGAAACTCATAACCAGAAACACCCGAATCCCGAACCATCAAATGAAACCCAGCAACCCCTAGAACCAAACAGAAACCTCGCTGCCCAGTCCAATTGCCGTCCCCGCCGCCGTAGCTCGTCTCACTGTGGTGTGATGATGTGGGGCTGGTTTGTGTAATTGAGAGAGAGAGAGAGTGAGACCGAGGGAGAGAGATTGTGTAGGAGAAAGTATTTTTAGAAAAAAAAAAAGAAAAGAAAAGGTCAGAGAGATGGAATCGAGAGTTGCGATTTGAGGGAGAATAAGGCTAACTTTTTTTATGTAATTAGGATTTTAGAAAAAGAAACAGACGTGAGAAGGTGGGTGCAATTTGGGGGATTTGTTCAATTACTGCTTTAAAGATCAATTTGGAGATTTAACCCCTCCCTTTTTAGAAATCTCAATTTTAACCCTCTAGATTTCCTAATTCTTTCATACCAACCTATTGACTTCAGTATTTAAGGGTTTTGGCCCTAAATTCAATTTATTTATTTTCTCTTCTCCTTTATAATTTAATTCCTTTTACCCTAAAACCATGTATTAAGTTAAATTTATTTTAATGTGTAGGAAATGATACTTTTGAGGTCTAGGATTTTCAAGCTCAAGCAATTCAATAATTTCCAAGTTCACGAACCGCATTTTTAAGGTGGGGTTTCTGCTTCGCTTATTGTCTATTTTAAATGCCTTGTTATGATTGTTATATGGATGGGCACGTTAAACATGACATGACACGAAGGTACTTAATTGTACATCACGAAGGTACTTAATTGTACAAACATGAACGTACTTAATTGTACACCCACAGTTAGCCTACGTGCTTGTTTGATCAAACCATGAAAACCATAGGTGTGTATGCAATGATGATTATGCTTGTGTATTTGATTTAGACGGTCGTCCCCATTGAGTTGTTGATAGCTCACCCCTTTCATTTAAAAATTTTCGGGTTGGGAGTCCGGCGTGGCACGTGGTGGATGGATGTGATCGAGTCATGCAAAGTTTTCTTTTGAATTTATTTTATAATTATTGAGAGTTTTTCGGACAATGTTTATTGTTTTAAATTCTTCTGAATATTGATAATAGTTTAATGATTTTTAAATTTAGGTTATTTATTTTTTCTTGGAAGTTAAATTTAGTAGTTTATTTTTCTATAATTGTGAGAACTTCTAAACCTTTTTATAGCGAAGATTTATACATGGTTGCACTCTTTATAAAATTCGGAGCGTTACAAGTGGTATCAAAACAAAGTCTACATTTCGTAGACTTCTAAAAAAAAATTGAGGGAATATTTTTCATTAAAAAATAAGAAAGTGATTCATATATATATATTCTAAATTGTCTATGATCATCCATCCCCGCCGTACCACGTTGACTCCAAGGTATGCATATATATATATATATATATATTTTAAATGATCATGCCAAGTTATGATTTATGAGCTTTATGCTAATGTCAAGTACTATGAGAAATCATGTTTTATTGTTATCATGTGAAATATTTCTTCATGTTTACTTTGTTTTATATCAAAGAATAATTTCATGATAAAACCATATGGGCTTTAATTACATGAACCTAGATGGCCAATACTTATTAGACTCGAACTGTTAGGAAGATGATTGGAACGATATGTTAATGGATTGCGTTACTGATGGCTTATAGAAGTTACCAATTGTATGAGTACGACAAAAGATTAGTGTTCGCACCACTAATTAGACATAATTAGAACCTATGATATATGACGACCTACCTAGAGTACTAAGAAGCGCTATGTATATGACTATAGGAAAATGATTCGGAGACGTAGAACTGGAGCCCGAGCTGCTGCTACTGCTACTAATAACAACATGAACCAAAATAACGAGGCAAACCCAGTACCGGAAAGGAACCAAGGGAATGTCGAGAATGAACATGCATTCAACCATGTACACCCGTGTTAACCCCAGGCTCAGCGGTTGAGCAATTTCGCTTCTCACCACCAACCTTCAATGGGCAAGAAGGACCCGCTTATGTGGACGAATGGTTCATATCAATGGAGCGCACATTTGAACTGATCGGATGTACTGAGGCACAATGAATTCTTTGTGCTCGATCAATCAACCGCACGATGTTGGTCGATGGTGGATGAGTTATTGAGATTGAGGTCTCCGAGAACGAGCAACCCTAACATGGGAAGGGTTTAAGGAGATAGTAATGGAAAAATATTGTCTCCAACACTATCGGGAGCAAATGGAATGCGAGTTTTGGGATTTGAAGCGAGGAGGAATGTCGATTCTGAGAATATGAAAGAAAATTCAACCGTATGAGTTTCTTCGTGGAGCACATGGTAGACACTCGATCGTAAGAGAGCATTGAGGTTTCGAGCGGGCTTACGCCTGTGGATACGACATATTATGGTAGGTCATGGGTATTATCGTATCTTTGAAAGCAGTTTTTCGGGCTCAAGAGATTGCCGCTAGCCAGGAGTTAGGCACCGACAATGACAGGGAGTTTGGGGGAAACAAAATGGAGTGGGAATCAAGACGAGAGGGAGATCGGAAAAAAGTAGAACCGAAGTGAACGAAGTGAAACATGGACCAGACACCCAGACTAGTAAACCGTTGTGTGCCAAGTGTGGGAAAAATCACAATGGAGACTGTTTCTTGGGTAAAGATGTTTGCTTTAGGTGTAAGAAGCCAGGACATGCAACATGGGAATGTGTTGCTCAATAAAGAAACGGGGAGAAAAGGTCGAGGCTGGAGGAGGGCAGACCAGTTTATGTTATGACGCGACAATGAAGGTATATAAATCAATTTCGAGGACGAAATTTGTTTGAGGGGGGTAGAATTGTAACACCCCATAAATTATTTGATTTGGGATAGTGATTTTTGGCCTTTTAAGATTTTAACTTTTGGTCCAACATAGAAATATCATTTTATTATTGTAAGCCCAATGATTATTACATTTATAGGCCTATTTTATAAGCCCACTTTATTAAAGTCCATATGTGTATTTTAATTTATTTGAAAATCTGCAGAATTTTATCTGATAAAAAGAGTCCTCATGTTTTATAAAATTTTATCAGATTAAAAAGAATTTTATTCATACAAATCCAAATAGATTTAACCTAATACATGGCCTAATACAATAGGGACTCTCAAACTTAAATACAAATGTATATTTTCAGATATCTCACGTTCTCACATCAACTTCACGTATTCAAGCCAAGGTAATCAAACACCCCAAGTTTTTCTTCTACAAAGTTCAGCGTCGTTTTATCATCTCCGGCCCTTCACCGGAAAAAGAGCCCAAAACCCATCAGAAACTCATAACCAGAAACAACCAAATCCCGAACCATCAAATGAAACCCAACAACCCCTAGAACCAAACCAAAACCTCGCTGACCAGTCCAATTGCCATCCCCGCCGCCGTAGCTCGTCTCACTGTGGTGTGATGCTGTGGGGCTGGTTTGTGTAATTGAGAGAGAGAGAGAGTGAGATCGAGGGAGAGAGATTGTGTAGGAGAAAGTATTTTTAGAAAAAAAAAGAAAAGAAAAGAAAAGGTCAGAGAGATGGAATCGAGAGTTGCGATTTGCAGGAGAATAAGGCTAACTTTTTTTTTTTTATGTAATTAGGATTTTAGAAAAAGAAACAGACGTGAGAAGGTGGGTGAAATTTGGGAGATTTGTTCAATTACTGCTTTAAAGATCAATTTGGAGATTTAACCCCTCCCTTTTTAGAAATCTCAATTTTAACCCTCTAGATTCCCTAATTCTTTCATACCAACCTATTGACTTCAGTATTTAAGGGTTTTGGCCCTAAATTCAATTTATTTCTTTTCTCTTCTCCTTTATAATTTAATTCCTTTTACCCTAAAACCATGTATTAAGTTAAATTTATTTTAATGTATAGGAAACGATACTTTCGAGGTGTAGGATTTTCAAGCTCAAGCAAATCAATATTTTTCAAGTTCACGAACTGCATTTTTAAGGTGGGGTTTACTCGCTTATTGTCTATTTTAATTGCCTTGTTATGATTGTTATATATATGGGCACGTTAAACATGACATGACACGAAGGTACTTAATTGTACATCATGAAGGTACTTCATTGTACAAACATGAACGCATTTAATTGTACACCTCTTGCTTTAGCCTACGGGCTTGTTTGATCAAACCATGAAAACCATAGGTGTGTATGCAATGATGATTATGCTTGTGTATTTGATTTAGACAAACGTCCCCATTGAGTTGTTGATAGCTCACCCCTTTCATTTAAAAATTTTCGGGTTGGGAGTCCGGCGTGGCACGTGGTGGATGGATGTGATCGAGTCATGCAAAGTTTTCTTTTGAATTTATTTTATAATTATTGAGAGTTTTTCGACAATGTTTATTGTTTTAAATTCTTCTCGAATATTGATAATAGTTTAATGATTTTTTAAATTTAGGTTATTTATTTTTTTCTTGGAAGTTAAATTTAGTAGTTTATTTTTCTATAATTGTGAGAACTTCTAAACCTTTTTATAGCGAAGATTTATACATGGTTGCACTCTTTATAAAATTCGGAGCGTTACAAGTGGTATCAAAGCAGTCTACATTTCGTAGACTTCTAAAAAAAAAAAATTGAGGGAATATTTTTCATTAAAAAATAAGAAAGTGATTCATATATATATATTCTAAATTGTCTATGATCATCCATCCCCGCCGTATACCACGTTGACTCCAAGGTATGCATATATATATATATATATATTTTAAATGATCATGCCAAGTTATGATTTATGAGCTTTATGCTAATGTCAAGTACTATGAGAAATCATGTTTTATTGTTATCATGTGAAATATTTCTTCATGTTTACTTTGTTTTATATCAAAGAATAATTTCATGATAAAATCACGAAGGTACTTAATTGTAAATCACGAAGGTAATTAATTGTACAAACATGAACGTATTTTAATTGTACACCCACGCTTAAGCTACGTGCTTGTTTGATCAAACCATGAAAACCATAGGTGTGTATGCAATGATGATTATGCTTGTGTATTTGATTTAGACAAAGTCGTCCCCATTGAGTTGTTGATAGCTCACCCTTTTCATTTAATAATTTTCGGGTTAGGAGTCCGGCGTGGCACGTGGTGGATGGATGTGATCGGAGTCGTGCAAAGTTTTCTTTTGAATTTATTTTATAATTATTGAGAGTTTTTCGACAATGTTTATTGTTTTAAATTCTTCTCATGAATATGGATAATAGTTTAATGTTTTTTTAAATATAGGTTATTTATTTTTTTCTTGGAAGTTAAATTTAGTAGTTTTTTTTTCTATAATTGTGAGAACTTCTAAACCTTTTTATTTAGCGAAGAATTTATACATGGTTGCACTCTTTATTAAATTCGGGACGTTACATATAGAAGTGTGTGTGAGGATTTCATATGCTCAAACGATTTCATCATTTTTCCTAACGAATCATAAAGATCTATGGGTGATGAAGTCTCATGTGTCATTATCACTATCATTAGAATGTGAGTAAGATGAGTTAGAATTTACCTCATCTTCTTGTTCCTTAGCCATGAGACAAATAAATGCCTCTTCATCAATGTCAAAGGAGTAATCACCTCACTATTATCCGATTCAACGATCTCTTTGCACTTAGATGTTTTCGGGTCAACACCACCATGGCTTTGTTTCTTTCCTTTTTCCCTTTTCGAGACTTTCCTATCCTCTTCATTTCTCGTATTTGTTGACTTTGGTGGATAAGGGCGGTCAATCGAAAAGTTTCCTGGATGTCCGTAGTTCCAAAGCCACAGGCTCTCAACTTTTATGGGCTCGGCTCTCTTTGGGGTTCTTTCTTCCTTGCTCTTGAAAGGTGTTTAGTGTCTTGTGAGGATTCACACCCTTATTTCTTTTATAGTTCTTATTGAAGAACTTGTAGAATCTTTTGACCATCGGGGCCATTTCCTCTTTGTCTATGATTGATACGTGTATTTTTTTTTGGTTTCCTTAGAAGGGCATGATCTGTGTATTCTTATTATTTTTACAGGAAACGTAGCTCAAATTAGAAGATATCATTCAGAAGGTCCGGACAAGATTGTCAAATGCAAAGAGATGATCAAATACGCAAAGAAAACGAGGAAAAACAGTCACACAGTTAGACTATGTGAATTCACACGACCGTCGGATTGCATTCGTGTGTTTTTACACATCCGTGCGACTTGTTCGAGGGAAGAATTTCATAGACAAAATGCACGACCAGACCGTGTCAAACCACACGACTGTGTGAACTGTTTCAGCTAAAGACAGAGACCAAAATCATTCACACGGCCAGACCAAAACCAAAGACAGAGACCAAAACCATTTCTTAGTTTAAATCTCTTGTTTATATACTTAAACGACATAAAACTATTTGATTTCAACTTTGTCTATTAATTTATTATTAAATACGTTGGGCTAATCTTCCTGATCACTGGGCATAATCAAAAGTGTGGATTCATGTTAAATCTATATTGATTGTTTTTTTAATTGGTTTATGTGTTATATTATATGAATTTGAATGCTTATTCCTAGTAGATTATCTGATCAATAATTTGCATATCATATTTGTTAGTTCATAATTCGGAAGATGAGTTCTAACAAATGAAAATCGAGTTCGAGACATAAATGAGTGTAATGTCTCCGGAGATCTACAAATGCTTGTTTGTGGGAGTACTTCAATTAAAAGATTTTTTGAAAGTTAATAGTAATTGTAACGTGTCGGAGATCTACAACTATTATTAATCAATCTGTTTATGCGCCATCCTATAGAGGGAATAAACTAATTTAGGAATTGAACTCATAGAAATACATAAACTGGATTTGATAAACATTAATTATATTTAATATTAAAGAAACATGTTGTGATTATGTGCCTAGGGTTGCTTTCGTATTTGTTGAAAACTTGTGGAGTTTAGGTTTTTACAAATATAAATATTTTATTTTTACTTGGTTAATTTAGGGTTTAGATTAGATAATAAATAAACTTGTGATTTTCGACGCTTCAAGAAAATTGGAATACAATATTTACTATAGCCTAATATTTCATATTCAACCTCGAGGAATACGACCTTGTTCGCCATTATCTGCTAGCTATGTTGTACACTTGCGTTTAGGGAAAATTTTTTCATGATCAAGTTTTTGGTGTCGTTCTTTGGGGATTGAAAGATTCAACGATATAGTAATAAGTAGTTCAATCTTAATTGAAGCAATATTCATTTTTCTCATTTTTTGGTTTTTTTTTTGTTATTTTGTTATTTTTGTTATTTTTGTAAATAGTATTTTTTATTGCTTAGGTTCTAACATTGTATTTGTTGAGTGCGGATATTGTATAATCCCGCATTGCAGATTTACCCAACCAATTGCCATTGATTTAGAGATCAAAAAGACAACAAAATAGTCAAGAAAAAGAACTAAAACGATGGCGGATGGGACGAATCGAACATTTTGAACAACAAAACAACCAGAACGCCCACCGGGACGGACGGACGAAACCAGATAGAGGAAAGGCCCGTGAGAAGGGCAATTAGGAGTACTTCCAGCCGGAAGTTAGTCAAATGTATGGGGTTTTGCCCGTGCCCGATTAATGCAAATAATTTTGAACTAAAACTTGCATTAATCAAGATGGTTTCACAAAACTAGTTTAGGGGAAAGTCGTTGAGGTTCCAAACGTGCATCCGGCGCAATTCTTAGAAATCATGATATGGTTAAGATGAATGGTGTTTTTGAGGATATCATTCGATCTTTGCCGCTTTTCGCACTCTCTACGCGATAAGGCTAAAGGATGGTTATGCTCTTTGACACCACGCGCAGGCAGATTAGGCCGAACTAAGTCGGCGGTTTAAGCTAAGTATTTTCCCCAAGAAACATTGCGGTTGAAAAGTGAGATCGCCCGAGTTTAGGCGATTAGAGCGAATCGCTATATGAAGCATGGGATAGCTTTAGAGAGTTGTTAGAGATATTTTTATAATGGTTTGAATAACAACACGAGAATCAGAGATATTGCATCCGGGGTGCACTACTAGGATATTCGAGGATGAGGCACGAGAATTATTGGAAAATATGGCAAATAATAGTTACTAGTGGCCATCCGAGAGATCTAATATTCGACATGTGGCCGACGTCCGTGATGAGAAGGTTTTCATGCTCACGAACAAGTATCCATGCTTAATATAAAATTGGATGCGATGCGAAGCGACTCTAGATCCCGCAGCTTGTTGAAGAAGAGCAAATTTTGTGGGACAACAAAGAAACTTCAACAAAAATTATCAAAAAATCGAGACACCGACATATTACCATCCAGGGTCGAAACCATGAAAACTTTTCTTATGTTAATAATAGAAATGTTTTGCGCCAACTCCGAGCTATAATGCGGGTAGTCAAGGCTTAGCGAAGTCCAAAAGAAAAGAAAGCATCTGGAAGAGATGATATCCTCGTTTATCGGAGAAACTAGGGTAAGATCGAGTAAAGATGAAGCAAAGATAGACATGATTGAGGAACAAGTTACTCATTGAACATGTATGTGAATGCAAGATTGAAATATTTGGAAACACAAGTAGCTAAACCGCTACAAAGAATGGGAGGCCAAAGATCAAAATGGAAAATTTCCAAGCGATACTAAACTTACTCCGAGAGAACAAAGGCAACGTTATTCATCCGATGAGGGGTAGAATACGAGGCTCAAAGATGATAAATGACATAGTTCATCAATAGCAATACTAGAAGTCCGACGTCCGTCAAGACGTAAAAATAAGCGCTTTGTGGGAGGCAACCCAATTTTTTTATTATTATTTTATTTTTATCGCCTCGTTTAATTCTATTTTAATTCTATTTTGATTTTATTATTAACTTAATTTATAGGGTTTTTTTTTTGTGAGTTGTTGTGTAAGAGGTGTCACGACAAACTCGGGTTTTACTTAAAAATGAAAATTCAAAATACACGACCGTGTGAAATTCACACGGCCATGCGATTTGCTTAAACAGAGACCAACCACACGGGGGCGGGCCGTGTGATTTCACACGGTCATGTGGTTGTTCACAGACAGAAAACAGAGGCCATGTAGGGCCGCACGGCCCGATCGTGCGAAATCACACGGGTCGTGTGAATTGGTCAGCCAAACATTTCGCCCCTGTTTAAAGTCAAACACTCTAAATTTATCCCAGTTTCTCCATTCGAAACCCTAAGGGCCGATTTTTCTCCTTAAATACCCCAACCTTTCTTCAAATTTCTTCAAATTCAACTTCAAATCTTCAAACAAAAACACAAATACTTCTTCATTTCAAGAAACCCACCACAAATAATTTACAATTTCTCAACTTTCCCAAGATTTCCTTCAAGTTGAGGGTTTTTAACTTCAATTTTTAGATTTTAAAAGCTTCAATCCATACCCATGGCTTCTAGAGGAGGAGAAAGTGGAGTGAGGATGAACACACGAAAAAGAAGGAATCAACTTTAGAGCCCGAACCCGAGTATGAGGTGAACGACCCGGAATTCTACAATGTTGTTCTCATGGACGACACACACCAGGCTCTCGGTGGGAGGTGCTTTATCTCCAAATATGATTTCAATAAGGTACTCCAATGAATCTACTCTTACTACTTTGGGTATGTTGGATGATTTTTGTGCCTTGTGTGGCGAACCGATTGGCATGTGTTACCGAATGGGAATTGACTACATATGTGTTTTATTCATATGAATTTTTTAGTACTTTTGAATTGGTGGTCCGGAAAAGAAATTTGATGGGTATTCGGTTTAGACTAGCTAATGATCCGAGGGATTTGTCTACGATTATTTAAATGCAATTTATCGACTTCGGGTTATGGGGTTGAGGAGCATGAGGATTTTTACAAGCTCGGGTTTCGGAGGAAATTACGAGTGGAAGAGTTTATACGTAGGGTACCTCTAAGGAGTCTAGCATAAGGAAATCCAATTTTCGCTATATGCAATGTACATTAGTGGAAATGGTGTTCGCAAGAGAGGATAGTAAAGGAGCCATTCGGGTTAGTGAATTGTTTATACTATGGCGTATGGCATCGTGGACGAGGTGGTACCCAACGCCGAGGCGTTTATAACTAGACAATTTGAGAGAGTGAAAAAGCAAGAAAAAGAGAGGATTTGCATTGGTGGGCTAATTACACCTATTTATGAGTATTTTAATGTGAACCTTCAAGGTTATGCGCGTTTTACGGATGGGGAAAAATATTGGTTTAACTGTCTTATCCACCATGAAGATGATTCGATATGATAAGCATGATCATTGGCTGGTCCATGTGGATAGGACCAAAATTAAACTCCCAAATCCGGCTACTTCGATTAGGAATAGGGGTAAATGGTTGAAGAGGTGAGACCAAGGGACTACTGCTCATGATGGGCAAGATGAGCCTTAGGCATGAGACGGATAGGTTGGAATCCTCTAGATAAGGGGGTAGTCGGCATAAGTATTTTAGTGATAGGCTTGAAAGCATGGAGGTCAATATGGGTACATTGATGGATGATACTTATCATATGTCGGCCATAGTTGATGAGTATCATATGGAGTATTTTTACAGCGCTTTGACACCATCACACAACAACTGTAGCAGATATATGAGATGATGTCTCGCATGGACCAGTGACATATTTCACAATGCCACTACCATCCACCACAAATGAGCTCTGTAAGTACTTTTTACGCATTCCTCTTTCTTTTGATAATTTCCACATATGTTCGGGACGAAGCATAATTTAAGTTTTGGGGGTTGTCAAAAATGCGTAAATAAGTATTGTTGCAAGTGTTTAATTGCATTTAAGATTGCAAGTAGAAGCATATTGCATTAAAAATTAATTTAAAATATTTTAATTTATTTCTTGTTTTAGCATGTTTATCGCTTTAGACGTTTATCACTTTAGCACGTTTATTGATTTTGTGTGAATTAGGATTAGAATTCGAATGGGTACAAAAATCTTCCGCATGATTTTACTATGAGCCTTTGGTTTCATGAGATGAAGTATTTTGGTGAATTATGTGATGAATTGTTGAGAATATATCTCTTGCTTGTTTGGCATTGATTGAGAAAACTGGGTATTTGAGCATGATGCGAAAAATGAGCCTATGAGCTTTTGTGCCTTTAACTACTTTTATATTATGCGATCTTGTTTTTTCTTGAGTGTATCATTCATGATTGTTAGAACTATAAAACTTGCATTGGTATATTTATTGAAACCATATGTGTATCTCATTTTTGAAGATGATTTAAGGCCATCTTTGTTTTAGCCTACTTAGCCTAAAAAGCCTACATATGAACTCATGATTCCTAGTTAGCTACTTTGAGCCTAAACTTTTTATTGTTAGCCACATTATGAGCTTTTGAACTTAATATAATTTTTATCCCAAAAACTTGAGCTTATAGAAGATGAATAGTTTGGGGGAGATGTGATGAAATATTGGGAAATAATGTTGGCAAAAGAAAGAGGAGGAGCAGTGAATAGGGGAAAAAGTGATGAAGCTCAAGAAAAAGAAAACAAATTTGTGAATAAAAACAAAGAGAAAATCGAGCAAGAAAGAAAGAAAAAAAGACAAAAAGAAAAATCTGAAAATTGTGAAAAAATAATTGAGAGCTTAAGGCAAAAGAAAAAAAAGACAAAAGTCCTAAGAATGAAACAAATAAAAAGGGTGGAGCATGGGTTGAAAAAGAAAATAATTTGAAAGAATAAGTTTTAGATGAAATTGGGTTGGTGAATTGAAAGTTGTTGATGCAAAAACTTGAACAAATATAACAAAGTAAATAGTCTTTGAACAAAGAATGTATGTATAGAATATGTCAATTTTATTTGAACATATCATTCTTGTACTTTACAAATGCACTTTACAAAGCTTTTATAAAGTATAACTTATACATTGTATCGTAGCTATGCATGTCTATACAAATGTATCGAGCTATGAAGACTTCGTACAAATGTATCACTTATAAACTCAAAATTTACAATAAGTATCGAGCAATAAGGTTTTTTACTGAGAATACTTACAAACTTTGTATTTTTTTCGATGACGATTACAAACTTTGTATTTACAACTAAGTGAAATACACTGAAGGGATTTCAGGCCGTCTTCAACGCCTCGGTTGCTTCCTTCTTCTCTCTTCATCCTCGCCTCTTCTCCGGTCTTCCTCAACTCTCCTCTTCTTCTTCTTGTCTTCTTCACTCTTTTTTTTTTTTCTCATAGGCTCGTTTAGCAAAGACCACGATCCTCCATTCTCCGCCTTTCTTCCCATTCGCACTTTGCGTTTCATTTTCAGCTCTTGCTTTCTTCATGCTCTTCATTCTTTCCAACTTCTATGTTAGCAAGAGTATCATACCAAGCCCGTAGTTGATTCTCTTCTTCGTGGATCAACATATCAAACACTTGTTGGTCTTGATGTGGTGGAGTTGTTAGATAAATGGTTTTATCATGATTTTGATGATTTTGTTTTTACACCAAAACAAAGTTTTTAAATGTTGTCCAAATACTCCTAAATGATTTAAAATATTTTTACTAATTTTTCGGAGTATTTCTTCAAGATTATTTTCGACAAAAAAATTGGACAACACTTTTGATGATTTTGTGTCAATGTATTTTTACACCAAAACAATATTTCTAAATATTGTCCAAATACTCCCGATCAATCTAAAATATTTTTACCAATTTTTTGGAGTATTTCTTGAAGTTTATTTTCGATAAAAATTGGACAACACTTCTGTGTCGTGTTGGACCAGTCGCCATATAGCGCAACCTGTGTCTGAAAGATGATTTCCAAAACAGAAATGAGATGTTTGAAATAGTATTAGAGATCGACCGGTCGCGCAAAGGGCGACCGGTGCCTGAAGAGATTATAGAATTGACTTTATCTCATAAATTGTTGACGGGGACCGGTCCCTATGGGGGGAGACCGGTCCGAACCTAGGTCGACCGGTCCGACCCCCCTAGACCAGTCCCTATGTATGTTTTTGTTGTTTCATTTTCTTTTCTGTATTAGTGCGAGACTGGTCGCCCTATCCTTTTGACAACAAATTCTAACCGTTGTGCAGTAGACAACTGTTCCTTAAATTGTGGGGTTGATTTCTAACAGCTATAATCTTGATTTTAATTGCATTTTTCTGTAGATTTTCAATACCCAAGAGAAGCCTATCCATGATCAATCATCTCTTATAAATAGAGGAAGATTTGAAGCAACACAACAAGAGAGAACAATACAACACAACAAGATACATTCAAGCAAACACTTTTGTTCTTCAATTTCAATATTATTGTTGCACTAGCCTAAGGTCTTACACTTTCACATCTTGAGGTCTAGGCTTTATTTCTTGATTACACTTGCACTCAAAATTGTATTATTCATTATCGAGTTGTAATCTTGAATTTGTGGTCATCATTCAAGACAAGATATCCTTGTGAGTGTTCTTGTGGTAAGCACACACTTGGGTGATCTAGGTGTTAGGTGTAAGAAGATTATGGTAATCTTCTTGCGGAAGAGTTTGGTGCTCTTCGAGGTGTTGGAGATTTCGGTGCTCTTCAAGTTGGAAGATTGTGGTGATCTTCACAAAGTGCCGTTGAAGGAAGATAGTGGTAATCTTCTAGGGAGATTGTGGTAATCTCCAAGGTGGTGTTGAAGAAGAGTGTGGTGCTCTTCAAGGTGTTGTAAGGTGATGTTGTATTAATTGTGGTAATTAATAAAATTCATTTTATTTTTCAAACCCATCCCGGATATCTTGGGGTGGTAGAGCACGTAGTCCCTAGGTGGGGTGAAGCTCTATAAATCGACGCGTGTTGTTTACTTCCCGCACTTTCATTCTTATCTTGACTTATTTGTTTTGAAAAAGAGGGCATAATCGCGAAAATGGGCATAATCTATTCACCCCTCCTCTAGATTATCGTAGCCACTTGGACTTACAGGAGTACCTCTGCCTCTTCCACCACTTCCAAACCTTCCCCTTCCTCGCTGCGACTCAGCCCGTCCTCTAGGAGTGTATTGTACGAGTGATTTGCCAGTCTGCTGATTGTTCGAGCTCTTCGGACTATCAGCTGATTTACATAAATCGAGTCATTTCTCCCAATACAAGTCCCACGCCTAGGGTAGAGTCATGTTCTTGAAGTATCCTTCTCAGCCTAGCTAGCGTCTAAAACTTCTCTAGAGATCTCGACTCGGATCCTCCATTAGTCAATTTGATCTCACGAGGGGTCTCACATCTTGGGAGTCCTTTAAAAATCCAATGGGTGGGCCTTCATTCCTTGCTTTCGGATCTTGATCCTTCCGAAATGTTTCTCACTTCTTCTCGAATTCGACTTCAATGGCTTGTCTTGATTTTTGTATGCCAAATCGCTTTCTCTTCTAAGGACGATTCTTTAGGTAGTTGGTGAGAATCGAGGTATCACTTCACCTTGCTGAGGGGTCTTAGCAAGCATGATTTTCAAAGGTGGCTTCTTCACTTTCTTGACTTACCGCCTTGCTTGCTTCCTCCTTACTTCCATTCTTATCACTCCTTTGTTGTTGCTTACTTTCATCTTCCCCCTTTTTGGCATCATCACCAAGGGGTAAAGCCAATTGAGGGAAATATGAGTTTATCCGCAGATATGAGTTTATCAGCAAATATAATATGAATATGCAGAAATGTAAATGTGCTGAAAAAATAAATGACACAGTTAATTTTTATAGAGGTTCGAAGATGGGGTAATTCTTCTAATCCTCTCTTCTCCAACTCCTGGAGGAATCCACTATGTAATAGATCTGTTTACAAAGTGGTTAGCAGTCTAGAGACAGCCTTGATCACACAGCTGGCTTCTCTTCCGACTCAGCTTCTTCACAGGGCAACCGCCTTGCTACTTCAGCTCATTTTCTCAAGCTCTTGGATTTGATCATGAAGCCCTCCAATAACTTGATACTGGTTCGACCTTGAACCTTCCTACAATCCTCCTTGGAAAGTAGACCCCTTTTGATTCTTCAAAAGTTTCATCTTCAATAGGTTTGAAGTTGTCTTTCCTTCACAGCTTGTGTTGGATCGATTTCTTTCGAGTTTCAGGCTTGAGGATTTGCTTGAATATACTTAAAAATATTTGCAGTTATATTTTGAATAATGCTTGATTTCTCAAGTGTGCAAGGTAACCTTTTCTCAATGAATTTCCTCGGCCTTTTTAGTGAACTTTTGAAATTTTGCCCTTTGAAGAGATAGGCTAATTCCAAAAGTCACTTAAGATCGTTGGCTTGTCTTTTCTTGGTCTTCAATCTTGAGATGTAAACCTTTCCTCGTATTAAATGAATTTGCGGTTTTTCGAGTTCGACACAAGGTGCGGTGTTTCCCATTGGTTTATTCCTTCGCATGCTTCGAGATAAGCACTTTAAGACCTAGCATCATGGAGGTATTACTATATTAAGTAAAGTTCTTGACTTCTGTGCAATGGATTTATCTCAGTTAACTCCTCTTGGCTGCTGCCTTTTTCCCAGGTGACTTGAGTCTGCTCCAATCATTTGATGACTCATCTGTCATTTCAACTTGAGACTTGACTTCTTGAGATGTGTGGACTAACTCTTCACACAGCTGTTTCACAGCTGATACACCTTCATCGAGTTCTTGACTTCCCCTTCTTAGCCATACTCATTTGTCTTCACAAATGAGTCTCACTTCGATCTTGATTGACTTCTTGTATTTCCGGGCGTAGGCGACTTGACTAAGCTTTTCCAAAATTCTATCTATTACAATGCAAATTACAAGGAAAATAGGGTGCCAACTTTCTAGTTTAAGTTTTACATGACATTCATCAAAATATATGAAATAAATTTCCCAACACCTTTGACAGACTCAAATTTGTGTTAGTGATGTGAACCGCATCAACAACTATGCATACGACCCAACAACAATATATTTTTAACCCAAGATCTTCACTAGTTCGGTTAAAGATTGGTGGAAACCTCGATCCGTTGCTTAGGAAAGTAGGAAACTCGGTATGCGTAGATGCCATAAATGAATGTATATGTTTGCTTGATAAGTCGGTAATAGCAACAAGATGAACAATCTTGAAGCTCTTGGAAAAACCCAAAGGGTTGGAGAGAAAATCTCTAATCAATATTCAATATCAAAGTTGTTATTGAAAAATAAACGAGTGTTTGCCTTATATAGGCGACTCAAAACAAACCTTAAACCAAAACAAACCCTAAACCAACTAGGAAACAACTTAAAAATCAAAAAAGGAAACAAAAACACTTAAAACCCTAAAATGTGCCTTGACATGGCCATGTTCTTTGAACACGGCCAGGCAGACCGTGTTAGCCTCTGTTTCATCCTTTTGACTCAATTAGCTCCTGGGTCTTCATGAAAGTTGTAGCCCTTTCTCTTAGATTTCCATAGAATCTTAAATCAGCTCAATATCAATTTTTTAGAGAAAGTTACAGCCAAAATACTAAATCCTACCAAAGTCTTTGCTGATGCGATTGGACGTTTTGAAGGCAACCTCTTGTTGTTCGATCATCAATGCTTCCTTTCGGCACATAATTAGCTAATATGACTCTAAACTCAATATACTTGGCTTCTAACATCAACTTGGCCACTCAAATGACTCAAAACAATGGAAATTAACATCTAATCTATGATAAACAAATACAAGAACTCAATTACATTGTCTTGAAGAACTCGAGATAGCTTGTATTTGGTGTTGCCCGAATCCTTCATGACTGGATTCTCATCACTTAGGGTCTCGGACAGTGGCATCCATAGGAGTCTTAACCCTTGGATTGCACTTTCGAGATCCCAGTGTTAACTCCCAGGCTTCACCATCTTTTGCTTGACTTTTGCAAAGCGTCGTCGACCTTCAATACAACTGACATCTCAGCTGAAACAGACTTAACTGTTTGAGCGTCGTTAATGTCACTATGTTCTTCTGTAATTTCCTACTCGACTTTGCCTCCTAACTGCATAGGTGTGTCTCCCACAGCTTCCTCCAACCCAAGTGTGGTGGAGAGAGTTTCTCCTTCAGCTGGCGCACTAGTTGAGTGAATGAGAGTGTGGTCACTCTGCTCCTAAGACGCGGATTTTCCTCTCGAGTGTACAAGCTGCAGGGCAGGGCGTGTTAACACCTTCATCAAGGGTTAGCTTGGCTTGGGTGCCCAAAATCCCAGCTTCATCTCCAGTTACCTTGGAGCCATCCTCTAATTGCCACTCCCAAGGGATCAGTCTGCAGAAGAGTTTGGGAGGACTCTCTTGGACCTTCTAATAAGCTTTTATCGTGCAAGGCTCTGATTCCTTCAAAGCCTACTCGCATCTCAACCTCTCAGCTGCAGCAGCAGGATCCATGTCTTCATCACTGTCAGTAGACTCATGTATATCCTCATAAGTCCCAGTCAACTGACGGATCTTGGATTTCTCCAAGGTTCTTGATTCCTCCGATGCTTTCTCCTTCTCATCTTTTATCTCTGTTGATTCATTCTTCCGAGTATCAACTCAGCTCTATTAACCCCAACTCATTCTTGAGCTCTTCAAATCTTGATTCACATAAAGGCTTTGTGAATATATCAAACTCGCTTATCGCTAAGATGTATTCCAAGGTGATGTCTTTCTTTTCAACATGATCTCTTATAAAATGATATCTAACATAATTTGCTATGTTCTTGAATGCAACACTGGATTTTGAGTGATTGCAATAGCACTTGTGTTATCACACATAATTTGAATCTCTTTTTCTTGAATCTCATAATCTATCGGTGATGTCTCATCCATAAGACTTGGGCACAACTTCCTTCCCCGCTATATGTACTCTTGCTTGGTGTGGATGTGGGTATTGAATTTTGTTTCTTCTTTGAATCAAGAAACCAATCTATTTCAAGCATTTGACATGTACACAAGTACTCTTCATATCAACTCTACATCCAAAGATAGCTTGAGTCCGAGTATCCAATCGGCTTAAGTCCACCTTCCTTTGGATACCATAAGCAAACTTCCGGCATCCCTTCAAATATCTTAGGATTTTCTTAGCTTGCGATCATGTGGCTTTCCTTTGGTGCGGATTGAAATATTGCACATACACCTCTTTGCAAAGGTGATGTACGGCACTTCTGCTAGGCTTTGTTAAATAGAGCAAAGATCCAATGAGAGCTCTATATCCGGTTCGACCAACATCTTTGCCATCCGCATCCATGTCCATCTTGACTAAAGTATTCATTGGAATTTTCACGGAAGAATTCTCTTCCATACCAAATTTCTTAATCAAATCTACGATATATTTTGTTTGGCTTATGAAGGTTCCATCCTTCAATTGTTTGACTTGAAGTCCTAGGAAGAAGGTCGCTCTCCCCATCATGCTCATCTCAAATTTTCCTTGCATGAGGTTTGGGAACTTGTCATATCTCTTTATTTGTGGAACCAAAAATAATGTCATCCACATATATTTGAATAAGCATTATAAACTCTCCATCATGAATCACGAAGAGTGTTCTATCAACTTTGCCTTTGGTGAATCTATTGTGATTAGAAATTGAAATAATGTATCATACCATGCACTTGGTGCCTGTTTAAGTCCATACAGTGCTTTATTGAGCTTGTAGACCTTATCTCCAATAGTTTTCTGCTCAAAACCTGGAGGTTGTTCAACATAGACTTCTTCCTCTAACAGTCCATTTAGAAATGCACTCTTCACATCCATTTGATACACAAAGTGAAGTTCTTATGTGCAAAGATAAGCAAGAAACATCCTTATTGCTTCCAATCTTGCAACAGGCAAAGGTTTCATCAAAATCTATACCCTCTTCTTGGCAATACCCTGGCTACCAATCTTGCTTTGTTCCTTACAACAGATCCTTCCTCATTCATCTTGTTTACGAAAACCCATTTTGCGCCAATAACATTTTAATGGGTTGGCCTTTGTACTAATTTCCATACTTTGTTTCTTTCAAATTGACTCTTCTTGCATGGCTTGAATCCAATGTGTGTCATCCAATGTTTGAGACACATCTTTAGGCTCTATATGGGAAATAAAACAAGTGAACATAGCTTCATGATGTGTTCGGATCTGGTTCTTATTCCATCTCTAATGACTAACTCGGTGGATGGTCTCTCGGCCATCCTACATCAGGTTGGAGTAAGTCACCGGATTGACCATCTCGCAGCTAAGTTGTCTGAACACTCTTTCATCATCATTCAACAGACTTTCCAGTGTCTTTGAGATTCAACTATCTCGTCTTCATCCGGTTGAGTGCTCTTACTTGACTTCAACATAAGGACTCTTCTCGCATAGTTAGTGATTCACTTATCGCCTAACTCTTCAATGTCTTCTCCACTCACATTAGGTTCATCAAAAACCACATGGATAGACTCTTTTCCGTAACCATAGTCCTCTTGTTCAAGACTTTATAGGCTTTACTCTCAAATGAGTATCCCAAAAGATACCTTCATCAACTTTAACATCAAAAGCCTTCAAATTATCTTTGCCATTATTATGGAAGAAGCATTTACATCTAAATATTAAAATATCCAACATTTGGCTTTTTCCTGTCCAAATCTCATAGGAGTCTTGGTCAATTGCTGTTGATCATGCATCTATTTTGAGTATATCATGCGGTATTTATAGCTTGACCCAAAATCTCTTAGGAAACCCACTTGACTAACATGGTCCTTGCAGGCTTCCTTGAGAGTTATGTTCTTTCTTTCTTTCCACTTACTCCATTCGTTCTAAATACTTTGGAGTCCTTGCGGTGATAACTCATGAACAATACCATTTTCAACACAATCATCGAGTTATTATCCCATTGACAAACTCGGTTCCCCTGTCCGAGATCTTATTTTTATAATGGTTTGGCTTTTCTCATTTTGAACTATTTTCATCACCGTAATTTGGGGTAATTTAAAAAGTTTCCTTCTTTTTACACATGAAAATTGTCCATGTATATCTTGAATAATCATCCACCACCACTAAGGCGTATTTCTTTCCACTTATGCTAGTGCACTCTTTTGTACCAAATAAATAAATATGCAACAGATGTAATATCCTTGATGAAGAAGGACTTGGCTTATCTTTGAATGAAGATTTTATTTGCTTTCCCATCGGCATTCTCACATACACTTTCTTTCTTGTACAATGAGTATGGAAATCCATCTACAAGATGACTCCTTGCAAGCTTGCTTTGAGGAACTCGACCAATTTCTTCTTAGCCGTCCTCTTAGTATACTCAATTGGCTGTTTTTCTTTCCTTTTGTATCCAAGGCCAATTTGTTTGTGATTGTGCTTTGGAGTGAATGTGGGTGCATCATTTGGTGTTTTGGGTTTTGGGATGCTTCATGACTTGAAGATCCTTTTTCCAAAATCACTCTTGGAGTTTGACTATGCACAAAGGAATTAAATCCTATGCTGTCTTATCTCCACATTCCTTTTGACTCATAATAAGATCGTCCCAATGATTTGGATGCTTTTGTAAATGAGGCAATAACCTTTTGAGATCTTTCTCCCTCTTTTCTATAGCAACTAACTCGCTATGATCTTTGCATTTTCACCTTGACTTAGTGTTTTGATCACTATATGACTCGAGTACTTAGCTCTTTAGTCACCGAGAGTTTTGGCTTTTGAAATGGGCTGGTTTTCCTCATTTAAAATTTTGTGTGAGGATTTTAAGTGTTCAAAATCTTTCGTCATTTTGCCTAATGAATCATAAAGATCGAGTGGGTGATGAAGTGTGTGTATCATAGTCAATATCACTTGATTTGAATGAGATGAGTTAGAATGTACCTCATCTTCTTGATCCGTGATCTTGTTCTTTGGTCATAAGGCATATCATAACCTCTTCCTCGAGAATCACTTGAGTAGTCTACTTCACTACTTTCCGAGTACTTAGCTATTTAGTCGGCTATGAGTTTTGGCTTTTAAGTTTGTTTGTTTTCCTCATTTAGAATGGTGTGTGAAGATTTAATGTTCTCAAAATCTTTCATCATTTTGCCTAATGAATCATAAAGATCGGAGTGGGTGATGAAGTGTGTGTATCACAATCACTATCACTAGAGTCGAGAATGAGGTTGGTTAGAGTGTACCTCATCTTCTTGATCTGGTTGATCTTGTTCTTTAGCCATAAGGCGAGATCATGGCCTCTTTTTCAGAGTCACTTGAGTAGTCAGCTTCACTACACACTGAATCTGCTTCTTCTTTGGTCTTGACTATCTCAGCAGTCTCAGCAGCTAACATGGCTTTTCTCTTTTCCTGTCTTCTTTCCCTGAAGACTTTTCTTTTTTCTTCATTCATGTACATGTTGACTGGTGGATAGGAATAGTCAACTGCAAAGTGTCTTGGTTGTCTGCAGTTCCAACACAGGTTATCAGCTCTATGATCAGTTTTGTCTGCTCTTGGATTATCGGCTCTCGATAGTCAACCCTTTGATGCTCGGCTCTCTTGGGTGGCCTGTCTTCCCTTCCTTGATTTAGAAGGAGTGACGTCTCCTGGAGGTCTCACCCTTATTCCTTTTATAGTTCTTATTGAAGAACTTATTGAATCTTTTGACCATCAGGGCAATTTCCTCCTGGTCTATGGCTTCCCTTGGCTCAACTCTATTTCCATCACTAGCCATCAATGCAGCTGTCTTGGGTACAATTGTCTCCTCTGCTCTTTCCTTCTCGGCTCAAACTCATAGGCTTTGAGGTCCGAGAATAACTCATGGTTAGATGTTCTATAGAGGTACATTGAGTGTCTCGGGGCCATGAACTTCATTTCCCATTAATTTGGGAGGCTTCTTAAGATCTACATACACATTTCCTTTTGTGTACATTCTTTCCCAATAGTGAAGCTCATTTGAAATCCAAGTAAATTTGGCATCCAAATGATCCAAAGATTCACCTACAAGCATTTTGAAATTTCAAATATTTGTAAAACAACAATTAATTTATTTTCCTTAATTTGTTCGATCATTCACAAATTATGGTCGACTTTTTTCAAATTTCATTTGCAGATTTGCAAGATTTGACTTTATTGAACATGGCTTTGTCCAATGTTTTGTAGAGAATGTCCTTGGCCACATTATCCAGGTTGTATCTCTTTCTATCCTCATTAGTCCATTCAGTCCTTGGTTTTTCAACCATGGTTGGTCTTGCTTCAGCAACAACTTCTTCTCCTTCAGCTGCAGCTGCTCTTCTTACAGCCGTGTTCACTTTGAGTATTTGCAATGTCCCATCCTCTATCACAAGCCATATTTCATCATGTAATGCAGATAGATGAGCTGTATACGAATTTTCCCATCATCAAATTCCTCAACAGTGAACATAGGAATGCGTGTTAGATTTGCTTCCATAATAATAACTTTTGCTTAAAAGTGAAAGACTTTGAAACACGAGAGTTTAAAAATCTTTTTGAAAAGATAGAGATCTAATTAAGTAACCAACTCCTGGAGGAATCCACTATGTAACAGATCAGTTTACAAAGCAGTTATCAGTCTGGAGACAACCTTCCGCACTGGTTACTGAACTAGATCTCTATCTTTTCAAAAGGTTTTAGCACTTGTGTTTTTCAAAGTCTTTCACTTTTCAAGCAAAGTTATTATCATGGAAGCAAATCTAACACGCATTCATGTGTTTACTGTTCAGGAATTTGATGATTGGAAAATTCGCATGCAGACTCATCTATCTGCATTACATGATGAAATGTGGCTTGTGATAGAGGATGGGGCACTGCAAATACTCAAAGTAAACATAGTTGTACGAAGAGCAGCTGCAACAGAGGGAGAAGAAGCTGTTGCTGAAGCAAGACCAACCATGGTTGAAAAACCAAGGACTGAATGGGCAAATGAGGATAGAAAGACGTACCACCTGGAGAATGTGGCCAAGGACATTCTCTACAAGACATTGGACAAAGCCATGTTCAACAAAGTCAAATCTTGCAAATCTGCAAAGGAGATTTGGGAAAAACAACCTTAATTTGTGAAGGATCGGAACAAATTAAGGAAAATAAATTAATCACAGCCGCTATTCAAAAATTTGAAAATTTCTGAAGGTGAAACTCGGATCGATTGGATGCCGTTCGAGATTACAAATGAGCTTTGGACTCTTGGAAAAGAGTATACACGGAAGGAAATGTGTATGGAGATCTTAAGAAGCCTCCCACCGAATGGGAAATGAAGGTCATGGCTCTAACACATTTAATGAACCTCTCAACAACATCCAACCATGAGCTATTCTCACACCTCAAAGCTTATGAGTTTGAACTGAGAAGAAAAGAGCAAGAGGAAACAGTTGTACCCAAGACAACTGCATTGGTGGCCAGTGAAGGAAAAAGAGATGAGCCAAAAGTAGCCATAGACCAGGAGGAGATTGCCCTGATGGTTAAAAGATTCAACAAGTTCTTCAATAAGAACTACAAAAGGAATAAGGGTGAAACCTCCAGAAGACATTCATCACCCTCAAAGGAAATGGAAGATAGGATACCCCGAGAGTTGAGCATCAAAGAACCGATTATCAAAGAGCGATAATCAAAGGACACGACGAGTGATCAAAGAGCTGAGAACCCGTGTTGGAATTGCGAGAACCTGACATTTTGCTTTGTTGATATCCTATCCACCAGTCAACAAGTATAGGAATGAAGAAGAAAGAAAGGTCTTCCGGGAAAGGAGACAAGAAAAGAAGAAAGCCATGTTGGCTGCTGAGACTGCTGAGCCAGCCAAGTGCAAAGAAGCACTAGACTCAGATAGTAGCGAAGCAGACTACTCAAGTGATTCTGAGGAAGAGGCTATGATCTGCCCTATGGCCAAAGAACAAGATCAACAAGATCAAGTAGTTGAGGTATACTCTAACTCTTCTCATTCTGATTCAAGTGATAATGACTGTAATACACACACTTCATCACACACTGATCTTTATGATTCATTAGGCAAAATGATGAAAGATTTTGAAAACATAAAATCCTCACACACAATTTTAAATGAGGAAAACAATCAGTTTAAAATCCAAAACTCACAGTGACAAAAGAGTGAGACGCCGAGTCACATGGCTAATGAGAACACTAAGCTTAAGGCTGAAAATGCCAGGATCATAGCGAGTTAGTGCTATAGAAAAGAGGAAAAAAGATCATAAAAATGTGATTGCCTCATTTACAAAAAGCATCTAATCATTGGATGAACTCATATGAGCCAAAAAGAATGTGGAGACAAGATTTGTGCATAGTCAAACTCAAGAGTGATTTTGGAGAAAGGATCTTCAAGTAATAAAGCTTCCCAAAAACCCAAAACACCAAATGTTGCACCCACATTCACTCCAAAACACAATCACAATCATACTTGGCCTTGGATATAAAGGAAAGGAAAGCGACCATTGAGTATCTTTGAAGGGACAGTGAGAAGAAATTCAGTCAAGTTCTCAAAGAAACTCCAACAAAAATACTCTGTGAAAAGCAAATAGAGTTACCAAAAAACCTAGAAATTTCATCAGAGAAATACATATGATGGGAATAGTAGAAAATATCCAAACTATGTTGATTGGAATAATGTGAAACATCAGCAAAGACCTATGGAATACAAGCCAAAATGGCAAAGACCTAAACCTCAGCAAAGGTCATTCCAAAGGCAAAAGAGCTTTTATTAGTACACATACACACCCAAGCACTACACTCAGAAATACCACAACTACCCCAAGAAAGCAATTGCTAAAACCCACACACAGGCATACAGACAAAAGAGACAGTTGTATGCGCCTAAAACCCTTCAAGCAATTTGCTAAAGTGCACTATGATTATGGCACTGATAGATGGCCACCACTTAAAGTCGGACCATTTGGATTTAGGTTAATCGGAGCATCGTATAGCAGTAACCCCTCAGGACCCAGACAAGTATGGGTACCTAAAAACTGATTTCCTTGATTGCAGGTTCAAGGAACAATTGAGTACTAAGGATCCTGGTACATGGATAGTGGCTATTCCGGGACATATGATAGGAAACAAGGGAAACCTATCAAGATTCAAGGAGATTAGAGATGCAAAAGTCATATTTGGAGAAAATGAAGCTCTAGGGAGATCAAAGGCACAAGATCTATCAAGAAAAATAGATTGGAAATCACAGGATGTTGCTTATGTTGAATGCCTCAACTTCAACCTGCTAAGTGTCGGCCAACTCGTGACAAAAGCTACATTGTAGGATTCAACATGGGGTTATGCCAAATCAAAGATGCTGAATCCAATGAAATAGTCTTTGCAAGGGCCAAGGCAAAAGGATATGTATGTGGTAGATTGGTCCACAACTACACCAAGTACACGTCTAGCAAAAAGAGCATACGATCGAATCAAGTTGATTGTGGCACAAGAATCTAAGTCACATGAATTTCAAGACAATCAATAAGCTTGCATGGCGTCATCTTGTGGAAGGATTTCCCGGACTTCGGTGTACAAGAAAGAAAGTGTATGTGATGCATGCCGGATGGGAAATCAAATCAAATCTCCATTCAAGGATAAGCCAAGTCCTTCTTCAACAAGGATATTACATATGTTGCATATGGATTTATTTGTCCAGGTGAGCCAAGCATTAGTGGAAAGAAATACACCTTAGTGGTGTTGGATGATTATTCAAGATATACATGAACAATCTTCATGTGTAAAAAGAAGGAAACTTCGCGAGAAGTTACCTCGGTGATGAAAAGAGTTCAAAATGAAATGATCCAAACCATTATAAAAATAAGATCCGATAGGGGAACCGAGTTTGTCAATGGGATAATAACTCGATATTATGTTGAAAATGGTATTGCTCATGAGTTATCACCGTGCAAGGACTCCGAATGAGAATGGAGTAGCCGAAAGAAAGAATGAACTCTCAAGTAAGCTACAAGGACCATGTTACTTGAAACTGGATTGCCCAAGAGATTTTGGGCTGAAAAATTTATAAATACAACATGCTATACTCAAAATATATGCATGATTAACGAGCAATTGACCAAGACTCCTATGAGATTTGGACACGGACAAAGCCAAATGTTAGATACTTGAGGATATTTAGATGTAAATGTTTCATCCATAATAATGGCAAGGACAATTTGAAGGCTTTTGATGCTAAAGTTGGTGAAGGTACCTTTTTGGGATACTCGGATAAAGAGCAAAGCCTATAGAGTCTTGAATAAAAGGATTATGGTCACGAAAGAGTCTATCCATGTGGTTTTGATGAATCCAATGTGAATGGAGAAGACATTGAAGAGTTAGGCGAAAAGCTAAATCGATAAACCATGCGAGAAGAGTCCTTATGTTGAAGTCAAGTGAGAGCATTCAACCATGATGAAGATGAGATAGTTGAATCTCGAGAGATAGCTGGAAGGTCTACAAAATGAATGAAGATGAAAGAGTTGTTCAAGACAACTTAGCTACGACAATCTTCTTGAATCCAGCACAACATGAAGCTATGTTCACTTGTTTTATTTCCCAAATAGAGCCTAAAGATGTGTCTCAAGCATTGGATGACACACATTGAATTCAGGCCATGCAAGAAGAGTCAAATCAATTTGAAATGAACAAAGAAGGATCTGTTGTAAGAAACAAAGAAGGATTGGTAGCCAAAGGGTATTGCGAAGAAGAGGTATAGATTTTCATGAAACTTTTGCTCTGTTGCAAGGTTGGAAGCAATAAGGATGTTTCTTGCTTATCTTTGCACACAAGAACTTGATTTGTATATCAAATGGATGTGAAAAGTGCATTTCTAAATAGACTCATTAGAGGAACAAGTCTATGTTGAACAACCTCTAGGTTTTGAGCAGAAAACTATTGGAGATAAGGTCTACAAGCTCAAGAAAGCATTTTATGGATTGAAACAAGCACCAAGAGCATGGTATGATACATTGTCACAATTTCTAACTGACAATGGATTCACCAAAGGCAAAGTTGATAGATTCACCAATGGAGAGAGTATACTTCTTGTTCAAATATATGTGGATGATATCATTTTTGGTTCCACAAACAAAGAGTTGTGTGACAAGTTCTCAAACCTCATGAAAGGTGAATTGGAGATGAGCATGATGGGAGAGCGACTTTCTTCCTAGGACTTCAAGTCAAGCAATTGAAGGATGGAACCTTCATAAGCCAAACAAAGTATACCAGTGATTTGACGAAGAAATTTGGTATGGAAGATAAGTCTTTTGTAAAAATTCCAAGGAATACTTGATCAAGATGGACATGGATGCGGATGGCAAAGCCGTTGATCAAACCGGATATAGAACCCTCATTGGATCATTGCTCTATCTAACAAAGCGGCCGGACATCACCTTTGCGATGTAGGTGTATGTGCAAGATTTCAATCTACACCAAAGGAAAGTCACATGACCGTAGCTAAGAGAATACGAAGGTATTTGAAGGGACGCCTTGAGAAAGTCGGCTTATGGTATCCAAAGGAAGGTGGATTCAAGCGGTTGGATACTCGGACTCGAGACTATGTTGGATGTAGAGTTAATAGGAAGAGTACCTCGGTACATGCCAAATGCTTGGAAATAGATTGGTTTCTTGGTTCAGCAAGAAACAAAATTCAATAGCTACATCCACAGCTGAAGCAGAGTACATAGCTTATGGATGAGACAACAGCTGAGAGATTATGATATTGAAGAAAAAGAGATTCCAATTATGTGTGATAACACTAGTGCTATTGCAATCATTCAAAATCCAGTTTTGCATTCAAGAACAAAGCACATTGATGTCAGATATTATTTTATAAGATATCATGTTGAAATGAAAGACATCACCTTGGAATACATCTCAACTAATAAGCAGTTAGCTGATTTATTCACAAAGTCATTATGTGAATCAAGATTTGAAGAGCTCAAGAATGAGTTAGGGTTAATTGAGTTGAGCTAGGAAACTCGGAAGACTCAATAAGCGAGAGAAACAAGATTAGAAAATTTGAAAAAAGCAAGTTTCACATTTCACCAAGTGAAACAAATTGATCCAGGGGAAGTCGGTTGTATCGAGTTAGGCGACAACCGAGTTACTTCATGAGAAGAGAGAAGCGAGTTGTCACTTTGGATATAAGTTGAATCATTTACGAGCTAAGGGACAAAAAAAATGCGATCATTTTAACTAAGCGGGAATATTTTTAAGAATGACGTCGATATAATAATATTTGTCGACAAAAGGCACGCACAACAAACCATATGATTGGATATAAATCTTTCACGCATTTATTGTGGGTAATGTGGGGAATGTAATGCGGTTTTGAAGCTCTAATCTCAACCGTTGATCTCTATCAAAAATTTCAAATTCGAAAGACGTCATTTCACTTATATATGAAACTTCATCTTTCTCTCTCCTCATGTGAAATATTCATCTTGAAAAAAGAAAGAGCATTTTCTCTATAACTAAGTGCAAACCCTAGTTCTTACAAGCAAGATTTCTTGTGTTTTAATCGGTAGAAACTTCCGAAAGTGGCCCCAACTCATGATTACGCAAAGCTCTCCAAGCAATCCACACCGGTTCTTCCTGGATTTCAAAGGCATGATCAAACAGGTGTCGATGAAGCCCTGGTCAAAAAGATAGCGAGAGAAACTAGAGAAAGTCGGCCTGAAGGACTTCTTGTCGATGCATTTCACTCACACGTATTTAGAGGAGGTCTCCATTTTTACGTTAATGCGGAGGTGCGGGACGATGAAATCCGGTCATCGATCCACCGCAAGGTCATCAAACTCACCGCAAAAGACCTTGCTTGAGCACTTTGCATTTTGCCCGGAGGATTGAAGGACATCGGCCGAGAGAGGATATCGACTTAGTTCTTTGCTTGGAAAGAAGTTGCCAAGCCGGAGTGTGCTACGAAGGTTGTGTATACAGCCAAGAAGGTGTCTCTGAAGGATGACTACCATAAGCTGATGGACGTCGTCTCAAAGTGCGTGGACATGAAGTTTGGAAGCTTCAACCAGCTGTCCAAGACTAATCTAATCGTGATGGTTGCGATCATAAAAGAAAAGAAGGTCAACTGGGCTGAGTTTGTTTTTCGATCGAATCGCGAGAATGTCTTTGAACAAGTCCTACAAGGAGGATGGGACGTTTGGCTATTCTTTGGGTTATGGCCTGGTGATTGACCATCTGATGGAGGCAAAAGGCATTGCTCTCCGCCATGGCAAGCCCTTTCATGCCAAAGAACCGATGTTCAAAGCCATGCAAGAAAGGCCGATACTAGTGAGGAGAATTAGTTGATCCCGAAGACACACCGAGACCTCTCCAACTTTCTCCAAAGCCAATATCCAAAAAGAGAGTTGTTGTATCCAAGCATGCCCCTGACCCCACAGCCAAATTAAAGAAAGCATCTGCTCCCGGCTAAGTCCAAAGCTCCCGCCCATGCGGTCGAGTCACCTCGTGCGTGCAGTGATACCCCCGCCCCAACAAATGAGATAGCGGAGAAACCCCAAATTCCCTCCCCTATCGTGAAGAAAAAGAGGACCCTAAGTCGAGAAAGGCGATTGCCTCTAAGAAAGGAGAAAAGGCCTTCACAATTGAAGAGCTATGGAGGTGGAACCCGATATCCAAATGTTCCCACTAAAAGAAGACGATTGTACAATCATTCTGAGCTTGAGTAGACAGCTTAGTCTGGCACCCAGCCGGAGAAGGAAATTGAGACTGTTGATGCTCGTGGAGCGATCTCGAGAGATTGTTGACAAGCTTTAAGAAGACTACGTCTTGATCGAGAAAACGATTGAAGAGCCAGTATCATGCCGCAAAGCAATGAGAAATGGAAGTAGATGAGACAATAGAACCTTTGAAAGAACAGGTTGTCTCACCTCCTCGGACAGACGCTGCTGAATCTGAGGAGGAGCAAGGCCCACTAGCCCCCATTGAAGAGACCGGAGAAGAAGGCAATGATGATGATGACTTAATCATGTACTCTCCCGTCTACCCTGACATTCAGAGAAGACTAAGAGAATGGAGGGCTTGGAAGTTGGACTATTCAAGGCGTCTGTTTGCTCATCCAGAATTCATAGAGGAGGATGAGGAACTTCTTAGGTTCCTTGGACATGTCTCTGTCCGAGATGCGCTCGATGAAAAGAGTTGTATGGAAACCCTCCGTCTTATTAAAGAGGAAGAGAAGGAGAAAGCTAAAGTGCAAGCTCGAGCCTTGGAATAATCCAAGATGTGTGTATTCACAGGGGACTCATGAGCATACACATGAGCACCTTCATGAGTACACCGAAAGTGACAAAGATATGGATCCGGCCTACAAAGAGAAGAAGTCGAATCTAGGCAGCAGCTTTACAAGAATCTAGACATGCACGAGCAAAGCCTACGAGAAGGTCTAGGAGAGTCCTCCCAAGATCTTCTTCAGACTGATCCTTTGGGAGTGGCACAGCAGATTGCAACTAATATTGTTCCCACCACGTCCCCCGTGCACTCAACTGATGGCTCGCAGGGAATTGGCAATGAAGTCGGGAATTCGGGCACCCAAGCCAAACCAACCCCTAAAGAAGGTGTTACCACACCCGCCCCTGCCGCAACACTCGAGAGGAATAGAAGGCTGCGTCTCGGAGTAGAGTGACCCCACTATCATTCACTCACCGGTGGTGTGCCACCGAGGGGGAAACTCTCTCCACCACAAAAAGGTTGGAGGTTCTTTGTGGGAGACAAATCAATATAGTTAGGAGGCGAAGTTGAGAAAAACACAGAAGAAGCGGTGTGACATTGAAGGCCAATGACATTGCTGCATTGCCAAGAATGAGGCAAATGATGGTTAAGTCCGGGAGTTACGATGCAGCTCAAAGTACAATCCAAGGAGTTGAGACTTGATGGATGCCATGGTCCAAGACCAAGACAAGCTGCGTCTGTCAAAGGGATAGTAGAAGACCCTAAGACGGTTGCAAATGTCGAAGGGAATATAGAAGGCCCCGCAGCAATTGAGATTGCTAGGAGTATTGAAGGCCTTAGGGAGGTTAAGACTTCCCTGGGTAAAGATGAAGGTGATAAGAACATCCCTCAAATTGAAGGTGCTGCCGCAGAAGAGGTGATTGGTGCACTTCATGACTCCCAAGAAAATATTGACACATCATTTCTAGGGTCGAGGTTGAAGTTTGAGTCCACCCAACATGAAAATCCAATAGTGGACCTAGTCAAGATGTTAAAATCTCATAGCCAAGCCGGTGATAAGGCGGCTCGAATGAGGTTCAATTTCTATGATGAGCCATCTCCAAAGGTCTCATCATCCTTCGATGACGCCGATGATACAGCTGAGGACAAAGGTTATTCATTTAGAAGAAAACATTGAGACCGACGAAGCTGTTAAGACAGTTGAGGCTCAGTCAGCTGAGCAAACATCTATAAATGCTCTAGCTGTGAAAGAGTCACTGCGAGTTCCAAAATGCAGCAAAGATAACAACTTCAACTTCAAATCTCACGACGAAGCTTTCAAAGTTGTGATAATCTGCTGTGACGCCCCCCACAATCGAGGCACAGAGAGTGATTCTACTCATCAAGAACAAAGAAAGGCTCCACAGGAAAAAGACTCGGGGATCTCATTTGTTCGAGATGATGTTTTTGAAGAAGAGTTTCCCTTTACCGTTGAATTGCCAGACATAGAAGCTGAATCTGCCAGAGACTTAAGGAAATATACAAAGTGCAAGAAGAGCCCATCATCCCCTGGATACAATTATTCCAATGGACTTGATTTTGATGCGGTGGCCATCAACCGAGTCCGCCTCAAGATTGAGTTTCGTAAAGCCTTCAAGACTATGTGTGAGGAGATTGAGAAGATGGAACGCCACTAAGTATCTTTAGATCTCGGGACGGACAATCGGAATGCCACCCTCTTAGTTGATTTAAGAGGGATTGTTGTCAAGATTAGGGAATGGGTTGCGCAGCAGACAACTATTAGATCCGAGCAAGTCCGTCACTTCAAGGCCTTATTTGCGAAATTGCTATTGTGGAGTGCGGACAACCCAATGTATTAGCAATGGATGAAGGAGTACATGGGTAGGTTGGAATCCTCCCACAAGTCGGATATTAAGTCGCTACAACATTTCATAAGACTAAGATTTCCGACTCGAGAATAATATGAATGAAAAATTCAGCCTTCTCATGGTGAAATGAAGATTGTGACAAATGAAGTCGAAGGCCACTCGCTCACAATTTCGTAAGGCATACGATGCAAACGGACTCAAGCACAACTCGACGAACAGCATTTGGATTTCAACCTCGGTGGATTGTTCCCTTTGATACCTCTCTCTTTTGGTGATGATGCCAAAAAGGGGGAAGAGGAATCCCTTAAGGGTTTGAAGGAAGAAGTAATGAAAGAAGGTGACAAAGGCGGGGAAGGAAGTTCCAAAATCTTCCTTTGAAAATGATGTCTGTTGAAACCCCACTGGGTGAAGTCACCGCAAGCTACCCGTGAACCTCCCTATCGAGAAAGCCGCAGCGTGGCCATGGTAGATAAAAGAAAGGCCATTGAAGCCGCATTTGAGGAGGTAGGCGAGAAACAAGAAGCTCTCATTCAAGAAATAAGGAAGCAATATGGTGGTCCACCAAGAGGGAAGGACTACGCCTGATTCAACCCCAAGAGAAATTGCCATGCCTGATAATGGATATGAGCCCATATCGGTGGAGGAATTCAAGACTCTAGAATCAAAAGGCTACTTTAAAAGAATGACTCGCCTCAAGCACGGACTTGTATTGGGAGAATGGACTGAATTGTGTCAATCACCGATAAGCGTGAGACTTCCATCGATCCTCTCACCGAAAGTAGAAGACTACAATACGATACACTCCCGGAGGAAGGGGAGCCGAGTTAGGAAGGGAAGACATAGTGGTGGTGGAAGAGGCTCTCAATCTCGACCAATAGCAAAAGATGTCTCATTCGTAGATCCAGGAAAGAAGGGTATTATCTATTGGGTGATATGACCACCTTACCAACATAGAAGTTGCAAAGAAAGAACGCCGAGGCTCTTAAAAGACAACTAGGCGAGAATGAGAGAACTGCTCGAGAATCGGAAGAGAGAAAGAAGGGGAATGACCCTCTTGCTAGGCGAGCATATGAAAAGAATAAAAGAGAAGAAGAGAAGAAGAGAAAAAGAGTGATGATGATGACGAAAGAAGAGAGCTGAAAAGAGAGGAAGGAAAAGCAAAGAAAGGCGTTGAAGTGTGATGCGGAACCCTTCCTCGTATTTTGATGTAAATACATTTTCATGTAAGTCTTACGTAATAAGCTCTCAGTAAATTTTCTTGTAACTTGGCTTAGATACACCGTACTTATGTATTTGTATAGAGCTCAGTACGGAAAATCTCGATACCTTATGTAAATAGCTTTGTAAAGGACTAGAATGCTATGATCAATAAAATGATTCATTCAAGCATACATTATTTGTTATTGCAATGCTTGTATATCATTTTGCTGTTTACTTATTTATTTTAAGTTTTGGCATCATCAAAAGGGGGAAATTGTTAGGAAATTTATTTGATAGATTTTGATGATATCATGTAAAACTTAAACTAGGAAGTTGGCACCCAATTTTCCTTGTAATTTGTATTATAATAGATAGGGCGGAAAAAGCTAGTCAAGTTAGCTATGTAAAAGATTACAAGAAGTCAATTGTGGACTATGTGAAGACTACATTGTGTGTCACCAATAAGGCCATAAAGAAAGACAAGGACTCGATCAAGAAGAGATACAATCGAGGAAACAACTATGAGAAATATTAGTCAAGTCAACTCAAGAGGCCAAGTCGCAAGAAAGTTAAAGTGACATTAAAGTCAAGAACATTACTTCATTTAGTAATATGACAATCTACCAGGTCTAAAGTGTTTGGCCCTGAATTGTGCAAAAGGAATAAGCCAACGGGAAACATTGCACCTTGTGTTAGACACCAAATGATGAAATGCCATTAACTTGAGGAAAGGTCAACATTACCAAGGCCTGCATCAAGAAAAAAGACAAGCCAATGAACACAAAGTAACATTTCAAATTAGCCTATCTCTTCAACGGGCAAAACTTCAAATGTGCACTATAAAAGGCTGAGGAAGCTATTTGAGAAAAGGTTACTCAACCACGAACAAGCAAGCAATATTCAAGCTTTTAACCGCAAATTCTCAAAGCTTATCAAGACATTCCTCAAGCCAAAACTCGAAAAAACTTGATCCAACACTCACCGTGTGGAGGAAAGATAACTTCAAACTATTGAAAAGAAAAACATTTGAAAACAAAAAGGGGTCTACTTTCCAAGTCGGGATTGTAGAAAGGTTCAAGGTCGAACAATTATCAAGTTTTTTTGAGGGCTTCGTGATCAAATCCAAGAACTTGAGAAGTGAGCTAAAGTAGCAGTGAAGCGCGTTGCCTCGTGAAGAAGGCTGGTCGTAAGAGAAGCGGTTTGTGTGATCAAAGTTGTCTCCCCAGGCCGATAATCGTTTTAAATCGATCTTATTACATAGTGGATTCCTCCGGAGTTGGAGAAGAGAGGATTAGAAGAATTACCCCATCTTCATACCGCTTATGAAACATTTGTGTCATTTACTTTCAAGAATTTACTTTCTGCATAATTACTTTATATCTCATTAGTAGTATTATATTTGCTATCCAATGATAAATAACCAAGTGCTAAAAATCAAGTGTTAAAAACAATCTTAAAACAAATCAAAGGGTGTTAAATCTCCCGTTGTTAAAAACCAAACCAGCCAAGCTACATATTTGGCCTAAGCAGCCGAGTTAAACTATCAACAGCTCTATCGAGTCTGTTGAGTGGATAACTTAGCTAAATAGCCAACTTAGTTGTCCTCAAGGACACATTTGTTTGAGTCATCTCTGTTGAATATTTTTAAAGGACTTAAATCAAAAAAATTTGGTAAGGTTTATTCAATCCCCCTTTCTAAACCTTACACCACACCCCTTGAGACCTACACATAGGAATACGAGTTATATTGGCTTCCATGATAATAATTTTACTTTAAAGATGAAAGACTTTGAAAACACAAGTGTTAAAACTTTTGAAAAAGATTGAGATATAGTTCAAGAAACCGGTTGCATAATGCTCAATGAACCAACTGTTTTGATACCACTTGTAGGTCCGAAGGAGTGTGGTGTACGATTTAGAAGGGGGGTTTGAATAAACCTTACCAAATTTTTACTTTTTAGTCATTTTAAAATATTCAATAGAGTTGACTAAAATCAACTAAGTCCATGGGGTACAACTAGGTAGGCTTTCTTCTCATAAGGTTACCCAGTCAACATCTTTGGATCGAGCTTTTGATAGTATAACTTAGCTTCGTCGGCTAACACTTAACTTTTAGATGATTTGGTTTTTAACAAATGAAAGACCTAACACCCTATGTTAATTTTAAGCACGTTTTAAACACTTGTTTTAGCACTTGTTATTATCGATTGGATAGCAATATAACTTATCGTGAGATATAAAAATATAAGCAAGAAAGTAAGTCTTTGAAAGTAATTGACATAAGCAAATTTGTAGTGGTTCGAGGATGGGGTAATTCTTCTAATCCACTCTTCTCCAACTCCCGGAAGAATCCACTAAGTAATGTGATCAAGTTACTGAGGCGATTCTCGATCTGAGACAACCTTGATCACGCAAATGCTTCTCATGCGACTCATCTTCTTCATAAGACAAATGATTGCCTTGCTAAAGACTTGGACCCTTTCTAACCCTTGGAATTGATGACGCAGACTTTCCAACGAGCTTGTAGGTCCCAAGGGGTGTGAAGTAAGATTTAGAAGGGGTGTTGAATAAACCTTACCAAATTTTCGATTTAGTCCTTTTAAAATAATTCAACAAAGTTGACCCAAACAGATGTGTCCTTGATGGACAACTAAGTTGGCTTTTTAGCTAAGTTACCCACTCAGCAATGACTCGATAGAGTTGTTGATAGTATAACTCGATTGCTCAAGCCAAATACTTAACTTGGCTGATTGGTTTTTAACGATGGAAGACCTAACACCCTTAGATTTGTATTAAGTTTGTTTTTAACACTTGATTCATAGCACTTGGTTATTTATCGCTTGTATAACAAATATGATTCTAACAACGAGATATAATGTAAATATGCAGGAAAGTAAATTTGCTTTGAAAGTAAATGACAAAAATATTTTATAGAGGTTCGAAGATGGGGTAATTCTTCTAATCCTCTCTTCTCCAACTCCCGGAGGAATCCACTATGTAACGGATCGAGCTTACAAAGCGGTGAATAGTCTAGAAACAACCTTGATCACATAGGGCTTCTCTTAAACTCAACTTCTTCACAGGCGGTTGCATTGCTACTTGACTCACTTCTCAAGTTCTTGGATTTGATCACGAAGCCCTCCAACAAACTTGATAATGGTTCAACTTGAACGAATCTACAATCGTAGCTTCCGAAAGTAGACCCCTTTGATTTCTTCAAAAGTTTCCTATTCAACATATTTGAAGTTGTCTTTCCTTCACTACTTGTGTTGGATCGATTTCCTTTGAGTTTCGAGGCTTGAGGAATTGCTTGAATGTTTATGAGAATATTGCGGGTTAAATGATTGAATATTGCTTGCTTGTTCGTGGTTCGTCACCTCTTCTCAATAACCTCCTCAACCTTTTATAGTGTACATTTGAAATTTTGCCCGTTGAAGAGATAGGCTAATTTAAAAATGTCACTTGTGTTCGTTGGCTTGTCTTGGTGCGATCCTTGATGTTGACCCTTCCTTGAATTAAATGTCTTCGCAACATTGCGGAGTTCCGACACAAGATGTAGTGTTTCCCATTGGTTTATTCCTTTTGCACAATTCTGGGACTAACATTTTAAACTTGTGACTTTGACATATTACTATATTGAGTAATATTCTTGTCTTTAACACCGATTCTTAGCACTTGGTTATTTATCGGTTGGATAGCAAATATGATTCTAACAAAGATATATAATGTAAATATGCGGAAAGTAAATTTGCGGGAAGTAAAATACACAAATATTTTATAGAGGTTCGAAGATGGGGTAATTCTTCTAATCCTCTCTTCTCCAACTCCTGGAGGAATCCACTATGTAATAGATCAATTTACAAAGCGGTGAATAGTCCGGAGACGACGCTTGATCACACAAATGCCTTCTCTTGCAACTCGGCTTCTTCACGGGGCAATTGCTTGCTACTTGACTCACTTCTCAAGTTCTTGGATTTGATCACGAAGCCCTCCAACAAACTTGATAATGGTTCAACCTAGAACCTCTCTACAATCCTAGCTTCGAAAGTAGACCCCTTTGATTTCATCAAAAGTTTCCTCTTCAAGAGATTTGAAGTTGTCTTTCCTTCACTACTTGTGTTGGATCAATTTCCTTCGAGTTTAAAGCTTGAAGAATTGTTTGAATGTTTATGAGAATATTGTAGGTTAAATGATTGAATATCACTTGCTTGTTTGTGGTTCAAGTCATCTCTTCTCAATAACTTTCTCGGCCTTTTATAGTGTACATTTGAAATTTTTCCGTTGAAGAGATAGGATAATTTAAAATGTCACTTGTGTTCGTTGGCTTGTCTTGGTGCGATCCTTGATGTTGACCCTTCCTCATATTAAATGTCTTCGCAACATTGCAGTGCGACGACACAAGGTGCATGTTTTCCATTGGTTTATTCCTTTTGCATAATGCAGGACTAACACTTTAAACCTGATAGCTTTGACATATTACTATATTGAGTAATATTCTTGACTTTAATCAACGGATCTAAGTCGATTTCTTCACTAGATCGTTGTTGTATTTACCCCCAGGTGACTTGAGTCACTCGGTCATTGGATAACTCAACCGTCACTTCAACTTGAGACTTGGCTTCTTGAGTTGACTTGACCGATACTTCTTACGCTTGTTCCTCACCGGTGGCACTCCTTCATCAAGTCCTTGACTTCCTTCTTGGCCATACTCACCGACACACAATGAGTCTTCAATCCAAATCCATTGACTTCTTGTATTTCTTGGCATAGCTGACTTGACTCAAATTTTCCAAATTTCAATCTATTACAATACAAATTTCAAGAAAAATGGGGTGTCAACTTCCTAGTTTATGTTTTACATGGTATCATCAAAATCTACTCAATAAATTTCCTAACAGAGCTCGAAACTTCTAGTTCGATCTTCAACCTCATTACAACTCCTTCAACTTGGAGAGTAGACCCTTTTAATTCTTTAAACTTTTCCTCTTCAACTGTTTGAAGTAATCTTTCCTTCACAGTTTGTGTTGGATCGAGATCCTCCGAGTTTTAGGTTTCAGGAATATCTTGAAAATCTTTGAGAATATTTGCGGTTTTGCTTGCTTGAATATTATTTGCTCTTGTAAATCGTTCGTCTATATGTTTTTCTCAAATGCTTCCTCATCCTTTTATAGTACTCATTTAAAAAATTTCCGTTGAAAATATAGGGTATTTTGAAATGACACTTTCTTGTTCGTTGGCTTATCTTTTCTTGGCCTGCAGCGATGTGATGCTGACCCTTCCTCGTATAAAATGACTCTGCAACTTTACAGGGTCTGACACATGCTTCAATGTTTTCCATTGGTTTATTCCTTTTGCATATTTCTGGGCCAAACACTTAAGACCTGTATCTTGGACTTATTACTATATCGAGTAATATCCTTAATTTCTTTCCAACGGATCAATGTCTGTTGTCTTGACTTGATCTTTTGCCTTTACCCCTTTAACTTGAGTCGGCTCAATCATATGGGAACGACTCAACTGTCACTTCAACTGTTGGACTCGGCTCTTTCTTGACTTGACCGACACTTCATCATCCTTCACACAGTTGTTCTTTTTGTTGGCTCTCCTTCAATCGAGTCTTTGCCTTCCATTGTGACCATACTCACCGACACACACTGGGTCTTCACTCTAGTCGTAGTTGACTTCTTGTAGTCTTCGACATAGGCCGACTTCACTCAGCTCTTTCAGTCCTATCTGTTACAACATAGAAATACAAGAAAAATGGGGTGCCAACTTTCTATTCTAAGTTTTACATGATATCATCAAAATCTAATGAATGAATTTTCTAACAGATATATGTGTAGTTGTTATTTGAGCTTAACATATTTCTTATGTAATTATATGAATTATAATTAAATTGATTAAATTCAATTAAAAATACTTATTTTAATGTGGTAATAGGCCAAATTGGTTACTTTATTTTGTGAAAACGAAAAATAGCCATGTGTTTTCAAAAACATATTTTTTAGCCATTTTGACTAAAAACCGACGCTCATACTCTTTATGTATTTTCCGGTGAGGTACTTGGCAATTTTTCAAAATATTGATGCGGTCGTTAACACGGTACCAAGTTACATAACTTCGTGCGAGTTATGTGTCTTAGTATCGAGTTACATAACTTCGGTATCGAGTCATGTAACTTGGTATCGAGTCATGTAACTTTGTACCAATTTATGTACCTGTCACTAGAAATGAAGAAATGGGTAAAAAGAACATTTGAACTAAAAAATGACTAAAAATATATTATTTAAAAGCATGGCTAAAAGAGATTTTTGTGAAAAAGGCGGACCTATTTTAATTGAAGAAAATATCTCAAAATATGTATCCAAAATTTCTATCACATATATCCATACATATCACTATATATATTTATGTAAGAATAAAATTAAGTTTATTTAATATGAAATTATATTCATAATAGTATTTTATATATAAAAATTATTTTTATATATTAACGTACTTTTTTCATATTAATAAAAATTATTTTCTCATATTTATTAATGTATTTTGATATCAAAGTTCAACATTTGGAATTAGATATGAATTTGTCTGTTTGATAATTTTTTTGTTATGTGTTTATATATAAAAATAAAATAGATATTTTTTAAAGTTTCTTTTTCCTTAAAAATGCGTTGATGAATATAAAGTATGGTTTTTGTTTAATTTCTTAAATAATTTTGACAATTGTTCATTTTCTAAACCCCAAAGAATATTGGAATTTGAAATGACTTTTTTATTGATTGTAAAACAATTTATTAAATAATTATATTACGCAATAATAAAAACCAACATTGGGTAGTTAAAACTTTTTTCAAACATTTACATTCATATAGATAATTGATAAACATGTTTATAAATAGATATAATTCATACTCACAACCAAATATTTTGTATTTAAAGATACTTTTTAAATATTTAATCATAATTTATTTTTGTTTAACCATATGATTTATAATCAAATTGATTATCTTTATGTTTTAATTAATTTTGAAAATTTAAAACTTAGAGCAATCACTATTTTTTTTAAACACGATAACATAAATCCATATTTTGTAAAATAAAAAATAAGAACAAGTAAAACTGTAAAGATTATTGGTTTAACTTTTAGAATCCATAAATTAAAAAATATAAATATAATTAAGGAAAAATATTTTTTGCAACCCAATTTGGTTGTTTTCACACTTTGCGCCTAAACTATTTATTATAATTAAAAACCTAAACTTTGCAAGTTTTTTTTTTATTTTGCAACCTCGGGTTAGGCGGAGCAGGAATATTCTGGGAATATTCTGGATCACACGGGTGAATATTACTGGTATATTCCAATTGTGGTTGGTCGAAGGTTGCAAAATAAAAAAATCCACAAAGTTTAGGTTACTAATTACAAAAATAAATAATGTAGGTTGCAATGAAAAAAAGGTGAAAGTTCATGTTGCGAAAAGTTATTTTCCCTTTAATTAATATTAATAATAAATAAATATAATATACATATTCATGGAATGAGGATGGGAACGGAGAATCCCAATTTTATCGGATCCCAATTTTATCCCCGATTCTAGAGTAGCGGAGAATCTTCATTCCCGCTACCATCCACGAATTTATCGGAGATGGTTCCCCACGGGAATGTTGTCATCCCTAAATTCTGGTGATAAAATTTGTTAGAAAAATTTATGTTTAGATTTTGATGATACCATGTAAAACTTAGAATAGGAAGTTAACTGTTCGCCAAAAAAAAATTTGGTTCATACAATTGCAAGTGTGCAGTGTAGTTTATAGGATAATGGCAAGCAAGGTCGTATTCCTCAGGGATTGAAGCTCGAAACACTTAGGCTATAATAACATCGTATTCCAATTTAATTGAAGCGGCCGAAATTTGAGTTTATTTAATCCTAAAAATCGAAAGTAAAGAAAAATAAATAAATTTGTGAACCCCACAAGTCTGTTCAACATCTTTAGGAGCAACGTTAGGCACATAATCTCAACATACTTCTTCAATATTAAATGCGAATAACGTTTTAAAACCAATTCATGCAATTCTATGGGTTCAAATTCCTAATATCATTTACTCCCCCTCCGGGTGGTGCGTAAACAATTGATTAAGAACAATTGTAGTCCTCCCGGATCGTTACAATCATTAATAACTCCAAAAAGATTTGTGAATTGAATAACTCCCCACAAACATGCCTGTCACACATGTTTCATGTCCTGATTTTTTCGTCTTACTAGAACTCACCTCCCGGATTATGGACTAGAAGTATGACATGCAAATTATTGATCGAGATAAAAAGCAATTATAAATAAGCAATCAAATTCATAAAATAGAACGCATGAAGTAATTTAGAAAACAAGTAATCATATTTAATACAAATCCACGCTTCGATTATGCCCCAAGATCCAAAAATATGCCAAACAATGATTACAAACTCATAGACAAATTCGAATCAACATTAAGAGATCAATTAAGTACAGACAAGAGTTCTTAGACATAGAAAGAAAACCCTTCTTGTCTGGATGGATTCCCTTCCAAGTCCTCGAAGCTCTTGTGCTCCCTAGATGCGAAAGCCTTGTGGTGTTCTTCGCGACCTAGCCTTTTGCTCTCGAAGCTCATCGATTCCTTCGTTCTGTGTTATTTGATGTGTTTTCTATGTATGTAATGATGTATGGAATGATGAATTTTCGTGCATAGCCTTGGGTCCCTTTTATAGATGCTTGGAGAGATCATTTGCAGAGTTTGAGTAGGAAAAATAGACCAATTTAGTCCTGTTACGTCGCACACCCGTGTAATCCCACATGGTCGGATCGTGCAATCAGACTTTGATCTCAGAATCTTCCTGAACGTTGTATATCTTTCTCTTAGCTTTCCATAGGCACTTGAATCATCTCAATATCAATTTTGTAGAGGAAGTTATTGCCAAAATACTAAACCCCTCGCCAAAGGCTTTGAAACTCTGTTAGCGCGTTTTGACGTTTTTGAAGGAAATTTCCTTTTGTTTGACCTTCCATGCTTCTCTCCTTCATATTTTTGCTCGTACATTAGCTCTTGAACTATACTTTGGAACGTGATATCTCTTTTTATCCAATTTAGCTCCATTTTCCGCAAAATTCCCAAGAGTATGCGATATCACGCCCAACCAGGGAAACCAAGCAAAACACATTTGAATATCCGTGCAAATGCATCAAATATATACCATTTTAAACCCTCAAATGCACGTATATTTTACACTCATCATTGACACCCCATTTTCTTTGTAATTCAACATGTAATAGATAGGGCTGTATGAGCTGAGTTGGAGTCAGCTAAGTTGAAGATTACAGAGTCGACTGAAGATTGAAGAGAAGACCCAACTGTGTGTCAGCTGTGTGAAGCCAAGTTAAGGATCAGTCAAGTGACATAAAAGTTTTCTCAGTCAGCTGACTGACAGCTAGGTCATTCTATAATGATTGGAATCGATTGTCAAATGGGTATGCAGCAGATAAGACTTAAAGAAAGCTAAAAGAGATATGTTGTCAACACAAGTCAAGGTTTTGGTAGAAACAGACATGTGTCAGGCTGCCAACAATAAAGTTATTTTGCTGAAAGAGTGCAAAAAGCAAAGAACCAATGGGATGTAGCGGAAAACCTGCAGAGATCAAGGAAAGGTTGTAGTGCATTAAACTCAAGGTACGATCCTCATTGCAAGGACAAGACATGCAACAACCTACGAGTGAGATTTGAAATATATATCTATCTCTTCAACGGACATATTTTCGAATCTGCATTATAAAAGGCTGAGGAAGCAAGTATGAGAAGGTTACCGAGTTCATTACAAGCATACATTCAAGCAAGCAAAAAACCCACAAATACTCTCAAGCTTTCAAAGACAACATCAAGCCTAAATTAGAAGGAACACAATCCAACACACTCAGTGAAAGAAAGATTACTTCATCAAGTTGAAGAGGAAATTTGTTTAAAGAACAAAAGGGGTCTACTTTCCAAGGTTGAAGGAGAAGTAAAAATGTTTCAAGTTCGAACCAGGAGCTTTGGGCTCGTTGGAAGGCTGTGTGATCAATTCCAAGAGTTCGAGGAGTCAAGTAGCAAGATAGCTATTTTGTGAAGAAGCGAGTCCCAAGAGCGGCCGGTTGTGTGATCAAGTCGGACTCAGATCAGATCGCTTTGTAACCAAGATCATTTTAGTGGATTTCTCCGGGGAATTGGAGAAGAGTGGATTAGATGAATTACCCCATCCTCGAACCACTATAAAATTGCTTGTGTCTTATTTACTTACAGCACTTTAATTTCTTGCATATCTTTTATATATGTTGTTAAGTTATAATTGCTGAACTCAACTGATAATAATCACTGCTAAAAACAAATGTTGAACAAGTTTAAAACAACAAGGGTGAAAATTCTTCCGCTGAACAAAACCCAAATCAACTGTTAAGTCAAGTGTTAGCTGATACCAACTGAGTTATACTATCAACAAATGCTCGGGCAGGCCTTGTTGACCGGTATCTTTGCTAAGTAAGCCAACCTAGTTGTCCCTCAAGGACTAAACTGATTTGTGGTAACTCTGAAAATATTTAAAAGGACTTAATCGAAAATTTGGTAAGATTTATTCAAACCCCACCCTCTAAACCTTACTACTCACCCCTTGGGACCGACAACTTTTATCAGAGCGGTTGGTTCATTGAGCCTTCTGCACTGGTTATTGAACTAGGTCTCAGTCTTTTCAAAAGAAACAACACTTGAGTGTTTAAAGCTTTTATTTTAAAAGCAAAGATATTATCATGGAAGCAAATCTAACTCGCATTCCTATGTTCACTGTGGAAGAGTTTGATCACTGCAAAATTTGCATGTAGGCTCATCTATCAGCTTTGCATGATGAGATAGGTTAACACTGTTGTGAGAAGAGCATTTCATGCTGAAAGAGAGGATGCTGCAGCAGAGCTCAGACCTGCTATGGTTGAAAATCCTCGTCGTGAATGGACCAACGAAGATAGAAAGAGATACAATCTTGAAAATGTTGCCAAGGACATTCTTTATAAAACCTTGGATAAGGCTATGTTTAATAAAGTCAAATCTTGCAATTGACCAAAGAAATTTCGAAAAACTTACTTTGATTTGTGAAGGATCTCGATCAAATCAAAGAAAACAAATTAATTGTTGCAGTCCAAAAATTTGAAAATTTTAAAATGATTGCGGTGAAAGTATGGACCAAATTTGGAAGCCGGTTTATAGAAATCACCAATGAACTTTCACTCTGGGAAAGGAGTACACATAAAAGGAGATGTTTATGAAGATTCTAAGGTCTCTCCCAACCGAGTGGGAAATAAAGGTCATGGCCCGAGACATTCCATGGACCTATCCAAAACATCAAACTATGAGCTATTCTCGGACCTCAAAGCTTATGAGTTTGAGCTAAGAAGAAAGGAACAAGAAGAGACAGATGTGCCCAAGACAATGCATTTATGGCCAATGAAGGAAAGAAAGCTAAGCCAAAGGAGACAATAGACCAAGAGAAATTGCCTTAATCGTAAAATGGTTCAACAAGTTCTTCAATAAGAACTACAAAAGGAACAAGGGTGAATTCTCAAGAAGACACTCAAGACCTCCAAAGCAAGGAAGGACAAAGCAACCAAAAGAGTCAACATCAAAGAAGTGATATCAAAGAGTCGATAATCGTCGGATGATAGCTTAGTTGCAAAGAGTTGAGAACTGTATTGGAAATGCAAACAACCATGACATTTTGATGTTGACTCGCATTATCCACCAATTAACAATTACAGAAATGAAGAGGATAGAAAAGTCCTCAGAGAAAGAAGACAAGAAAAGAAGAAATCCATGTTGGTTGCTGAGATTGCTTTGAGACACGGTAAGGAACCAAACTGACTCGGATAATAGTGAAACAGACTACTCAAGTGATATAGAAGAAGAGGCTATGATATGCCATATGGCCAAAGAACATGATCCAAAAGATCAAGAAGATGAGGTATAATCTAACTCATCTCATTCAGATTCTAGTGATAGTGATTGTGACATAAACGCTTCATCACCCACAGATCTTTATGATTCAATCGGCAAAATAATAAAAGATTTTGAGCACATCAAAACCTTACACACACTATTAAATAATGAAAACAGCCAGCCTAAATGCCAAAACTCACAGCTTTCTAAAGAGCTGAGTACTCTAAGTCACATAGCTGATGAGAATACAAAGTCGAGGCCGAATTGCCAAGATCCAAAAGCGAGAATTAGTCGCCACGAGAAAAGAGGGAAAAAGATCTTAAAAATATGATTACATCATTCACTAAAGAATCCAAATCATTGGGTGAACTTATAATGAATAAGAAAGAAAGTGGGGACAAGACAGCATACGATTCAATTCCTTTGTGCATGCCCAAGTTCCAAGAGTGATTATGGAAAAAGATCCTCAAGCAATGAAGGAATCTAAAAATCCAAAACACCATATGTTGCACCAACACCCACTCAAAAACACAATCACAACCATACTAGCCTTGGATATAAGGGTAAATGCAAGAAGCTTGATGAGAGTATGCTCGCAGACAACCAAACAAAATTGAGAAAGGCCCATCAAGGACTCCAAACAAAAAAATATTACGTGAAAGCTAAGTAGAGCTACCAAAAGCCCCGAGATTTCAAAGAAATAAAATCATATGATGGGAATGGTAGAAATTATCCAAGTCAAGCCGATTGGAATAATCAAGTAACATATCGGCCAAGACGAATGGGATATAAGCCAAAGTGCAACGACCTCAACCTCATCATAGGTCATTCCCTAGGCAAAAGAGCTATTATCGGTACACACATATGCACTCGGGCACAAAACCCAACCAAGACAAATTGTATTATTACCCCAAGAAAGCAAATAGTCAAACAAACACACAGGCACACAGACAAAAGAGAAATTGTATGATCCTAAAACCCCCAAGCAATTTGCTAATGTGCATTATGACTATGGAAATGAAAGATGGAAACCTCTTGAGTCGATCATTTGGCTATAGGTTGGTTGGAACATCGTATAACACTAACCCCTTATGACCCAGGCAAGTGTGGGTACCTAAAAACTAATTTCCTTGATTGCGGGTTTTAGGGAACAAAAATGAGTGCCAAGGAACCTGGTACATGAATAGTGGTTGTTCTAGACATATGACAGAAACAAGAGGAATCTATCAAAGTTCAAGGAAATCAAAGGTGCAAAAGTCATATTTGGAGGAAATGAAGCTCGGGAAATCAAAGGCACGGGATCCATAAAGAAGAATGGATTGGAGATCACGATGTTGCATATGTTGAAGGCGTCAACTTCAATCGCTAAGCATCGATCAACTCGTGACAAAGGCTACAATGTGGGATTCAACATGGGAGTATGCGGATCAAGGATGTTGAATCAAATGAAATTGTTCTACAAGGAACAAGCGAGAAAAACATGTGTATAGTGGATTTATCAACCGCTATACCAAGTACATGTCCGCGAGGAAAAGAGTACAACCGAATCAAGTTGGCTATGGCACAAGAAGGAGTCACCTGAACTTCAAGACAATCAACAAGCTTACAGGAGTCATCTTGTGGAAGGATTGCACTCGACTCGATTAACAGTACAAGAAAGAAAAGCATTTGTGATGCATGTCAAATGGGAAAGCAAATCTAATCATCCTTCAAGGACAAGCCAAGTCCTTCTTCAACAAGGATATTGCATCTGTTGCACATAGACTTATTTGGTCCTATTTGTAGGTCCCAAGGAGTGTGGTGTAAGGTTTAGAAGGGGTGGTTGAATAAACCTTACCAAATTTTCACATTTTAGTCCTTTTAAAATATTCAACAGAGTTGACTCAAATCAGCTAAGTCCTTGGGGGACAACTAGGTCGGCTTTCATCAGCAAAGTTACTCACTCAACAGACTCGACTGAGCTGTTGATAGTATAACTCAGTTGCGTCAACTAACACTTAACTTTTAGATGATTTGGTTTTTAACAATGGAAGACTTAACACCCTTTATTAATTTTAAGTTCATTTTTAACACTTGTTTTAGCACTTGTTATTATCAGTTGGATAGTAATATAACTTGTCAATGAGATATAAAAATATAAGCGAGGAAAGAAAATTGCTGAAAGTTAAATAACACGAGCAAATTTATAGTGGTTCGAGGATGGGGTAATTCCTCTAATCCAATCTTCTCCAACCCCTGGAGGAATCCACTAAGTAACAGATCAAGTTACAAAGCAGTTCTCAGTCTAGAGACAGCCTTGATCAGACAGTTGGCTTCTCATGCGACTCGAACTTCTTCACAAGACAGTTGTTTCTTGCTACTTCATCTCCCTTTTCGTTCTTTAAATTTTTTTGTAGTGCCCGATTTTCAAAATATAAGAGTAACTTAATTTAATAAGAAAGCACATTTAAAAGTGTATGAATAAGACATATCTCAAAAATAAGTTGAACCATTTTATTAATAAATCCAAATAATCCATGACTTTTCCATTTGCGCCACTCGATTTCATAAAATATCGTCTAATTATAAATCTTTCCGTCCAAATAAACAAAGTACTCAAACTAAAATATTTGCCCCCAAAAATAAAATACTAACTATTAACAAGAATTTAAATTCATTAATAAAATAAGTTTTTCCTAAAAATTCAATTAAATAAAAATCATTGACTTTGCATCCACCGCCTCCAATCCTCGCTCGGGCTCCTCAACCTGGAAAGTGTTAATAAATATGGGGTGAGATTTTCTACTCGCTCAATGGGAACACATTTGTCAAAATGAAATACAACACATAAGCATAATTATAAATATTCAACATGAAATATTTCCTCTGTAATATTTCCTCTGATGCCAAGATTACTTTAGAGCATGTGGGTACACCCCGAGGATACTTTTGATCCGGACTTTGTTCTGATCCCCTAACTAACAAATGTTCATGATTATAGCACTGCGGGCTTAACTCGAAGATCAACTTCGATCCCGACCTATTTACAAATCCCTAACTAACATGATTTCCTCTCACATTGCACATAAACAAAAATACATATATGAAGCATTTAATTATGACAACCAATACTTGATATTAAAATTAAAAATCTAATAAGATAAAATTTAAGGTTAGAAACCCAATTTGAAATTTACGCACCAAATTATGAAATTAGGGTGTATTCAAAGAATTTGTATTTATAGGATGATTTTGTGGAGTTTGAAGATAAGTAAGGTTTGTTTAATGATAAGATAAAATATGTTTTTTAATCTAATACGAGTGAAATTCTATCTTAATATGGTTTAATAAAAATCTGGATTATAAAAGGATAATGATCAATTATAAATATTAATATCTAATAAATAAAATTATAATTTATATAATAATAATAATGAAAAATACGAGGATATTATATTTTCCTCTTCAACTTGTTGAAGTAATCTTACCTTCATAACGTGTGTTGGATCCGTAAGTCCAGCGGCTACGATAATCTAGAGGGGGTGAATAGATTATCTCCATTTTCTCGATTTAGCCCTCTTTTTCGAATCAAACAAGCCAAGAAAATAGTTAAGGTGCGGGAAGTAAACAACATGCGTCAATTTATAGTGGTCCAACCCACCTAGGACCTAATCCTCTACCACCCCAAAGATATCCTCAGGGATGGATTTCAAAAAGAAAAAGATTTTATTAATTACCAAAATTAATACAACAACACCTCTTTTGAGATTACTACAATCTCACTTGAAGATTACCACAATCTTCAACGGCACCTTGTGAAGATTACCACAATCTTCCGACTTGAAGAATACCAAATTCTTCAACACCTCGAAGAGCACCACAATCTTCTTGCACCTATCACCTAGATCATCCAAGTGTGTTCTTACCACAAGAACACTAACAAGGATATCTTGTGTTGAATGATGACCAAAATTCAAGATTACAACTCAATAATGAATAATACAAATTTGAGTGCAAGTGTAATCAAGAAATAAGCCTAGACCTCAAGATGTGAAAGTGAAAGACCTTAGGCTATTACAACAAGAATAATAACAACAATGAAGAACAAATATATTTGCTTGAGTGTATCTTGTTGTGTTGTAGTATTCTCTCTTGTAGTGTAGCTTCAATTCTTCATCTATTTATAGAGGATGTCTTGAACATTGATAGGTTCCTCTTGGGACCGATTTCTACAAAAAAATGCAATTAAAATCAAGATTATAGCTATTAGAAATCAACCCCATAAATTAGGGAAAAGATGTCTACTTGCACAACGGTAAGAATTTGTCAAACAATAGGCGCGGCCAGGTCGCGCACAAAACAAAAAACAAAATTACACAAAGACAACCCATCCCTTGGACCGGTCCGGGGGTCCGACCGGTCGCCCCCATGGGGACCGTTCACCTGCTTCAATTTGAGAGACAGTGAACTCTGTTTCTCTTGAGGCACCGGCCGACCGTTTGTCATCGGCCGGTCGACCAGGGTTTTTAAAATTGTCTCGTTTCTATTTCAAAACTAATCTTTCGTACACGGGTTGTATGCGTTTGAATACGAGACAAAAATGTTCTCCAATATTTTATCGAAAATAAACTTCAAGAAATACTCAAAAAATTAGTAAAAACATTTTAAACAGATCGGAAGTATTTTGGACAACATTAGAAATATTGTTTTGATGTAAAAACACATTAACACAAAATCATTAGAAGTGTTGTCAATTTTTGTCGAAAATAAACTTGAGAAAATACTCCGCAAAATTAGTAAAAACAATTTGAATCATTTAGGTGTATTTGGACAACATTTAAAAAATATTGTTTTGGTATAAAAGAAAATCATCAAAATCATGATAAAACCATTTTGTAAGTCCAAGCGCTACGATAATCTAGAGGGGGTGAATAGATTATCTCCATCTTTTCGATTATGCCCTCTTTTAAGAACCGAATGCTCAAAGATGATAACAAAGGTGGGGAATGTAAATAGCACACTTCGATATATAGAGGTTCAACCCACCTGAGCCTAATCCTCTACCACCCCGAGATATCCGGGATGGATTTCAAAAAGAAAAAAAATTTTATTGATTACCAAAATTAATACAACACCAACTTACAACGACACCTTGAAGAGCACCACACTCTTCTTCAACACCACCTTTGAGATTACCACAATCTCTCTTGAAGATTACCACAATCTCCAACGGCACCTTGTGAATTACCACAATCTTCTTCAACACCTCAACAAGAAGATTACCACAATCTTCTTACACCTAACACCTAGATCATCCAAGTGTGTTCTTACCACAAGAACACTCACAAGGATATCTTGTGTTGAATGATGACCCAAAAATTAAAGATTACAACTCGATAATGAATTATATAATTGAGTGCAAGTGTAATCAAGAATAGCCTAGACCTCAAGAATGTGAAAGTGATAAGCTAGGCAAATTACAACAAGAATAATGACAATATAAGACCAAGTGTTTGCTTGAGTATATCTTGTTGTGTTGTGTTGTTCTCTCTTATTATGTTGCTTCAATTCTTCCTCTATTTATAGAAGATGTCTTGTACATGATATAGCTCCTATTGGGGACATGAATTCTCAGAAAATTGTCTCATTTGTCAAACGGTCGATTTATAATTGAAGAAAAGAATCGTAGAAATACATCCCACAAATTAAGGGAAAGTTGTCTGTTGTCAAAAACGATCGATTTTTCTTTGTCAAACTAGAGAGGCGACCGTCGCGCAAGACAGATAGAAAATTTGAATCAGATCGGCCCAATTAACACGGCGGCCGGTCGGCCGACGATGCTTGGCCACCGTCGGCCGACCCCCACATCACCGGCGACCATGCCCATTTGGAGAATCGGGAGTTCTGCTTTCAACGCAATACTTGCGGCACCGGCCGCCACTGGCGGCGGCCGACTCGACTGGCCGACACCCGGGCGGCCACGGTCGACACGTCAATATATACTCCGTCTCCTTTTCTGTTCCAAAATACATCTCCAGTGCGGGTTAACCTATAGGGGCGACCGGTTGGCCTTAAAACAAAAGTGTTGTCCAATATTTTATCGAAAATAAACTCCAAGAAATACTCCGAAAAATAGTAAAAATATTTTAGACCGATCGGAAGTATTAGGACAATATTTAGAAATATTGTTTTGATGTAAAAACACATTGACACAAAATCATTAAATGTGTTGTCCAATTTTGTCGAAAAATAAACTTGAAGAAATACTCCGGAAAATATTAAAACTATTTTAAATCATTTAGGAGTATTTGGACAACGTTAAAAACATTGTTTTGGTGTAAAAACAAAATCATCAAAATCATGATAAAACCATATATCAAACAATCTCCCCCTTTTTGATGATTACAAACCAAAACAATTTTAACGAGGTCGATTTTGAAAACAAAACAATTTTACCGGTTAAAAGGAACTATCCGTTGTGAGCGACAACATTCCACGCAATATAATCACAAGGATGGGAGTAAAGATATTCGAACACATATAGCAAAAGCTCCCCTATCAATATGCACAACAAGAATAATGTAAAAGCAATCAACCACAAGCTAAAAGCTTAGCTTTTACATATTGATCTTAAGTACAAGAGCTTATAAGCTCCCCCTGTCAACAAAACACCATTAGACAAGTAAAAGAATCCATCAAGCAACAATTGGACTAAATATAATTCACAACTTATGGCTTTAGGAAGCCATAGCTTATAGCTTCTTTTGTTTAGCTTAACTTAGCTTCTATGAGCTAATAAGCTTATAACCTGTTTCTCCCCCTTTGGAATCATCAAAAAGAATGTTAGCACGATAAATACATCATATATTCATATCAAAGTGCGCAACTAAACCGATGTATCGAGCTATTTTGAACATTGAAGCTTTTAAACCAAATAGGAGGGAAGAGTCGAATTATACGACTTGTAGAAGCTTATGAAATATCATTTGATAAGCAAAACATGATCTCTATAAATATATAAGACTTTTGAAATCGAGAGAATCATGTAGATGATGAATTTTTCATTGAAACGTTTTATCGAACACTTGGCGGCGTCAAAAATTGAAAAAGATATATATATAGCCCTTGTAAATGAAATCAAGCCAAGTTTTTCATCACCAAATACAATTTAATAAATATCATTCATCAACAATCAATAAGCTCATCACAAACATATACTAATTTCATCAAGATAGTACATATAGGCCAAGTCATCAAGGGTTCAACCCAATTGAGATTAAGGAAGTAGAATTCTTACGATTTGATCGGTAAAGACGAGCAATGATGATGATAATCAAGCTAGACAATCCCCAAACTATGTAATTCATGCAACAAAACTCATTTGAAGTGAATTGTGTGTGAAATTTGCAAAGTGGACGAAAAATGAATCAAAAAGCCAAAAATGCTAAGTCTGGAAAACAGAACCATTTTAAGCCAAAAATCCCTTAGGGGCGACGGTCATGGGCAAGGCGGCCGTCGACGGAGATGGGCGACGGTCGCGGCCCTTGCCCAATCGGCTTTCCACGGTTTGAGTTCGTCTAAAAATCCGAAGTTTGATCCAAAAATCCGATTTTTCACCCCTAAGTTTTAAAAACGTGCAAAATGCAAACGTAGACCTTATTCAATATACATTATGTCATAATCAAGCTCGAAATGAGGTAAAATACTCGGCGGTGAGCGATTAAAAGATCCGCGAGTTATATCCTTGAGACGGAATTAAACACATCTTCAAGTTTTTGTTAAAACATGCAATCCCCTTAGAAAAAATTTCGAATCTCAATATGTTTAGTTCGATTATGACGAACCATATTTTGATAAATTGTAAACACCGAACTTGTTATTCCGGAAAAATAAGAACGTTTTAATACTTTGGATATACAAGTCATAAGAGGAAGTGCCTTTCAAATATTTGAAAATTTCTTTTAACGGCACTTTAATGAGATTCGTTGGGATGGTTTTTGAAGTCGAGCATATAGACATAAGGCATATGGAATGTCGAGTCTATAGGAATAATACAGGAAAACATACCTCGAATTTGTTTGTCGACCGATATGCTTTTCTCAACCTTTGTCAATCTTTAGCCATAGAGGTTGAGATGGTTCTTCTTTCTTCAATGCTTAACTCCTTCAAGAGTTCTTATATAACCATCTTCTTGGCATTGAATAATTTGTAGTCAAGCGAGGAAATTGAGCTCCCCATCACGCTTATCTCAAGTTCACCTTGCATCAACTTAAAAAAATCTTGCACAAAGAATCATTAGTAGCACCAAAGATAATATCATCAACATAAATTTGCACAAGTAAACAATCTTGACCCTTTTTCAAAACAAGAAGTGTAGTATCAACTTTACCTTTTGTAAAATCATTTTACAAAAATAGCTAAGTCTATCAACCGTACAAGGCCTTTTATAAAAATCATTTGGCCTAAAATTTTAAACTCCGATAGACTTATATTTGAATAAAACCATTTAGAAAGTTGGATTTAACATCCATTTGGTAAAGCTTGAAATTTTCTTATACAAGAATGGGCAAGTAAAATGCAAATATCTACTAAATGTGCTATGAGTGCAAATGTTACATCAAAATTAATTACCTTCTTCTTGAAAATATCTTCGAGCTACTAACCTCGCCTTAGTTCGACCAATGTTGCCTTGGTCTCGAGTTTGTTCCGGAACACCCTTTTTGTCTTCTTCATCACTATCATCATAGGGCATCCAATTGATCTAAGGTGTTCATAATAGAACATTTACATCCAAATATTTTGAGGTAACTAATATTTGGAGTACTTCATTTCTCATCTACACAACTTAACAAACTCATTAACGGCAACGCTTATATAAGCAAGAAAAAATAGCCCAAGTGTAAGAACATGCCTCAATCATCAATCACAAAATATCTTGTATAAGAGCATAGTAGAAATAGACACTATATATATATAGACCATGAAGCAAGAAACACATACTATACATTTAGAAGATCATCAAGAGTCTAATAAATCATGCAAGTTCAAAAAAAAAAAAGCTTAAGAAAGCTACAAAAGGTCTCTTTTGAAATTTGAAAATCCGATAGCATATAGTTGAGACCTCATTTTAAAGAAGTATTTGAACAAGAGTTGACAAAGTAAATATGTGCAATCAAATATCGAATAGTGCCTTTCAAAAAATCTAAAAATCCTCTTAATGGCACTTGTATGAAATACTATGAAAAACAAGCACATAGGCATATGGCAATACATATATCGAGTCTATAAGAGTAAGAGTAACACAAGTAAACGTACCTCGATAATTTATGTCTTTCTTGACAAGTAATGACGTAAATGGACATTTGTGAAAATATGTAAAACCTACACAATTTTTAAAACAAATCTAGCACAAACCATAATGATAAAATGTAGGCTAAGAGATATCACAAGTAAGCTCATGCCATAAAAATCCTTAAGAGATGATAACACACTTTAGTCTACTAAAAACGCACAAGAGTTTTAAAAACATCATATAAGGTCTTTTTTTTTAAATATTTTAAAAGCACAAATATATATTGAAGACCTTAATTAAAAATAAATACTTGAAAACTTATTTTACAATTAAGACACAAATAAAAGCATGCATAATAACAAAATAAATGCATATTTAACTAGGGAGATACGGGTTACCAATTACGCCATTTCCATGGGTTGTGTCGTTCCCATTGTTGATGATATCTTCCCTTTGAGAAGTCACTTTGTTGATGATGGCTCCTTTGATTACTCCAGTTCCAAGATTTTTGTCCTTCCCATTGTTGATAGTCTCTTCTTCTTTGAAAATCATCTTGTTGATGATGTCTTTGACATTTCCAAGGATTGTGTTCTTCCCATTTTTGATTATATCTTCTTCTTGGAAATTGGCTTTGTTGAAAATACTTTCTCCTTCTTTGATCAAATGAAATGGTCATTTGATGTCTTCTTGGAGGTATAAATTTTCTTCGATCATTATTTAGCCGAGTACCTAATATGATATTGTTTTGTGGTACCCTCATATGTTTGGGTCCTTTGGGATTAGTCTTGAGACTTTTAGGTCTCCAACAATAATTAGAGCTATTTCTAGCTCGACAAGAATTAGCCGTATGACCCTTTTTACCGCAATAAAAACAAGTAATAATTCTAGGAGCATAATGACCAACATGCTTAGAGACTTGATTCTTTTTCATATGATTGACAAAATTAAACTTATGATCAAGTTCTAGTTTGAATTATCACAATAATCAACAATTTCATCGGTACTCAAGTTGGATTTAGATAAATCCCTTTCATGCAATTAATATCCTCAACAAGAGTACTATTTCTTTTTCAAGGTTTCTAACCTTGTCAAGTGTGGTGGTGTGAGCACATGATAGTGATTCATAGGAAGTAAATAAACTATCCTTTTCATTTTTCAAAACATTGAATTCATTTTTCAAATTTTTGTACTTAACAAGTAAATTTTGGAATTCATTTTGAAGATCGTCAAAATCATTTTGCAAATCACTATAATCATTTTGAATAACAATATCATAGGAAGTAGAGGGTTTAAGACAAACCTCGTTTTCTTCTTTGATGCCCATAAGACAATGTTCAACTTCTTCATAGTTGGAAGTTGTAAGAGGCTTGTTCCTTAGATTTGACATTGTATCCCTTTGAGAAGTAGATGCTTTTGTTTGACTCCTTCCATTTGGAATACTCCATAGGTGGCTTCTAATTTTTGCCATACTTCATGTGCGGATCGAATTCCTACAATATGTTCATATTCTAAATTAGTAAGTGAACAATACAAAATATAGAGAGCTTTACCGTTTAAGGAGATGATTTTCTTCTCTTCATCATTTAGCTCTTTGAGGCCTTTGGAGGTGTGTGGTGTGTCTATCATCGGAATGGATTCTCCATTTATGACGGTGTTCCAAATATCAAACCCGCAACTTTGTAAATAACATTCCATTCTTTCTTTCCAAAATATAAAATTTTTGGAATCAAACCGAGGTGGCTTGGTGGTGGAGGTGCGGTAAAATGAGCTTCGTTCGTAGCCGACGATCGTTCCTTTTCACTCGCGATGTGAAACGAGCTTGCCAAAGAGTTTGGCTCACGTACCACTTGTAAGTCCAAGCGGCTACGATAATCTAGAGGGGGTGAATAGATTATCTCCATCTTTTCAATTATGCCCTCTTTTTCGAACCGAATGCTCAAAGAGGATAACAAAGGTGCGGAATGTAAATAGCACACTTCGATTTATAGAGGTTCAACCCACCTGAGAGCCTAATCTCTACCACCCCAAAGTATATCCGGGATGGATTTCAAAAGAAAAAAAGATTTTATTAATTACCAAAATTAATACAACACCAACTTACAACGAAACCTTGAAGAGCACCACACTCTTCTTCAACACCACCTTTGAGATTACCACAATCTCTCTTGAAGATTACCACAATCTCCAACGGCACCTTGTGAAGATTACCACAATTTTCAACCCCGAAGAATACCAAATTCTTCAACACCTCAATAAGAAGATTACCACAATCTTTTTACACCTAACACCTAGATCATCCAAGTGTGTTCTTACCACAAGAACACTCACAGGATATCTTGTGTTGAATGATAACCCCAAAATTCAAGATTACAACTCGATAATGAATTATACCATTGAGTGCAAGTGTAATCAAGAATAGCCTGACCTCAAGAATGTGAAAGTAATAAGCTAGGCAAATTACAACAAGAATAATGACAATATGAGACCAAGTGTTTTCTTGAGTATATCTTGTTGTGTTGTGTTGTTCTCTCTTATTATGTTGCTTCAATTCTTCCTCTATTTATAGAAGATGTCATGTACATGATAGGCTCCTCTTGGGGACATGAATTACTAAAACATTGCAAGACAATTGAAGAAAGGAGCTGTTAGAAATCCATCCCACCAATTAAGGGAAAGTTGTCTGTTGTCAAGCGGTAAGATTTTTGTTGTCAAACTAGAGGCGACCGGTCGGCGCAGATAGAAATTTTGAACTGTATCGACAAATTAACACGGCGACCGGTCGGCGTATGCTTGGACCGGTCGACCCCACATCGCCCGGTCGACCATGCCCATTTGGAGAATCGGGAGTTTTGTTTCAACGTAATACTTGCACCTGCACCGCACCTGGGACACGACGGTGACCGACTGCTCAATATATACTCCATCTCCTTTTCTTCCCAAAATACATCTTGATGCGGGTTGCCCTATAGAGATCGGTTGGCCTTAAAACAAAAGTGTTGTCCAATATTTTATCGAAAATAAACTTCAAAATACTCAAAAAATAGTAAAAACATTTTAAACCGATCGGAAGTATTAGGACAACATTTATAAACATTGTTTTAATGTAAAAACACATTGACACAAAATCATTAAATGTGTTGTCCAATTTTGTCGAAAAATAAACTTGAAGAAAATATTAAAACCATTTTAAATCATTTAGGAGTATTTGGACAACCTTTAAAAACATTATTTTGGTGTAAAAACAAAATCATCAAAATCATGATAAAACCATTTATCAAACAATCTCCCTTTTTGATGATTACAAACCAAAACAATTTAAAGAGGTCGGTTTTGAAAACAAAACAATTTTTCCTTAAAAATGAACTATCCGTTGTGAGCGAAAACATTCCACGCAACATAATCACAAGGATGGGAGTATAGATTTTCAAAAATATTTTTGCAAAAGCTCCCTATCAACATGCACAACAAGAGTATGGTAGAAGCAATTAACCAAAAGTTGAAAGCTCATCTTTTACATATTGAGCTTTTGTACCAAGAGCTTATAAGCTCCACTGTCAACAAAACATCATTAGACATGTATATGAGTCCATAATACATCAAATGGACTAAGTATGATCCACAACTTTTGGCTTTTAATAGCCACAACTTATAGCTTCTTTCTCGATCTTATTTTAGCTTCTTTGAGCTAATAAGCTTATAACCTATTTCTCCCCTTTGGAATCATCCAAAAGAATGTTAGCACGATAAAAATATCATATATCCATATCAAAGTGCGCAATTTAACCGATTTATCGAGCTATTTGAGCATTGAAGCTTATAAACCAAATAGGAGGGAAAAGTCGATCATATGACTTGTAGAAGCTTATGAAAACTCATTAGATTTGCAAAACATGATCTCTATAAATATATAATACATTTGAAAACGAGAGAATCATGTAGGTGAAGAATTTTTCATTGAAAACGTTTAATCGAACACTTGGCGTCGTCAAAAATTGAAGAAGATATATATAGCCCTTGTAAATGTAATCAAGCCAAGTTTTCATCACCAAAAGCACTTTTACAAATATCATTCATCAACAATCATTATTCACAACACAATTATGCAAGAATTCCATCAATATATCAAGTAGAAGCATTTTCTCAAGGGTTCAACCCAATTGAGATAAAAGGAGAAGAATTCTTACCATTTAATCGGTGAGGATGAGTAACAATGATGATAAACGAGCAAGATAATCCCCAAAATATGTAATTTATGCAACAAAACTCATTTGAAGTGAATTGTGTGTGAAAATGTCAAATGAGCCAAAACGGCAAAGTATAAGAACAGAGACGATTTTAACCATAAAATCTGCGATGGGGCCGACGACGGTGTGGGCGACCCGAGGTGATGTCCGACCGGTTGGCCTCACCCTGGTCGGCCCAGCATTCTCATTTTTGTGAAATCCGAGATTGAGCCAAAAATCCGATTTTTCGCCCCTAAGTTTTAAAAACATGCAAAATGCAAACGTAGACCTCATTCAATATACATTATGTCATAATCAAGCTAGAAGTGAGTAAAAAAGACTCGTGATAAATGGTTGAAAACAAATGTCCGCGATTTATCTTTGAGACGGAATTAAACACATCTCAAATTTTTGTTTAAGAAACGCAATCCCTAAAGAAAACGTAGAATCTCAATATGTTTAGTTCGATTATAACGAACCATTATTTGAGAAATTGTAATCACCGGACTTGTTATCCCGAAAAATATGAATGTTTTAAAATTTTGGATATACAAGCCGAGAAGAAGAAGTGCCTTTCAAATATTTAAAAATTTCTTTTAACGGCACTTTAATGAGATTCGTTGGGATAGTTTTGAAGTCGAGCATATAGACATAAGGCATAGAAAATGTCGAGTCTAACGGAGTAATAAACGTAGGTACACATACCTTAAACTTGTTTGTCAATCAATATGCCTTCCTCAACCTTTGTCAAACTTTACATTGGTAGCCATAGAGGTTGAGATGGTTCTTCCTTCTTCAATGCCTAACTTTTTCAAAAGTTCTATTGTATACTTTGATTGTAAAATATAACTACTTTCTTGGCATTGTTGAACTTGAAGTCCAAGGAAGAAATTGAGCTCCCCATCATGCTTATCTCAAGTTCACCTTGCATCAAAAATATCTTGCACAAATATTCATTAGTAGTACCAAAAATATTCTCATAAATTTGCACAATTAAGTAATCTTGCCCTTTTTCAAAAACAAGGAGAGTATATCAACTTTACCTCTTGTAAAATCATTTTGCAAAAAAAATAGCTATTTTGTCTATCAAACCATACACGGGGTGCTTGTTTTAAACACACAAGGCCTTTTATAAAAATCATTTGGCCTAGAAAAATTTTTCAAGCCCCGGTTGTTTTTACATAGACTTCTACTTGAATAAAACCATTTAGAAAAGTGGATTTATCATCCATTTGGTAAAGTTCAAAATTTTCCTAAAACAAGAATAGGCAAGTAAAATACGAATAGCTTCAAAAACATGCTAGGGTGCAAATGTTTCATCAAAATCAATACCTTTTTCTTGACATTACCTTTGAGCTACTAACCTCCCCTTGGTTATCAAACTTGTTCCAAAATACCAAAAATTTCTGCAAAATCTTAAGAAGATATCTTTGCACAATAGCATAGTAATATCGAATAATAGAGATACAATAACAAGTAACACGACATACTATGCTTTCAAACAAATCAACAAGAGTTTCATAAAACATGTAAGTTCAAATAAGCTTATAGGAGGCTATATAAGGTCTCTTTTGAAATTTGAAAAATTCAAGAGCATATAGTTGAGACCTCATTTAAAAGAATAGACAAGAATGAATATGAGCAATCAAAAACATAACATGAGAGAAGGATGAAAATCAAATGTTTTATCAAAACAAAATATAATCCTTTACAAGTCTTGGATAAAACAAGCTTTGCTCGAATAGTGTCCTTTAAAAAAAAAATTGAAAAATCCTCTTAATGGCACTTATGTGAAATACTATGAAATATCTTGAAAATCAAGCACATAGGCATATGGCAAAAAATGTATCGAGTCTATAAGATGAATACCAATGATGAGCGTACCTCGATAGTTTAAACATCTCTTGATGAAGATGAAGATATATATATCCTACACAATTCTCAAATAATTCTTGCACAAAGTATAATGATAAAAGTGTAGGCTAAAGTGATAAGAGATGTCACAAATATACTTATGCTATAAAAATCCATAAGAGATAATAAAACACCTTAGTCTAAGTAAATGCACAAGAGTTTTAATAACATCATGCAAGGTCTCCTTTTCAAAAGATTCTAAAAACACAAATATTTATTGAAGACCTTGATTTAAAAAATATTTGAAAACTCATTTGACAATTAAAGCACAAATAAAAACATGCAAAATAAAATGCATATTTAAATAGGGAGATACGGTTTACCAATTACGCCATTTCCATGGGTTGTGTCTTTCCCATTGTTGATGATATCTTCCCCTTTGAAAATCATCTTATTGATGATAGCTCTTCCAATTGCTCCATTTCCAAGGATTGTGTCCTTCCCATTGTTGACATTGTCTTTCCCTTGGAAATTCATTATAGTGATGTCTTCTCATTTGATCAAATGAGACGGTCATTTGATGTCTTCTTGGCGGTATGAATTTTCCTTGATTATTATTCCGTCGGTACCTAATATGACATTATTTTGTGGTACCCTCAAGTGTTTGGGTCCTTTGGGATTAGCTTTGAGACTTTTAGGTCTCCACAAATAATTAGAGCTATTTCTAGCGACAAGTATTTGTCGTATGACCACTTTTTACCACAATAAAAGCATGTAATAATTCTAGAAGTGTAATGACCAACATGCTTAGAGACTTGACTATTTTTCATATGATTAACAATATTGGACATCTTATGATCAAGTCCTTTATCACAACTATGAACATCAACAATATTTGACATTTTATTGGTACTCAAGTTGAATTTAGATAAATCCTTTTTCATGCAATTAATATCCTTAACAAGAGTACTATTTTATTTTTCAAGGTGTCTAACCTTATCAAGTGTGGTGGTGTGAGCACATGAAAGTGATTCATAGGAAGTAAATAAACTATCCTTTTCATTTTTCAAAACATTGAATTCCTTTTTCAAATTTTTGTATTTAGCAAGTAAGCTTTGGAATTCATTTTGATGCTCATCAAAATCATTTTGCAAATCACTATAAATATTTTGTAATTCATTATCATAGGAAGTAGAAGGTTTAGACCTTACTTCGTTTTCTTGAAGCCCATAAGATAACGTTCGTTTTCATTGTCGTCGGAAGTTGTAGGAAGCTCATCCCATGTTGTTGGGTTTGTATCCATGTGAGAAGTAGATGCTTTTGAGTTGCTCCTTTCATTTGCATATACTTCTTCTAATTTTCTCCATACTTCATGTGCCGATTTAATTCCTACAATATGATCATATTCCAAAATGGTAAGTGAACAATAAATAATATTAAGAGCTTTACCATTTAAGGAGATGAGTTTCTTCTCTTCATCATTGAGCTCCTTGAGGACTTTGGAGGTGTGAGGTGTATCTTTCTTCGAATAGATTTTCCATTGACGACCGTGTTCCAAATATCGAACCCGCAACCTTGTAGATATCATTCCATTCTTTCTTTCCAAAATGCATAATTTTTGGAATCAAATAGTGGTGGCTTGGTGGTGGGGGCGCGTGTAAGGTAGACTTCATACGTAGCCGTTGATCGTTCCTCTTTACTCGCGATGTGGAACGGCTTGCCAAAGAGTTTGGCTTTGATACCAATTGTAAGTCAGCGGCTACGATAATCTAGAGGGGGATGAATAGATTATCTCCATTTTCTCGATTTAGCCCTCTTTTTCGAATCAAACAAGCCAAGACAATAGTTAAGGTGCGGAAATAAACAACACACGTCGATTTATAGAGGTTCAACCTACCTAGGGCTAATCCTCTACCACCCCAAAGATATCCGGGGATGGATTTCAAAAAGAAAAAGATTTTATTAAGTACCAAAATTAATACAACAACACCTTACAACACCTCTTTTGAGATTACCACAATCTCACTTGAAGATTACCACAATCTTCAACGGCACCTTGTGAAGATTACCACAATCTTCCGACTTGAAGAATACGAAATTCTTCAACACCTCGAACAGCACCACACTCTTCAATAAGAAGATCACCACAATCTTCTTGCACCTATCACCTAGATCATCCAAGTGTGTTCTTACCATAAGAACACTCACAAGGATATATTGTGTTGAATGATAGCCCAAATTCAAGATTACAACTCAATAATGAATAATACAAATTTCAGTGCAAGTGTAATCAAGAAATAAGCTAGACCTCAAGATGTGAAAGTGAAATACCTTAGGCTATTACAACAAGAATAATAACAATGAAGAACAAATATATTTGCTTGAGTGTATCTTGTTGTGTTGTAGTATTCTTTCTTGTTGTGTAGCTTCAATTCTTCATCTATTTATAGAGGATGTCTTGAATATTGATAGGCTCCTCTTGGGGACTGATTTCTACAAAACAAATGCAATTAAAATCAAGATTATAGCTGTTAGAAATCAACCCCATAAATTAGGGAAAAGTTGTCTGTTTGCAACGGTAAGAATTTTCTTTGTCAAACAATAGGGCGACAGTCGCGCACAAAACAAAAAACAAAATTACACATCACAACCCATCCCTTTAGACCGGTCCGGGGTCCGACCCGTCGCCCCCGATGGGGACCGGTCACCTGCTTCAATTTGAGAGACAAAGAACTATGTTTCTCTTGAGCACGCGACCGTTTCGTCGACCGTCGACTGCGAGATTTTTCAAATTGTCTCGTTTCTGTTTCAAAACTAATCTTTCAAACACGGGTTGTCCTAAGAACACGAGACAAAAGTGTTGTCAATATTTTATCGAAAATAATTTTCAAGAAATACTCAGAAAAATTAGTAAAAATATTTTAAACCGATCGAGTATTTTGGACAACATTAGAAATATTGTTTTGATGTAAAAAACACATTAACACAAAATCATTAGAAGTGTTGTCCAATTTTTGTTGAAAATAAACTTGAGAAAATACTCCGCAAAATTAGTAAAAACAATTTGAATCATTTAGGAGTATATGGACAACATTTAAAAAACATTGTTTTGGTATAAAAACAAAATCATCAAAATCATGATAAAACCATTTATCAAACTGAATTGAGTTCCTTCGAGTTTTAGGCAGAAATTTCTTGATAAGCTTTGTGAATATTTCGAGTTATGCTTGCTTGTAAGATTGATTTTTGCTCGTGTAAATCGTAACCTTTTCTCAAATACTTCCTCAGTCTTTTATAGTGCTCATTTGAAAATTTGCCCGTTGAAGAGATAGGCTATTTTCAAATGACACTTCTTGTTCGTTGGCTAGTCTTTTCTTGGCCATCAGAGATGTGATGTTGACCCTTCCTCGTATTAATTGACTCTGCATCTTTACAGCGTCTGACACATGCTCGAGTGTTTCCCATTGGTTTATTCCTTTTGCAAATTTCTGGGCCAAACACTTTAAGACCTGGCAGCTTGGACTTATTACTATTTCGAGTAATATTCTTGACTTCCTTCCAACGGATCAATGTCGATTGTCTTGACTTGGTTGTTGCCTTTACCCACTTGACTTGAGTTTGCTCCAAACATATGGGAATGACTCAACTGTCACTTCAACTGTTAGATTTGGCTTCTTCACTGACATGACTGACACTTCCTCATCCTTTACACAACTGTTCCACAGCTGGCCCTCCCTCAGTCGAGTCTTTATCTACCATCTTGGCCATACTCAGCTAACACACATCGGAGTCTTTACTTCAGTCTGCAGTTGACTTCTTGCATTCTTCGACATAGCTGACTTCACTCAGCTCTTTCAGTCCTATCTATTATAACATATAAATACAAGAAAAATGGGGTGCCAAGTTCCTAGTCTAAGTATTACATGGTATCATCAAAATCTAAACAATAAGTTTCCTAACAATTTTCCCCTTTCTGATGATGCCAAAACTAATATAAAATAAACAGCAAACACAAGCAGTGCATTAACAAAGAATGTATGCTTTGAATATGTCAATTTTATTGATCATAGCATTCTTGGCCTTTACAAAGTCATTTACTACAATATACTATATACATACATTGAAATACAACATGTATAAGAGCAAACTTACAAAGAAGGTATCGAGCTAACTAACTTACAAAGTACTTACATCGTGTATTTACAATAAAGTAAAAAGACAGAAAGGGGTTGCGACCATCTTCAATGCCTTGGGCAGTTTCCTTTTTCTCTTTTCATCATCATCTCTCATTATGTCCTCGTCTACTCTTCTCCTCTTTCTTTCTTTTTCATCCTTCTTCCTCTTCTCATTGGCACACCTTGTAGTAGGGTCATCCCTTCACGCCATTCCTCCCATTCTCGCAAGACACTTTCATTCTCGGTTTATTGTCGTCTCATAGCTTGACATTCTTGCGTTGGACTTCTAAATTTGTAAGATGATCATATCCATCCCAGTAAGTGATCCCTTTCTTTTGAGGATCAATATACTTGATGTCTGAGGTTTTAGTGTAGTTGAGCGCTCTGTCTCTTCCACTACCACCCGATCTTCCCATTCCTCTTCCCGACTCGGCTCCTCTGGGAGTGTGTTGTCTTAGTGCTTTTCCTTTTCCGGTGAGTGTGATGGATCTCTTTGCACATCGCTAAGTTACACACATCGAGACCCTTCTCCCAGTATATATACTAGACTTGCGGTAGAGTCGTATCTCTCAAAGTAGTCTTCGTGTCTAGAGTTTGAAACTCCTCTAGGGATATGGGCTCGGACCGAAGATAAGGCATAGCAATGTCTCTTGGGGGCTTGATCGCAAGGAAATCATTTCTCTTTGGAGGACCATCATATTGCGTCCTTAAATTCTCGGATACGGGCGAGAATGCTTCTCGGCCACCTTTTCGAACTCGGCCGATGGCTTTCCATGATTCTTTAAATGCCAACTCCGCTTTTTATTTCAATGATATCTATTTTGGTAGCTTGGAAGAAGTGAAGCTGTTATTTCTCCTTGCTGAGGAGTCTGGGCATACATAAGCTTCAAAGGGGGATTTTTCGAGTTTCCTTCCACCTTAGCTGGTACTTCCTTCTTCTCCACCTTATCACTCCCTTTCTCTTCCTTCGGTTCCTTCAAGGCCTCATCTTCCCCCTTTTTGGCATCATAACCAAAAGATAGGGTCAGGCCAGGGAACATGCCACTTAAAATGAAGTCGAGTCGGCTATTTGTTGAATCATGTTTAGCATCTGACTTGGAGTAGAATGTTCGAAACTCAGACCTCATAGCCTTTGACTCAGCGCCATTAATTTTCCTTTATGTTTGGAGAACACTGAGCTGCTGACTTATAGTGGTCTCCAATCTTGCAATCTCGTTCTTATGTTGCAACTTGAGCAACTCCATATCGACTTGTGAGATTCTTCGATCCTCTCCATATACTCCTTTTTTCCTCTGCTTTGAAACTAAATGTTATCCGCACTCCATACTAATAATTCTACAAATAATGACTTAAATTAACAGACTTGCTCTCTTCTCATAGGCTGTAGTGTGCATCCCACTCTCGGATACGTACGTAGAACAACTCTACGAATATCTCCACTAATGCTTGCATCTCGGTTGTCGATCTTAGGTCTAATGATGCTAAGCCGCTCCATATTCTTGATCTCGGCACATGTGGTTGTAAACGCCTTTCGGAAGTTGCACAAAGCAGACTCATCCTCGGGCCAAATGGCATCAAAATCAAAACCTATAGGCATCGTTGTTGAATCAGCTAGTACTCCAGGCTCTACTTGCACAGTATACTTAGCTTGTTCTCTAGTAGATTCGGCATCAAGGGGAGGTAGTTCAGCTTCAAAAGGGAACATATCTTCAAACATCTCATCTAGAATGAGAGGGATTCCCGCAGGTCCAACTTGTGGAGCATTTCCCTTCTCCTTTCGAGTGGAGTCAACTTGGCTGGCCTCAGCTGAACTAGCTTCAGAGGCTTTGGGAGCAACTGTCTTAGCTGCTCTGGCTGACTAGTTTCGGCTTGGCGCAATTGTGTTAGCCTGCTCACCTGACTGACCCTCAGCTGTCTTAACAGCTTCCTCGATATCAGTGGGTCCTTCCTTTTGATTTGTCTTGTCCTCTGCTGATTTATCAGCGTCATCGGAGTGTGTTGGAGCCATGGGGGTTGGCTCATTAACAAACGCAAACCTCATCGGAGCAATTTTGTCACTCCCTGAGTCTTAAGCATCCTCAGCTTTGTCCTTCGAAGAATCTTCAATGGGAGTGGACTAAGCTTCATTGTCAGTTCCGAGGAATGCTGTATCAATATTCTCCTGGGAATCACTTTGAGAGTCTTTGATTTTGTCTTCTTCATCGTAGTCTCTATTTGAGGAATTTGCTCATCTTGACTCCTTTACCCAAGATAGTCTCAACCTCCTTTGGGCCTTCGATACCTCGGCGGTCTCAACCGCGGAGGGCCTTCAACATCCTATGTGTAGTCTCAACTACGGCAAGGTCTTGGCATTTCTCCCCGCAACGAGACTCATCTGCCTTAGGGTCTTCGGTGGCATCCATCGGAGTATCAACTCCTAGGATTGCACTTTCGGGACCGGAGTCTCAACTCCCATGGTCTCCATTCCTACCTTTGCCTTAGCATCAACGTCGTCATCGGTAATCGGTGAAGAAATAATTTGGTGAGACAGTCCCAACCGTCAGCCGTCAACTTCACTCTCTTGTTCCATTGATTTCTCATCTTCGCCTCCTTTCTCCATAGTTTGGTCTCCCACAGCATCCTCCGACCTAACTGTGGTGGAGAGAGCTTCCCCCTCAGCTGGTGCACCAGCTAAGTTAAAAGTTATTGGGTTGCTCTGCTCACTGAGACTCGATTTTTTTCCTCTGAGTGATCAGCCGTGGGGGCAGGTATCTGAATACCTTCAGGAGTTGGCTTGGATAGGGTGCTCGCTACATCTCCTTCCCTAGCTTCATCGCCAATCCCCTGAGAGCCATTCTCAGAATGCACGGGGGATGTGGTGGCAGCAATAACAGTAGCGATCTTCTGGGCCACATCGAAGGGGTTAGATCGAGGAGAGAGTTGAAAAGACTCTCCTGGACCCTCTTGCATTTGTTGTTCGTGCATGGCTTTCGATTACTGTGATGGCTTGTTTGAATTGACCTTCTCATTTACTCTGGCGTGATCAATCTCCTCCAAGTCACTAATGTCAGTCGAGTCCATGTGATGCTCATAACTGCCAGTGAACATGCACATTTTAGAATTTTCAAGGGCTTTGGCCTTCTCCAATGCTTTTTCCTTCTTATCTTCTTTGATGGCATGGAGGATTCCTTACAAAAATCATCATTGAGAGAAAGAAAGAAAGAGATGTTCCCCAAGAAGCTCAAGAGCTCCTCTTCTTCTTAAATATATTAAGGTGCTCAAATTGTTATCGAGAATAGTCCGACTTCTAGTTTCTCCGATCCCTCGTCTCTATTGAATGTAAAGATAGATAGGAGATAGCATAATAACATCGTCATCATCTCCTTCTTCCGAATTGTAGGCGAGTGGAGCATGCTCCTCCTCGGGTTCATTTGTATCGGTTTGGGGGAATGGATAGCTCTCTCTTGAGGAAACTTGGTTGTCTCGGCTCCTTGTTTTTCCACAACTTTATCTCGGGTAGCTAGATCGACATCGGCGATCTTGGGGCATCCTTGGTGGCTACATTTCCACCATCCTTCTCTTGAGATTTCTCTTCTTGAGTGTCGGCCAATATCTTTGGGCTTCTCTTTGAGTGGCACACTCGGCTTTTCAAGCTCGAGACTTCCTAATAAGTTTTCTTCTCTTGGTTCTTACAAGTGGAACAACATCATCTTGAAACTTCTTGTGGTGGCTTATGCTCCACCATCTTTATCTTTTTATTAGCTAAACTAGCTTGTGGGGCACGATTGTGCACTTCTTCTTCTTCACGATCGGAGAAGGTGTAGACGTATCCTTCTCGATCTCGGCTAGAGCGGTGTGTTGGATTAAATTTCTTGGCCGACGCAGTGCTTGTCGTTCGGCTGCGGGGCGAGAGCACCTTGCCTTGCATGACTCTCTTCTTTAGATAGGCTTGGGAGAGAGGCGGGCGGTTGCGGTTGTGTCTTGACGAGGTTAGTGACTCACCATCACTCGTGTCAGCTTTCCTTGCATGCGCCTTCCTCTGAACTCCATAAAGGTTTGCCTTGAACATCTTCTTATTCACATGGAATGGCTTTCCATGGCGCAGAACAATTCCTTTCAATTCCATCAAATGGCCAATCACTAGGCCATACCCCAATGAGCATCCAAAGGTTCCATCCTCCTTGATGGTCATGTTGATCACATTTTGACATATCCGGCTGAAAACAAACTCGGCCGGTTGATCTTCTTTTCATCTAAGATCGCAACCATCACCACCAGTTTTGTCCGGGACAGCTGGTTGAAGCTTCCAAACTTCATATCAACACATTTGGACATGATGTCCATCGACATGGTAGTATTCATTGATCAAATCCTTATTGGCTATATAGATAGCCTTCACGGTGACTCAAGTTTGGCTATCTCTTTCCAAGCCACACGGCTAGGTTCACGTCCTTCTCGAATTTCTTTGACCGCCTTCGACAACTTGCAATGTTCGGCAAAGGTCGGCCTCGATTATCTTGATAGTCTTGTTGTGAATCGATGAGCGAATCTCATCATCATGCACTTCGCATTGACATAGAGCATCGCGACCTCCTCAAGATACGTGTGAGAGAACTCCATACTGAGAAAGTCCTTCAGACCATACTTCTCGAGTTTCTAAGCGATTTTCTTCACCAGGGCTTCATCAGCACCCTGTTTCACCATCCCCTTGAAGTCCACTGTCGATCCTGAGTGGATCTTCTCAAATAGCTTGGCAAAATCGTACTTAGCTTCCATTTTTGTTGAAAATAACCGATAAATATAACGTAAAATCTCAATTTTAAGAAGTAGGGTTTTCACTTTTGCGAGAGAAAAATCTTTGCTTGTTGAAGACGATAGAGTTTTTGTGAGGAGAGAGAAAAAATGTTTTTGGCTTATATCGGACTTGAAAGGACTTTGGAATTTGAAAAACTTGATCAAAATCGATGGTCACGATTTAACCTTTGAAACCGCATTAATTTCCCGCATTAAATGCGGACATTTATATTCAATCATAGGCTTTCTTTGTGCGGCTATTGTTCGACATCCATAATTACGCCGACATAATCTTTAAAAATATTCACGCTCTCGAGAAAACGATTGCGTTTTGCCACTTAGCTCATAAATAACTCAACTTATATCCAAAGGTGACTTAACTATGTTTCTCTCTTCATATTAGATCACTCAAATTTGTCAAACTTGATCTGATTGATTTCCGTCTAGGTTGTTTCACTTGGTGAAATGTGAAACTTGCTCATTTTTATTCTCTCTTCTTTTGTTTCTCTTGATTGAGTCTTACGAGTGTCCTAACTCATCTCAATTAATCCTAGCTAATTCTTAATCTCTTCAAATCTCGATTCACATAAGGGCTTTGTGAATATGTCATTCTTCTTATCGGTTGAGATGTATTCCAAAGTGATGTCTTTCTTTTCAACATGATCTCTTATAAAATGATATCGACATCAATGTGCTTTGTTCTTAAGTGCTACTGGGATTACGAGTGATTGCAATAGCACTAGTGTTATCACACATAATTGGAATCTCTCTTTCTTCTATATCATAGTCTCTCGGTGATGTCTCATCCATAAGACTTGGGCTGTTGATTTGTCCGTAGCTATGTACTCTGCTTCAACTGTGGATGTATCTATTGAATTTTGTTTCTTGTTGAACCAAGAAACTAAATTATTTCCAAGAATTTGACAAGTACCAGATGCACTCTTCATGTCAACTCTACACCCAGCATTGTCTGAGTCTGAGTATCCTACCAGCTTGAATCCTCTTTCCTTTGGATACCATAAACCAACTTCTTGGTATCCCTTCAAATACCTTAGGATTCACTTAGATGCAGTCATGTGACTCTCTTTTGGTGCGATTGAAATCTAGCACATACACCTATAGCAAAGGTGATGCCTGGTCTGCTTGTTGTTAAATAGAGTAAAGATCCAATGAGGGCTCTATATCTAGTTCGATCAACAGTTTTGCCATCTGCATCCATATCCATCTTGACTGATGTGTTCATAGAAATCTTCACTGATGACTTCTATTCCATACCAAATTTCTTCATTAAATATCTGGTATACTTGGTTTGGCTTAAGAAGGTCCCATCCTTCAATTGCTTGACTTGAAGTCCTAAGAATAAAGTCGACTCTCCCATCATGCTCATTTCAAATTTACCTTGCATTAGGTTTGAGAACTTGTCACACAATTCTTTGTTTGTGGATCCAAAAGATGATATCATCCACATATATTTGAACAAGAAATATCATCTCACCATCTTGAATCTGAAGAGTGTTTTATCAACCTTGCCTTTGGTGAATACATTTTCAAATAGAAAGCGTGACAATGTATCATACCATGCTCTTGGTGTTTGTTTCATTCCATGCAATGCCTTCTTGAGCTTGTAGACTTTATCTCCAATAGTTTTCTACAAAACCTGGAGGTTGTTCAACATAGACTTCTTCCTCTAACAGGACCATTGAAATGCACTTTTCACATCCATTTTATATACGTGAAGTTCTTATGAGCAAAGCATAAGCAAGAAACATCCTTATTGCTTCTAATCCGGCAACAAGATCAAAGGTTTCATCAAAATCTATACTTTATTCTTGGCAATTCCTTTGTCTACCAATCTCGCTTTGTTTTTTACTATAGATCCTTCCTTATTCATCTTGTTTCTTAATACCCACTTAGTACCAATAACATTTTGGTGGGTTGGCCTTTGAACTAATTCCCATACTTTGTTTCTCTCAAACTGATTGACTCTTCTGCATAGCCCGAATCCAATGTGTGTCTTCAATGCTTGAGACACATCATTAGTGTCTATTTGAGAACTAAAACAAGTGAACATTGCTTCATGTTGTGCTCTGGATCTGGTTCTTATGCCATCTCTAACATCTCCAATGATTAACTCGGGTGGATGGTCTCTCAGCCATCACACATCAAGTTGGAGTAAGTTTGCTGGATTCAGTCGTCTTGCAGGTAAGTTGTCTTGAACAGCTTTTTCATCATCATTCAGCTGCAGACCTTCCAGCTGTCTTTGAGATTCAGCTATCTCATCATCATCAGGGTTGAGTGCTCTCACCTCTGCTTCAACATAAAGAATCTTTTGCATAGTTGGTTGATTCTACTTCTCAGCTAACTCACCAATGTCTTCTTCATTCGTATTTGGCGCATCAAACACCACATGGATAGACTCTTCAGTGACCATAGACCTCTTGTTTAGCACTCTATAGGATTTACTCTCAGCTTAGTATCCCAAAAAGATACCTTCATCAGCTTTAACATCAAAAGCCTTCAAATTGTCCTTGCCATTGTTGTGGATGAAGCACTTACATCCAAATATCTTGAAATATCCAACATTTGGCTTTCTCCCTGTCCAAATCTCATAGGGAGTCTTGGTTAATTGCCTATTTATCATGCATCTATTATGAGTATAGCATGTTGTATTTATAGCTTCAGCACAAAATCTCTTAGGTAATCCAGTTCGACTAACATTGTCCTTGCGACTTCCTTGAGAGTTCTTTTCCTTCTTTCAGCTACTCCATTCTGCTATGGAGTCCTTGTTGCAGATAACTCATGAGCAATACCATTTTCAACACAATACTGAGTTATAATCCCATTGACAAACTCAGTTCCCCTGTCGATCTTATATTTATAATGGTTTGGCTCTTTTCATTTTGAACTCTTCTCATCACCGATGATGCAATTTCTCGCAGTGTTTCTTTCTTTTACACATGAAAACTGTCCATGTATATCTTGAATAATCATCCACCACCACTAACGTGTATTGCTTTCCATTGATGATGGCTGGCTCAACAGGACCAAATAAGTGCATATGCAATAGATGCGATATCCTTGTTGAAGAAGGACTTGGCTTATCCTTGAATGATGATTTAATTTCCATTCCCATCTGGCATGCATCGCATATACTTTCTTTATTGTACACTGAGTCGAGGCAATCCTTCCATAAGATGACTCCTTGCAAGCTTATTGATTGTCTTGAAATTCGGTGTGACTCGGCTTCTTATGCCACACCAACCTGGATTCGATTTGTACTCTTTGCTAGCAGATATGTGCTTGGTGTAGCAAAGAGACCAATCCACTACATACATGTTCTTTTGCCTTGTTCCTTGCGACAATCTCATTAGCATCCTTGATCTAGCATATCCCCATGTTGAATCCCACATTATAGAATTTGCCAAAAGAGTTGGTGATCTTAACAGAGTTGAAGTGGAGGCCTTCAATATACGCAACATCTGTGATCTCCGTTCATTCTTCCTAATGGATCATGTTCCTTTGATCTCCCCTGGAGCTTCATTTCCTCCAAATATGACTTTTGCACCTTTGATCTCCTTGAATTTTGACAAATTTCTTTTATTCCTGTCATATGTCCGAATGCCATTATCCATGTACCAGGTTCCTTGGCACTCGATTGTTCCTTGAACTTGCAATCAAGTAAATCGTTTTTAGGTACCCAACTTGTCAGGTCCTGGGGGTTAGTGTTATAAGATGCTCCAACCAACCTATAGCCAGATGATCTGACTCTAAGTGGTTGCCATCTATCAGTTCCATAATCATAATGCACATTAGCAAATTTCTTGGGGGTTTTAGGATCATACAGTTGTCTCTTTTGTCAGTATGCTTGTGTGTTTGTTTTAGCAACTGCTTTCTTGGGATAGTTGTGGAATTTTTGGGTGTTGTTCATGGGTGCATATGTGTGCTGATAATAGCCCTTTTGCCTTGGGAATGACCTTTGCAAAGGTTGAGGTCTTTGCCATTTTGGCTTGTATCCCATAGGTCTTTCTTTGATATTTCACATGGTTATTCCTATCGACTTGGTTTGGATAGTTTCTACCATTCCCATCATATGTATTTCTTTGATGAAATCTCGGGCCTTTGGTAGCTCTGTTTGGCCCTTACAAAGTATTTTTCTCACATTCGAGTTTGATGATAGACACCCCTAGATTTCTTCTCACCGTCCCTCTTGCTTCTTTCCTTTTCCCTTATAACCAAGGCCGATGATCGTTATTGTGTTTTGGTGTGGATGTTGGTGAAACATATGGTGTTTTGGGCTTTTGGATTCCCTCATTATTTGAGGATCCTTTCTCCAAAATCACTGCGGGAGCTTGACTATGCACAAAGAAATTGAATCATATGCCTGTCATTTCTCCACACTCTTTTTGACCCATAATAAGTTTGATCCGCCCAACTTAGGTAGAGACAGGTATACTCGGAGTAGGTCTGTCTTTGGCGGATATTACCAAGGAAAGTAAAAGCTCAGCGATTAGACCTACCATCTTAGGGGGCCCGAGATTACTCAAGGTCCCGCAATGATGGGGAGGCACTGTGGTGGGAGACCTACAATCGCATTTAATCGCCTGGTGCGGTTGAGAATGACATAAAGGAGAAGTAATCGTGAAATGATAGGTGGGCGGTATTTATGACTAATTATAAGACATAAATGCGAGAGCGGCTCGATCGAGGAGGGGCATTTAATGTAAAGGACATTCCCTGACTTGGTCATTAATGCAACCGAGTTTTAAGGTATAAAGGGGGTGGATCAAAGGATTGCCCGCCAAGAAGTAAGTATGGTCAAGGGAGACGATAGAAGTGACCACTTAGGAAGGAGACTGTTAGGGAGTAAATTCGCAAACCGAGGGAAATGAATGATTAGGGGCCAATTCTTTGGGCGACACGTGGAGCTCTCTGGGGAGGAGGAAGAGCCCAAATTCGGTATAAAAGGGGCATTCTTATGCCAAGAAAAGGTTTGACTTTAGAACATATATTCATTCTATAATAATACACTTTAAATATTGTTCAATATTCCTCTCTTCCATCGCTGACTTTAGCTTGGAGTGCCGATCTTGGGAGAACCCTTCGGTTTAGGCTTTGCGAGTGCGGCGAGGAGCGAAAGTTGAAGCATTGATAGTCGGCTCATCCGGACCAGATCAAGTAGCGCCCGTCATGGGAAATCTTGAAGTATGAGTGGATCGAGAACGAAACGTAAGGAGTCTCTGGTGGCACCGGAGGGAGTGGAGGTGACACCTGTATCTCGGGGGGCACGGAGGGTCATCACGCTAACACCCCTGGTGTGACCCCCGGTCTTTCGTGGACCGGTTGCCAAGGGTGAATTTGAATGAGGAATTTGTAGGGGAAACCTTGCATTTCATGAGAGGACAGGTTGGCTAGTTCTATTTCTAGTGCGGTGAGGTGAGAGCACAAGAGCACACACCAGGTTGCCCTTTGGAAGAACCTCGATTGTCCAAAGGGATGATCCAAAAAGGGGAAGAGGACTTGAGGGAAGTAGAATGGTGGAGACGTGGGAAGAAATGCTAAAGGAAGTGAGTGAGCTGAAGCAGAGGGTATCGGGAAAGGAGATGTTTAGAAGGGGAATCCCTTTCAGGGCCTCGGTGATGGCAGATGAGTTGCCAGCCAATTTCCGCTCTTTAACCTATGAGTATGATAGGACAACGAGACCCATGGCAACACCTGTGTAGGTTTGAAAATTTGGCCTTCTTTGCATAGGTACTTGGATCGGGTGAAGTGTCGGGTATTTCTTACCACATTATCTCGATTAAGCCTAACATGGTTCGATCATTTCTTTGGCGATTCTATTGCATCCTTTGGCGAGTTTAGCTTGGCTTTTACGCATCAATTTGCTAGCTCAAGAAAACACCAAAAGATATCGCTAACACTTTTTAGGGTTAAACAATCGGAAGCGGGCCCTTAAGAGATTATGTCAAAAGTTTATGGCGGCATTGGAGGTGCCCTCCGCGAACCAGGAGATCCTAACCAACACACTTACTCAGGTACTGAAGGAGGGAGATTTCTTTAGATCTCTAGCCAAGAGACCAGCAATTGATTTTGATGACGTATTGTCCAAGTGAGAAGTACATTAATTTGGAGGAAGCCCGAGGGGTAAGAAGGATGAGCTCAAGGACAAGAGGAACGAAAGGGTGGAGGTGCACCGTGATGAGGCACTCAAGCGGTTTCGGGAGCGGCGAGAGATTGATAGGGCTGGTGCCCCAATTAGGTGAACCTTGATTGTACACCCCTCTCGTGGCTTCAAGGTCACGAGTTTTGATGGCGATAGTACCGGAAATAAAGATCTGAAATGGCCCGCGAACTATTAAAGGAGTGCCCTCTCGGCTAAATCAAAGTTCTTCCGAGTTCTATAATGATTTTGGGCATACCACGGAAGAGTGTCGGCACTTGAAGGACGAGATTGAAAGGATGGTTAGAAGGGATGGTTGGCGGGTGGGTCAAAATGGATCGGGGGCAAGCTAGTAATGCGGGGCGAAGGGAATCACCACCCCGGCTATGGGGGCGGGGGAAACGATGGAGCTTGCAAGGAGGACCACCCTCCAAGGAGAACTATAAACATGATAAGTAGAGGGCCTCTTGATGGGGATTCTAATAGGGCTCGAAAGATGCATGCGAGAGGAGAGATCCAACCCATCATGGAAGTAGGGGCGGTGAGAGAGCCCGTTGTTTCATTCGAGCGGAGGATCAAAGGGTTGTATCCCCATCGCATAATGACGCCTTGGTCATTCGCCACCATAACTAATTTTGAAGTAGCTCGAATCATGGTAAAAATGGGTACCTCGATCAACGTGTTGTTCTATGAGGCCTACCTAAGAATGGGAGTGGAGATGGAGGTGAAACTCCGTGGAGACAGCCCTGTTTGGCTTGGGGATGGAGTAGTGGAGCCCGTCGGACGGGTGATCCTACTTGTCACCATAGGAGAGCAATCGCATCGTAAGACGCAAATGGTTAGTTTCCTCATTGTCGATTCATTCTCTACCTACAATGTCATTATTGGTAGACACATTAAATGCGTTCCAAGTTGTTGTTTCTACATTCCATATGAAATTAAAATTCATCATGGAAGATGGTGTTAGGAAATATTGGGGGACCACAAGTGGCTAGAAAATGTTATGTTGAGGCGGTAAGGAAGGGAGAAATGAATAAATCTAAACGGAAGGAAGTGGAAAGTGAAAGGAGACCAACCCACTTAAAATGACAAAAAGGAATGAAAAGAAGGAACGACATGATGAGTGTGAAGCCACGGGAAGAGGCGATAAGTGTAGAGTGGTAATGGGAGATCCTACTAAAGTGACTCGGATAGGGACGAAGTTGGGGTCCAACTCAGCGGCGGCGCGAACACAACTTTCTTAAGGGAAAATCTCGGCGTGTTTGCCTCGAGTGCGGAGGAATTGAGGAGAGTGGACCCAGAACAGGTAACACATCACTTAAATGTAGATCCGGAGAGGAGGCCAGTTAAGCAGAAAAAGAGGCCCTTCGGATGGGATAAGGATAGGATCATACAGGAAGAGGTGGATAAGCTGCTCAGGGCAGGCCATATTAGGGAGATCCGATTCCCCGAGTGGCTATCTAATGCGGTTCTGATACCTAAAGGAGATAAGACGCGGATGTGCATTGATTTTCACGACCTTAACAAAGCCTGCCGAAAAGACCATTACCCCCTGCCCCGAATAGATCAGTTGGTGGATTCGACAGCTGGGTATGAGCTCTTACGAATGATGGATGCATATCAAGGATATCACCGAATCGCCTTGCGATTGAAGACCATAAGAAGGTGAGCTTCATTACCTCATCTCGCACATATTGCTATGTGGTCATGCCCTTTGGCTTGAAGAATGCATGAGTTACTTACCAGAGGCTAATGGATTGAATGTTCAAAGAAGAGTTGGGTAGAAACATGGAGGTTTATGTAGATGACATGTTAGTGAAAAGTAGGTCAGCTACGACCCATGTGGCGAATCTGCGAAGACGTTTGTAATTTTAAGGAATTTCGGGATGAAGTTGAATCTGCTAAGTGCTCTTTCGAGGTCGAGATCTGGAAATTTTTGGGATATATGGTTATCGGCGGTGGATAGAGGTGAATCCGGAAAAATTAAAAGCGTGATTGACATGGCTTCGCCCACTAGTATCAATAAAGTGTAAAATTACTCACGGGTCGAATAAGCGGCCCGAGTAGATTTATCTCCAAGTCGGAAAAGAAAAGTTTTCCATTCTTCATGGTGTTGAGGAAGGTGAACAAGTTCGAGTGGTCGAGAGGAATGTGAAAGAGCTTTCGGCGAGTTAAAAGCCTTCTTGTCCAAGTTGCCCCCTACTAACCAAAGCGATCCCCAGGAGGACCTTTACCTTTACCTTTTGGTAGGGGACAAGACGGTGAGCTCGGTGTTGTTAAGGAAAGAGGCGAGGTGCGCAGATGCCCATTTATTATGTTAGCAAGCTACTACGGGAGCGGAATTGAGATACTACGAGGTCGAGAAAGGAGGGTTGGCATTCATAGTAGCCGCAAGAAAGCTCCAACCGTATTTCCTTCGCATAAAGTCTTTGGTTCTCACAAACCCGCGAGATAGGGCGAATAATGGACAAGCACGAAACGTCGGGAAGAATGATCAAGTGGGCTATAGAGATGGGGGAGTTTGACATGGAATATTGCCCTCGGGCGGTAGTAAAAGCACAAGCATTGGCGATTTCTTGCGAGGAGATGATGCACCACGAGACCGAACTCGGGGTGTGGCTCCTGCGTGAGACGGATCTTCTTCGGCAAGCTGGGTGTTGGGTATATAATGCTAACCAACTCAAAAGGGGAAGATCCGGAGGTAGCGATGGGTTTGGGTTTAGGGCCTCAAATAATGAAGCTGAATACGGTAAGGGAAGAAGCGCATGGCCGTAAATTTGGGGGTCAAGTCGCTAAAGGCCTACTCCAATTCGATGTCGGTCACACATCGAGGTCGGTGGAGATTTCGAGGTAAGAGAAGAGAGAATGAGAACATTTGTGCGAGATAGTGGGAGAAATGGCAAAATAGTTTACTTTGTTTAAATTAGAGCGGATCCTAGGGAGGAAAATGTTCAGCAGATCACTTATCCAAAATACCCTAGGGAGCTTGTGGTCTCATGGTGGGAGCATATTGTTGGCACAAAAGGCTAGAAGGGGCGGGCTATTTATGGCGGGATTAATAGAAGATGCACTGAGAGTAAAAACTTGTGAGAAATGTCGAGAATCATGGACCCTTTATCCATAAACCTCTTTGAGTTGTTGGGAGTGATGAGCTCCCGTGTCCTTTCGAAAAATGGGGCATTGATATAGTAGGGCCTTTTCCCATGGCTTCAAGACAGAAAAGTTTACGTAGTGGCGGTGGACTATTTCATAAATGGGTAGAGGCAAAACCTTTGGCGAAAAATCACGAATGACAACATAATGGATTTCATTTGGAACTTTATAGTAAGTCGGTATGGCTGGCCGAGGGATTTAGTTTCAGACAACGGAACACAGTTTCAGGGCAAAAGAATCAGGAGTTGGTTGGCAGGGATGAAGGTTACACAAAATTTCACATTTGTAGCACATCCCCAGTGCCAATGGGCGGTGGAAATTATGAGCGAACTTTGGTTAGAGGCACGAAAACTAGACTAGAACGAAGCGGGAGGAGGATGGTGGATGAGCTACAATCATACTTTGGTCGTATCGGACTTCACCCAAGGAAGCCACAGGGGAGACACCTTTTAGCCTGGTGTATGGAACAGAAGTTGTGATCCCAGTAGAGATAGGAATGGAAACACATCGAGTGCGGAATTACGAGGAAACTTATAACAGGGAGCTGATGAGGAAAGCTTTAGATGAATTGGAAGAGAAAAGAGAGAGAGGGCTAATCTGAGAATGGAAGTAAACTGAACATTGATGAATTCACTTATGATAAACAGTCGGGAAGCGGAATTTTCAAGTAGGGGATTTAGTCTTTGCGCGACAAAGTGGATGTATTAAAGAAAAGAGACAAACTAGAGAGCAAATGTGAAGGACCTCACGAGGTGGTGAAGGTCATAACGGGAGGAGCATATGAGTGGAGGATTTGGAGGGCCATAAGGTGCTTAGGCCTTGGAATGTGTGTTATCTAAAGATATTTCATGTTTAAGAATGTATCTACGGATGAAAATGTGAGGGCTTGGGAGAACGTGGCGTTTCCTTTTTGTTGTTCGCACCTTGTTGAAATCGAAAGGAAGGTTCCTCTTTTGCTAATATTGTCGATTCATGCTTCAATATTTCAAAAACCATTAAACCCTGGTCCTAAGAGGTGAATCTCGAGAATCCAACCAGGTCTTAAGTTTCGAGCTAAACATTCAACTTAAGTTTACCACCATTAAACCCTGGTCCGGAGAGGTGAAGCTCGAGAATCCCACCAGGTCACGAAGTTCGAACTAAACGTTCAACTTAAGTATACCACCATTAAATCCTGGTCCGGAGAATCAAGTTTGGAATCCAACCAGGACTTAAATTTCAAGTTGAACGTTCAACTTAAGTTTACCACCATTAAACCCTGGTCCGGAGAGTGAAGCTCGAAATCCCACCAGTCTTAAGTTTCAAGTGAACGTTCAACTTAAGTTTACCACCATTAAACCCTGGTTCGGAGAGTTGAAGCTCGGAATCCCACCAGGTCTTAAGTTTTGAGTTTGAACATTCAACTTAAGTTTACCACCATTAAACCCTGGTCCGAGAGGCTGAAGCTCGGAATCCCACCAGTCTTAAGTTTCAATCAACGTCCAACTTAAGTTTACCACCATTAAACCCTAGTCCGGGAGAGTTGAAGCTCGGAATTCCAACAGTCTTAAGTTTGAGTGAATGTTCAACTTTTTACCACCATTAAATCATGGTGCAGGAGAGTGAAGCTCGGAATCCCACCAGTCTTAAGTTTGAATAAGAGTATTCGACTTAAGTATTTTTTATGTTTAAAAAATCCACTGCTCCCCGGAGAGTCAAGCTCGGAATCCCACCGGGTCTTAAGTTTTGAATAAGAGTATTCGACTTAAGTATTTTTGATGTTTAAAAATCCCTGGTGTGGATAGTCAAGCTCTAAATAAGTAAGGTCTTAAGTTTCAAATATGAATATTCGACTTAAGTATTTTCTTATGTTTAAAAACTTTACGTGTAGAGAGTCAAGTTCTAAATAAGCCAGTCTTAAGTTTTGAATAAGAGTATTCGACTTAAGTATTTTTTATGTTTAAAAATCCTCGGTGTGAAGAGTCAAGCTCTAAGTAAGTCAGTCTTAAGTTTCGGATAAAAGTATTCGACTTAAGTATTTTTGATGTTTAAAAAATCCTGGTGTGGAGAGTGAAGCTCTAAATAAGCCAGTCTTAAGGTTCGAATAAGAGTATACGACTTAAGTATTTTTGATGTTGTTTAAAAATTCCTGGTGTGGAGAGTGAAGCTCGAATAAGCCAGTCTTAAGGTTCGAATAAGAGTATTCGACTTAAGTATTTTTGATGTTGTTTAAAAATTCCTAGTGTGGAGAGTGAAGCTCTAAATAAGTCAGTCTTAAGTTTTGAATAAGAGTATTCGACTTAAGTATTTTTGTTCTTTAAAAAATTCTGGTGTGGAGAGTCAAGCTCTAAATAAGCCAGTCTTAAGTTGCAAATAAGAGTATTTGACACTGGTATTTTTTTATGTTTAAAAATCCTGGTGTGGAGAGTCAAGCTCTAAGCAAGCCGATTCTTAAGTTTTGAGTTAGAATATTTGACTTAAGTATTTTTTATGTTTAAAAATATCTAGTGTGGAGAGCCGAAGCTCTAAACAAACCAAAATTCAAACAGAGCATCATATAAGAGATAATGGCAAGATCATTAACAAATAATAAGGGCAAGATGATTGGAGAAAGCACGAATAAAGGCCATAATATAAAATATCCCGGCGGTTCAAAAGCAAGCAAGGCAAGGTTCAAACCCGATAAAGCAATCATGTCAAAAATTACTTAGTCGGGGAGGGATAGTAGGTGAAAAGCATAAAGATACAAAAACACAAATGGCTACGAAGAGCCATACAATTGTCCTAAAAAATAAGAACTTAAACAAAGTTCATAAATACAGACAAAAGAAACAAACAGCGGTTTAATCGGGCGGTGCCCTTGGCCGAAACAATCGAGCCCCTATGATTGTTGACCTCCTCACCATCTTGAGAAACGATCTCGTGCGATGCTCGTTGCTCGGCATTTAAATTGGCGAAAGTAGGAGAATCTGGATCGAGAAGAGGTTGAGAGGCTGGGAGCCCGACCCAGGGGGGACGGCCAAGCGTCGGCATGGCTATCTAGAGCGTGATTATGGCATTAAGTTCCAAAATAACCTCCTCTATGTCGGGAATGGGCAGCTCATATACTTTCTCCCGGGTGATACGGGCCATGAATTGAAGGTCATGCTCTAGATAAGGAAGGGAAGCTTCAACAATAGCCTTTTGAACTTCTTGAGAATGGAGGAACTCGCTCTTTTGCTGGGCCCATTCAAGACGTCCATCGACCCTCCCCAGCCATAGCCTCCTGGATAGCCCTAGCTTTTCCTCCTCAAAACGATCGCTTGAGCACGAGCCTGGTTCGGGTCCTCTGGATATCAACTTCCAAAGTATCTATCGGTCATTAAGGGTCATCAAGTTGTTCTCCATAGTAGCATTATGGGCCGGAGTTCAAGTTCGGCCCTGGAGTTCGAGCCACCCTTGACACTCTTGACAAGAGACCCCATATGAAGAACCATCTAGCAAGGAAAAGGGTAAAGTAATGGTTAGAAAGCGTGAGAATGGGCGGAACCATAAATAAAGAGGTATTAGTACCAAGAAAGGAGCACGTACCTTAGAGGCCAAGCTAGCCATACGGATCGGCCGGGTCTCAAGTTGGAAGACTCAAAAGCTCAATCTGGGAAATGACCAAATTTTGAATCCGAGAGGGCACCCATTTCGGGGTCATGCACCTCTAGAAAAGAGAGTGGCTCGGAGAAGTAGCGAAGATCCGAAGCATTAGCCCGGGTTTAGCGAGTGGGGGCGAGAGGCACCAACAAGAACTAGCGACCATTTGCCCTTGCGAATGAGGTCGGCAATGGGCGAAGATATTTGGGAATCATGGTTTGGAGGCTCGGGCGAGAGGAAGGGGAGTTCAACCCAAGGAGGCCTGTCAACGGAGGAGACCTTTCCCCTCGGGGTGAATCCACCAGTTGGCGGCTTTTCTAGCACGGACGCGCAGCAGCAATGCATTCATTCATCATTTGACCTACGAAGGGGAACAAAAGCATATTAGAATAAATCAGGATTACATAAAAGAGGGAGAAGTACTAGAAAATACCTAAAGAGCATGGCAAAGGGAGGGCCGGGGCGAGGAGTTGAAAATGGTGAAGAAGGGACCAAGTTTCGATCAACAAGTGGGCATGGTAGGGATCAGAATTCAGGCGCCGAGCTAGAGCCTCCGAAAAGGAGGATAGCTTGGGCGGGGGACCCTGGGGGTGCATGTCCGTGGATCACTTTGTGGGGAAAGACCAAGGATCTGGGGCAGAAATAAAGAAGTACTTTTTTTTCCAAGCCTTGTTGGAGTTAGGAATCCCATCTATGAATCTGGCAAAGCCCCGGGAATTGAAATAAAAGAAGCCAGGGGGTTTAGAGGGCTTGACATGATAAAAATCACGTCGAGCTGGATAGTAAGTACTTCTCCCATGTAAGAAAGGATCATGAAGAAACTCAATAGCACACGAATGGAATTAGGGACAATGCGGGACGGGGGATGCCAAACGGTTTGGAAATATGGCACAGAACTCGGGCATGGGAAACCTCAAACCCGCCTCCGTTGTTCCACGAAAAGGTTATATATCCCCTAGGAGGATTGTAGGCCATGTCTTGAGGACTGGGAGTCAAGACGGAAGAAGGAAAAAATGTCTACATTAACTGCGGGTTTTCTAAATTTGGTTTCGGATAGAATACTTTGGATATTATGGTGTGCAAGGTGAGAACCGAAGCCCATAGGTTAAGGATTAGAGCAGAAAATCATGCTTAACTAGGGCGGGAAGAAGGGGAAATAGAAGATAAAAAAGAGGAAGAAAAATATTAAAACAAAAAGAAAAGAGAAGAGAAGGACTTACTTGAGCGATCCATTGAAGGAGTCGTGGTCGAAAAAGAGGAAGAAATGAGAAGGCAATTGAAAGGGAGAAAGGTAAAGGGCGGTTCCCTCTTTTAAAAGGGGGTTGGAATCTTAACCATTAAGGAGAATATGAAAAGGGTTGAAGGACAACCGTAGGATCGAGGGTAATCAACGGTTGGGGAGTAAAAGATAAAAAGGTGATGGGACGGATGGGACGTGCCATTATGGCGCGAAGTAAATGCGAAATGGCGGCTGAAATTTGAAATAAAACTCCTCGAAATTGCCGCCCAAAAAGGCTTTGGGAAAAAAATATTAGGCCTACTCTAGTGGACATACTTGTCATTTTAGTCCACATAGAGTAGGGGAGTAGTTGATCCGGCCCAACTTAGGTAGAGACAGTCTACTCGGAGCAGTCCGTCTTTGGCGGGATCTTACCAAGGAAAATAAAAGCTCAGCGATTAGACCTACCATCTTTGGGGACCGAGATTACTCTTGAAGGTCCTACAAGGATGGGGAGGCTGTGTGGGGAGAGACACGCAACGCATTTAATGGTCGGTACGGTTGAGAATGACATAAAGGAGAGAGTAAATGTTAAATGATAGGTGGGCGCGTATTTATGACTAATGATAAGACATAAATGCGAGAGGAAACTTGACCTAGGAGGGGCATTTAATGTAATGTACATTCCCGACTTGGTCACTAATGCAACCGGATTTTAAGGTATAAAAGGGGGTGGGTCAAAGGATTGCTGCTAAAGAAGTAAGTATGGTCGGGGACTGCTAGAAGTGACCCTTAGGGAAGGGAGACTGTCGGGGAGTAACCGCAAACTATGGGAAATGAATCATTTGGGCGACACGTGGAGCTCTGGGAGGGAGGAAGAGCCCAAATACAGGTATAAAGGGGCATTCTTATGCAAAGAAAAGGTTTGACTTGAACATATACTCATTCTATAATTATACACTTTAAATATTGTTCAATATTCCTCTCTTCCATCGCCGACATTAGCATCGAGTCTTGGCGCTTGAAGAACCCTCCGATTTAGGCTTTGCGGTGCGGCGAGGAGCGAAATTGAAGCCTTGATAGTCTAGATCATCCGGGGCAGATCAAAGTTCATCCAATTATTTAAATGCTTTTGTAAATCGACAATCACATTTTTGAGATCATTTTCTCTTTTCTCAATAAAGACTAACTCTGCTAAGATCTTGGCATTCTCGGCCTTGACTTAGTGTTCTCATCGGCTATGTGACTTAGAGTACTCGGCTCTTTAGTCACCCAGTTTTGACTTTTAAGTTGGTTATTTTTCTCATTCAAAAGTGTGTGTGAGGTCTTAATGTGCTCGAAATCTTTCATCATTTTGCTTAATGAATCATAAAGATCGTGGGTGATGAAGTATGTGTCTTTGTCACTATCAAATTTAAATCGAAATGAGATGATTTATAATGTACCTCATCTTCTTGATCTTGTCCATTAGCCATGAGGCGAGATCAAAGCCTCTTCCTCGATATCACTTGAGTAGTCGGCTTAAGCGTTTATGTCCGAGTCTCGCTTCATTGCACTTGATTGGTTGTGATCTCGGCCCGGCCAACATGGCTTTCTTCTTTTCATGTCTTCTTTCTCAAGACCTTTCTATCTTTTTCGTTTCTCAGTATTTGTTGACCGGTGGATAGAACAGATCCAACAAAAGAAAGTGTCCTGGTTATGTCCGCAATTCCAACACAGGTTTTGCTCTCGATCGCTCTCTCGGCTCTCGATTATCAACTCTCAGTAAGCGACTTTTTGATGTTGACTCTCTTGGGTGGCCTGTCCTCCTTGCTTTGGAAGGTGCTGAATGTCGCCTGGAGGTCTAACCCTTGTTTCTATTATAGTTCTTGTTAAAAAACTTGTTGAATCTCTTTACCATGAGGGCAATTTCCTCCTGGTCAATGGTCTCCTTTGGCTCAGCTTTCTTCCCTTCACTGGCCAACAATGCAAACATGTCTTAGGTACAGTTGTTTTACTCTTTGCTCTTTCCTTCTCATCTCAAATTCGAGGCTTTGATAATTGAAAATAGCTCATGATTCAATGTTTTAGAGGTCTATTGAATGTCTCGGGGCCATGACTTTCATTTTCCATTCACCGGGAGGGCTCTTAGTACCTTCATGCACATCTCCTTCTCGAGTGTACTCTTTTCAAAGAGTCAAAGCTTATTAATGATCTCTGTGAATCGGCATCCGGATGATCCGGACTTTCACCAGGCAAGCATTTTAAAATTTTCCAATTTTTGTGCAAAGAAAAACAGATTAATTTATTCTCTTTAATATATTCTGATCCTTCACAAATCAGGGTTAGCTTATCCCAAATTTCTTTGGCTGATTTGCATGACTTGACTTTATTGAACATAGCCTTGCCCAACGTCTTGTAGAGAATGTCATTGGCCACATTGTCCAGGATGAATCTCTTTCTGTCTTCATTGGTCCATTCACTGCGAGGTTTTTCAACCATGGATGGTCTAGCCTCTGCTGGTGCAGCATCCTCTCCTTCAGCTGGAGGTGCTCTTCTTACAGCAATATTAGCTTTCATTATTTGCAGTGGCCCATCTTCAATCACTATCCACATTTCATCGTGTAAGGCTGATAGGTGAGCCTGCATGCGAATCTTCCAGTGATCAAACTCTTCCACAGTAAACATAGGAATACGAGTTCGATTGGATTCCATGATAATAACTTTGATTTAACAATGAAAGACTTTGAAAACACAAGTGTTAAACCTTTTGAAAAAGATTGAGATCTAGTTCGGTAACCAGTGCGGAAGGCTCAATGAACCAACCGCTATGATACCACTTGTAGGTCCCAAGGGGTGTGGTGTAAGGTTTAGAAAGGGGGGTTGAATAAACCTTACCAAATTTTCACTTTTAGTCCTATTAAAATATTCAACAGAGTTGACTCATATCAACTAAGTCCTTGGGGGACAGCTAGGTTGGCTTTCTTCAGCAAAGTTACCAACTCAACAGACTCGACTGAGCTGTTGATAATATAACTTAGTCGCGTCAGCTAACACTTAACTTTTAGATGATTTGGTTTTTAACAACGAAAGACTTAACACCCTTTGTTAATTTTAAGCACATTTTAACACTTGTTTTAGCACTTGTTATTATCGGTTGGATAGCAATATAACTTTTCAGATATAAAAATATAAGCGAAAAGTAAAATGATGAAACTTATATGACACAAGCAAATATATAGTGGTTCGAGGAAGGGGTAATTCCTCTAATCCACTCTTCTCCAACTCTGAGGAATCCACTAAGTAATCAGATCAAGTTACAAAGCATTTCTCGATCTGAGACGACAGCCTTGATAACACAAATGGCTTCTTCTCCCGTGACTCACTTCTTCACAAGACAATTTGCCTTGCAACTTCAGCTCCCTTCAAGTCTTTGGAATTGATCACACACCTTCCAACAAACTTGAAACTTACGGTTCGACCTTCAACCTCTCTCTGACTCCTTCAACTTGGAGAGTAGACCCATTTCCATTCTTTAAACTTTTCCTCTTCAACTGATTGAAGTAATATTTCCTTCACAAAGACATGTGTTGATTGAGTTCCCTTGATTTTTAGGCTTGAGGAATTTCTTGATAAGGTTTGAGAATATTGCGGGTTATGCTTGCTTGTAAGATTGATTTTTGCTCGTGTAAATCGTAACCTTTTCTCAAATGCTTCCTCGGCCTTTTATAGTGCTCATTTGAAAATTTGTCCGTTGAAGAGATAGGCTATTTTCAAATGACACTTCTTGTTCGTTGGCTAGTCTTTTCTCTGTCATAGAGATGTGATGTTGACCCTTCCTCGTATTAAATGACTTTGACTTTACGAGTCGACACGTGCTCGGTGTTTCCCATTAGATTATTCCTTTTGCATATTTATGGGCCAAACACTTTCGACTGATGACTTGGACTTATTACTATTTCGAGTAATATTCTTGACTTTCTTCTAACGGATCAATGTCGATTGTCTTGACTTAGTATTGCCTTTACCCTTGACTTGGTCTGCTCCAAACATGTGGGAATGACTCAACTTGTCACTTCAAGCTGTTAGACTTGGCTTCTTCACTAACTTGACCGACACTTCCTCATCCTTTACACAAGCTGTTCCCACACTGGCTGGCTCTCTTTCGATCAGTCTTTATCTACCATCTTCGCCATACTCGGTGACATCAAGTCTTCACTTTAGTCTGCATTGACTTCTTGCATTCTTTGACATAGTGACTTCACTCGGCTCTTTCGATCCTATCTATTATAACATAGAAATACAAGGAAAATGGGGTGCTAACTTCCTAGTCTAAGTTTTACATGGTATCATCAAAATTTAAACAATAAATTTCCTAACATTGTTGAACTAGCCAAAGATCGTGGAAAGAAATACACCAAAGTGGTGGTAGATGATTATTCAAGATATCGTGGACTATTTTCTTGTGTAAGAAAAAACACTGCAGAAATTACCTCGGTGATGAAAAGAGTTCGAGAATGAGAAGAGTCAAACCATTATTAAGATAAGGTCGACGGGAACCGAGTTTATCAATGGGATTATAACTCGAGATTGTGTTGGAAATGGTATTTCTCATGAGTTATCACTACAAGGACTCCTCAAAGAAAATGGAGTAGCTGAAAGAATGAAATGAACTCTCAAGGAAGGCTGCAAGGACAATGTTGGTGAAAATGGATTGCTAAGAGATTTTGGGCTGAATCCATTAACACCGCTTGCTACACTTTCGAGAATAGGTGTATGATCAACAGGCAATTGTCCAAAACTCCCTATGAAATTTGGACAGGGAGAGCCAAATGTTGGATATTTCAAGTTATTTTGATGTGAATGCTTCATCCACAACAATGGCAAGGATGTGACTTTTGAAAGCTTTTGATGCTAAAGTTGATGAAGGTATCGTTTTGAGATACTCTGCTTTGAGTAAAGCTTATAGAGTGTTGAACAAAAGGACTATGGGCACGGAAGAGTCTATCCATTTGATTTTTGATGAACCTAATGTGAATGGAGAATACATAGATGAGTTAGTTGAAAAGAAGAATCACCAACTATGCGAGAAGAGTCTCTATCTTTGAAAGCGAGATGTAAGAGCACTCAACCCGATGAAGATGAGTTATCTGAATCTCGAGACAATTGGAAGGTCTGCAATTGAATGATGATGAAGAAGTTGTTCAAGACAACTTAGTCAGTGAGATGGTCAATCCAAGATACTTACTCCAACTGATGTGAGATGGTGAGAGACCATCCACCGAGCTAATTATCGGAGATGTTAGAGATGGAATAAGAACCATATCGAGCTCAACATGAAGCCATGTTTACTTGTTTCATTTCCCACATGGAACCCAAAGATGTGTCTCAAGCATTGGGCGACACACATTGGATTCAAGCTATGTAGGAAGAACTAAATCGGTTTGAAAGGAACAAAGTTTGGGAATTGGTTCAAAGGCCTACCCACTAAAATGTTATTGGTACTAAGTGGGTATTCGAAATAAGATGAATGAGGAAGGATCTGTAGTAAGAAATAAAGCAAGATTGGTAGCCAAAGGGTATTGCCAAGAGAAGGTATAGATTTTTATGAAACCTTTTCTCATGTTGCTAGAATGGAAGCTATAAGGATGTTTCTTGCTTATGTTGCTCACGAGAACTTCACCGTATATCAAATGGATGTGAAGAGTGCATTCTTGAATTGACTTTTGGAAGAAGAAGTCTATGTTGAGCAACCTCCAGGTTTTGAGCGAAAAATATTGGAGATAAAGTCTACAAGTTCAAGAAAGCATTGTATGGATTAAAACAAGCACCAAGAGCCTTTTCTCCTTCCTTCGTTCCTAGCCATCTAGATATCGAGTTTCCGTTGTTGTCCTTCAATGTTCTCACGATATAACTCAGAGTATGACACATTGTCTCAATTTCTAATTGACAATAGATTCACAAAAGGCAAAGTTGATAGAACACTCTTGAGAATTCAAGATGGGGAGAGTATTTGCATCCACAAAGAAAAAGATGTGTGACAAGTTTTCAAACCTCATGCAAGGGAAATTTGAAATAAGGATGATAGGAGAGCGACTTTCTTCCTATGTCTTCAAGTCAAGCAATTGAATGATGGGACCTTCATAAGTCAAACCAAGTATACCAGAGATTTAATGAAGAAATTTGGTATGGAAGCAAAGTCATCGGTGAAGATCCCCATGAATACATCAATTAAGATGGATATGGATACGAGATGGCAAAGCTATTGATCACACCGTATATAGAGTCCTCATTGGATCATTGCTCTATTTAACAAAGCAAGTAGGCCGACATCACCTTTGTTGTAGATGTATGTGCTAGATTTCCATTTCAATCTACACCAAAAGAAAGTCATATGATCGCAACCAAGAGAATCCTAAGGTACTTGAAGGGATGTTAAGAAGGCGACTTATGGTATCCAAAGGATGGAGGATTCAAGTTAGTTGTCTACTCGGACTCGGACTATGTTGGATGTAGAGTGGGCGAAAAAAGTACATCGTGTACTTGTCAAATGTTTGGAAATAGATTAGTGTCTTGGTTCAAGAAGAAACAAAATTCAATAGCTACATCCACAAACTAAAGCGAGTACATAGCTGCAGAGCGACTATTGTGCCCAAGTTATATGGATGAGGCAAACAGGTGAGAGACTACGATATAGAAGAAAAAGAGATTCCAATTATGTGTGATAACACAAGTGCTATTTCAATTACTCGAGAATCTAGTATTGCATTCAAGAACAAAGCACATTGATGTCGAGATATTATTTTATAAGAGATCATGTTGAAAAGAAAGACATCACCATGGAATATATCTCAACGATAAGCGGTTAGTGACATATTAACTAAGCCATTTTGTGAATCAAGATTTAAAAAGCTTAAGAATGATCTAGGTTTGATTGGTGAGTTAGGAGACTCGGAAGACTCAATCAGTGAGTCAAAGAATAGAGAAATGAAAATAAGCAAAGTTTCATTACCCAAGTGAAATAGCCAAGATGGAAAATTAGTTGTATCGAGTTAGTCACCCGAGAGTGATCCTCATGAGAAGAGAGAAGCGAGTTGAGTCACTTTTGGAAGATAGCTAAGTTATTTATGAACTAAGTCGTTTTTTAAGGCGGGAATGTTTTTGGGCATTATGTCAAAGATAATTATGGTGTCGAATAAAGCCATACACATTTAGCCTATGATAGGATATAAATCTTTCTGCATTTAATGCGTGGAAATTAATGCGGTTTCAAGCTTTTAATCTCAACCGTTGATCTTGGTCAAACTTTTCAAATTCAAAAAACCGTCCTCTCACGTCCCTTATATACCAAATTCAATTTTCTCTCTTCTCCTGCAAGCAAGTTCAAGTTTTTCTGCAACCAAAGTGAAACCATAATTTTCTCGCGTTCGTTTTACAAGTTTTTAACTAATCATTTTCGAAAAAATGGCTATTAACTATGATTTCGTTAAGATGGTGAGAAGATCCACTTTGGCTCTCTGAGTGGGTTTCGAAGGTTTGGTGAAACAAGGAGTAGACAAGGCCCTGCTCGAGAAAATTGCGGCAAAGTTGGAGAAATCTAGTCTCAAATGATTTCTCACTATGGAGTTCTCGCACACGTACCTTGAGGAGGTCGCGATGTTATACATGAACGCCGAGGTTCACGATGGAGAGATAAGGTCATTGGTCCACAAAGAAGGAAATCAAGATTCTTCTGGGTACTTGGCCGCTCATTTCGGAAGGGATGAAGGATATAGTGAAAAGGATGTGAACCTGGCTGCGGCATGGAAGGAGATTGCCAAGGTAGAGTCTACTACTAAGGTTGTTTACACAGCTAAAGAAGTCATTGATCAAGGCGACTATCACAAGTTGATGGATATTGTGTCCAAGTGTGTGGACATGAAGTTTGCGACTTCAATCGGTTGTCTCGGATGAAGTTTGATCGCCATGGCCGCTATCATGGAAGAAAAAAGGTGAATCTGGCTGGGTTCGTCATCGGCCGAAATCGCTAGAATGTCATGAACAATACTATAAAAGATGATGGTCCGTTCATGAGCTCATTGGGGTATGGCCTGGTCATTGGCCATATGATGGAGGTGAAAGGGATTCCGCTCGGGCATGGGAAACCTTTCCATGTAAACAAGAGGATGTTCAAAGCTAACCTCTCCCGGAGCTCGGGAGGCAAGCACATGCTAGAAGAGGCGACACCGGCGAAGGTGAGTCAGTGATCTGGTCCCCGAGGATCTTCTTTTGAATCGTCACAGCCTTCTTCTCTCAAAACCTATTCAAAAGAAGAAGATAGGCTGCTGCACAAAGCATGCACCTACCCCCCTGCAGCCGTTTTAGAGAAAGCACCGCCCATGCAAAAATGGCCCCTAGAATGGTCACCTACCCCAGAAGGCCGAGAATGAACCTTTTGTACCTTCTCCACCCATGAAGAAGAAGCGCACTTGTTGTGCCAAGGAAAGCGATTGCGCCAAAGAAGTAGAAAACTGGTGAAAAGGTTTTTACCTTTGATGAGCCCGTGGATGTGGAGCCGAGAATTTCCCTTGGTTCCAACCAAACGAAGGCAATTGGTAAAACAATCGGACCTTGAAAAGCTAATCGAATCGGCGAACCTCGAAGGACTAACCGAAGAAGAAGCGATCTAAACAAGTTGAGGTGGTGAAGTAATCACCATCAAGTAGAGAAGTCACCGACGAGGGTCACCAAATCGAACAAGAGATTGTTCGGAGACAAATAAGGAACAAAGAGCGAACCACAAATGACTAGTTTGAAGAGTTAGCTTTTCAGTCCCCTCAAACCGATCTCGAACACTTGAGAAGGAACATGCTCCACTTGCGCCCATTCAGAAGGAGGACGACAACCTCGAAATGGTGTCTCCTGCCTATCCTGACATTTAAGAACGACTTAGGATCTAGAGGCATTGGAAGCTGAGCTATGCCAGACAACAATTCCAGAGGCCTGAGTTTGTAGAAGAAGAAGAAGAAAAGCTTCTCAGCTTCCTGGGAAACATCTCAGTTAGCTCTGCTCTTAACCATAATTTTTGCACATCCATCCTTTATGAAAAGAAGGATAATGATAAGTTGAAAGCTATTGAGAAGGCCAAGGCTATTGAAGAATCAAAGAAGCCTCATTCATGTGCCTTCACAGATGCACCAACATGCCCTGAATTAGGCGTGAGTGATATCGACATTGAAGAAATTGACCCTGTTGTTGCGATCGAGAAAGCCGAGTTTCGCAAGCAATAAGGGAATCCAAAGAGATGTCTGAGCAAAAAATGACTAGGGGCCCTGGGAATCTTCATCCATCATAATTACTCCTAGCCTTGACAAAATGGAGATGGTGAGGAACATTTAGTCTATCACATCTCATGTGCACTCGAGAGGATAACAATTCCGGGAATGTTGGCGATGAAGCTAAGGAAGGTGGTGTAGAGGGCACCTTAGCCAAGCCACTCCGGAAGAAGGTGTTGAGACATCTTCCCCAATGACCGAACACTCAATTGGACAAACAAAGTCTCGGGTTTGAATAGCCCCATCAAGCTCGAGACTCACCGGTGCGCCACCGAGGGGAAACTCAAACCACCACACAAGGGTCGAGAAGGCTATGAGAGACCAACTACAAATAGAGTTAGGAGGCGATGATAAGAATGTAACATTCAATGAGACTAAGGTTGATGAAGCTCGGATGGTTCAGATGTCTCAAATGAAACCTCGGCATCATCTGGTGATGAAATCATTGATGCAAAAAGGCAAAGGATGGTAGTGAGGCCACGGCAGATTGAGACTCTTGGCCATGAAAGTGCAATCCTAGGAGTTGAGACTCAAGGATGCCATTGAAGACCCTAAAGCGACTCCGTCTCTTTGAAGGGATATTCATTAAATACCCTGTTGTAGTTGAGACGCAAAGGAAATGTACAAGTCCCATCGCAGCAGTTGAGACCGACTGAGGTACCGAAGGCCTAGAGGGACGTTGAGACTTCCTAGGTAAGAAAGTGGTTGAAGATGTGTCTTCCCTCAAGAAGAGATCACAAGAAGAGATCACTCAAAGAAGAAGAGATCGAGTGCTCTTCATGACTCCCAAGAGAATGTTGATGTTGAATTCTTGGGAATCGATGACGAAGCCGAGTCCAGCCATATTGAAAAAAATCAAATAAGGACAAAGCTACGAGGAGGCACGAGGAAAGAGGAGGCAAGCTAGTAATTAGGCTACTCTATGAAATTCACTATGGTTGATGGCCCACCCCTAATGTTGCCATCACCCTCCAATGACGCTGATAAGTCACCGAGGACCGGGATTACTCAACGAAAGATACAATCGATGCCAAGGAAGTCATTAAGACAGTGAGAATCGATCATCTCTGCAGCTAACACAATCTTGCTCAAGATGCCAATGACGCCGAGATAGTGAGGCTCATAGAGCCGAGAAATTGTGAAATAGAAGATAAAATCTCCACAAGGTTGAGGACGTGGAGATTCCTATTTTCCCTAAGAATCTATTTGCTTTGAATACTTTCCATTCAAGCCCACATACCTTTAGAAGCGAGTCGGTCATGGAGCATGCTAGATATACCGTCCAAGTCCCACCGAGAACGTGGAACTCGGTGATACAACTATGGTGCCGATTGGATTCGACTTTGATGATGTATGGCCGAGGAACAGTTGATGCATCCGATTTGTGTATAGCCTTCAAAGCCATCTCGTGCAGAGATAGAAAATATGGAGCATGGTTTTGCAAAGATTAGAACAATAGCTAGACAACGCGATGCCAACATCACCGGATATATCCGAGGAGTAGTATTGAGAATCCACGAATGGGTCGAGCGACAAAGGCATTAAAACGTGAGCAGGTCACCTACTTCAAGTCCCTATTCGCAAAAATGATGATCCTGGAGCTTAGACAAAGCAAGGTTCCAGCGGCGTCGGAGGGACCACATGTTTAATTTGGATCAATCCCATAAGAGTGACATGGAGTTGCTCAAGGCTCGGCATAATTCTCAAAATTCGAGGAGGATGGAGCAAAAATGGAACAAAAATAAAGGTGCTCCAAACTGAGATGAAGTTGAGGGCAGCTGAGACCATGGCTTTGAGATTAGAATTCCGAACATCATACCCCACGACTCACGATAAGCATGATAATATAAATATTAAGATTGATCTACTCCTAACTGGAGTATTCCCAACTGCTCTACCCCTTGGTGATGATGCCAAAAAGGGGAAGATGAAAGGAAAGAATAACGAAATGAAATGAGTGATAAGGAAGGATTGAAAAGGGAAGCAAGCAAGGGGGAAGGCAGTTCAATGAAGAAGCCACCATTGAAAATCATGTTTCTAAGACCCCACAACAAGGTGAAGTTGCAGCCTCAATTCTCAGCAAACTATCGAAAGAGTTGTCCGTAGAAGACAAAGTTGATTTAGCAGTCAAACAGTCAAGAAAAACCATTGAAACTGAATTCGAAAAGGTAGCTTAGAAGCACTCCGAGAGAATAAAAAAGCAATGTTCAAAGGCCCCCCAGCTGGTTTGTTGAAAGATTCTCCAATTGTAAGACCCCCTCGAGAAATCATAATGCCTGATGCAGGATATGAACTTAGACCACTAGAGGAATTCCAAACTCTGAGGCAAAAGGCCACTTCAAGAGCATAACTCTATCTCGGTGTGGGACTTGTACTGGGAGAAAGGACTCGATTTATGCAAATTAGCTGAGAGGCAGTAGAGTTCAAGCAGTCAGACGACTGGAAAAACACCCGTACAATACACTCCTAGAGGAAGAGCTGAGTCATTCATAGGAAGGTGAAGGTTTGGAAGTGGTGGAAGAGGCAGAGATACTCCACCACACCAATACCCAAAGACGTAAGGATGTTGATCCACGAAGAAGAAGGGTTGTCAACTCACTGGTGGGTGCGACACACTCTTCCTAACATAGAAGTGGAGAGAAAGAATGAGGAGGCTAGAAGAAGAGAAGAAGCGAAAACGAAAGAGTAAATCGAGAATGGGAAGAAAGGCGGAGAATGGAGGACCTGTTTTGCTAAAAGAGCTTATGAAAAGAGAAAAAGAAAGAAGAAGACGAGAAGAGGAAGAGAGCTGAAGAAAAAGAAAGAAAGAGGAAGTAGTCGAGGCGTTGAAGACGGTTGAAATTCCTTTAGTGTATTTTACTTAGTTGTACATACAAAATTTGTAAGTATTCTTGCAATTTTATATAGCTCTGATACCTGTTGTATATTTAGAGTTTAGACTCTGATATAGTTGTATAGATAGTATAGATCTGATACAGTGTATAGGATATACTTTGTAATAGCTTTGAAAAGTGCGTTTATAAAGTACAAGAATGATATGATCAATAAAATTGACATATTCTACACATTCATTATTTGTTATTGCACTATTTACTTTGTTGTAATTATTTAAGTTTTGGCATCATCAAAAAGGGGAAAATTATTAGGAAAATTTATGTTTAGATTTTGATGATACTATGTAAAACTTAGAATAGGAAGTTGGCGACCCATTTTCTTTGTAATTCAACTTGTAATAAATAGGGTTGTATGAGCCGAGTTGAGTCGGCTAAGTTGAAGGATACAAGAGTTGATCAAGATTGAAGAGAAGACCTAGCCGTGTGTTAGTTGTGTGAAGCCAAGTGAAGGATTAGTCAAGTGACGAAAAAGTTGTTTCAATCATCGACACTAAGTCATTCCATAATGATTGGAATCGAATATCAAAGAGGTATGCAGCAGATAAGACTTGAAGAAAGCTAAGAGAGATCCGTTGTCAACACAAGTCAAGGTTTTGCTAGAAACGGACATGTGTCAGTCTGCAAAATAAAGTTGTTTTTCTTTGAAAGAGTGCAAAAAGCAAGGAAACAATGGGATGTACCGAAAACCTTCGAGAGATCAAGGAAAGGTTCCAGCGCATTGAACTCATGGCACGATCCTCATTAATGTTGCAAGGACAAGACATGCCAACAACTGCGAGTGAGATTTGAAATACATGTCTATCTCTTCAACGGACATATTTTTCAAATTTGCATTATAAAAAACGAGGAAGCAATCGATAGAAGGTTACCGAGTTCATTACAAGCATACATTCAAGCAAGAAAAAAACCTGCAAATACTCTCAAGCTTTCAAATACATCCTCAAGCCTAAATTCAAAGGAACTCAATCCAACACACTCAGTGAAGGAAAGATTACTTCATCCAGTTGAAGAGAAAATTGGTTTGAAGAACAAAAGGGGTCTACTTTCTAAGGTTAAAGGAGAAGTAGAAAGGTTCAAGTTCGAACCGAAGCTTTGGGCTCATTGTTAGACCGCGTGTGATCAATTCCAAGAGTTCGAGGAGTCAAGTAGCAAAACAGTTGTTTTGTGAAGAAGCTGAGTCCGAGGAACAGCCAACTGTGTGATCAAGGCTGACTCGGACTGTAGACTGCTTTGCAAGATCTGTTACTTAGTGGATTCCACCAGGAGTTGGAGAAGAGTGGATTAGAGGATATACCCCATCCTCGAACCACTATAAAATTATTTGTGTCGTATTTACTTACAAAGACTTTAATTTCTTGCATATCTTTTATATTTGTTGTTAAGTTATAATTGTTGAACTCAAGTGATAATAATCATTGCTAAAAAAAAGTGTTGGAAAACAAGTTTAAAAACAACAAGGGTGAAAAGTTTTCCGTTAAACAAAAAACCAAATCAATCTGTTAAGTTAAGTGTTAGGCGATACCAAATGAGTTATACTATCAACAAATCAAGTCAGTCTGGTAGGACCGGGTAACTTTGCTTTGAGTAAGCCAACCTAGCCGTCCCTCAGGACTAAGGTGATTTGTGGTAACTCTGAAAATATTTAAAAGAACTAAATCAAAATTTTGGTAAGGTCCCTTGGGTCCTACAAAATTCATATAACTATTAGATAAATGTACATGTAACAGTACAAAATAGAGGCCTTACAGATATACACCAAGTGCATCGCACGAGTAAAAGATTAGTAAAAAATAACACATGAACATAAATAGAGTATAGATAGGTAAAAGTTGAATTGAAACATCTAAACATCACAGAAACAATATATAAGTAACAAAAAAAAAATATAAACAATGTATAAACAAATAAGAAACAACACAAACAACATAGAAACTAAGACAAGAACAAAAAGTAGCCAAAAAATAGGTAAACGTAAAAATTTGCAATAAAACATAAGAATCCAAAAAAAATGTATTGATTTTTTAGTACATGACATATAGGGCACTTTCTTTGGTTTGGTATCGACATTTACGAGTTACCAAATTAGTACTCAAAATAAATTTTTAGTATACTTATTTAAGTTATAAAATCAATTACAATTTTAATTAATTTAATTAATAAAAAATAAAAGAAGTTTCTAAAAATATTAGTGAATTTTTAGAAAAAATAAAATTAATTACATTAAGTTAGTAAATGAATAAACATAAATAAAAATTTAATTAATCAAAAATAAAAATTAGTTTATTTAACTAATTTTAAAAAATAAAATGAAAATTAAATAATTTAAAAATTAAAATTCAGATAGTAAATAAGAAAACAATAGCAATTTTTTTATTAATTTGTTAATTTTTAATTAGTTTTTTAATCATATTTGAAAAAAATAATTAATTTATTTTATTTTATTTTTACAATTATGAATTTAATAATTTAATTTAAATAATAATAAGTTATTTTTTAATTAAATTTATTTTTAAATTTAATAATTCTAATTAAAACTTAATTTTTTAACAAAAATTAAAAAAAATTGAAGGCATTTTCGTCCTTAAAAGTGAATAGGTACCAATTTATTAAAAAAAAAATGTGAAGTATAGGTACTAAATTGGTGACTAGGAAGTGTCGGGCACCAAACCAACAAAATGTCTATAGATCGTACTAAAAATCAATAATCCAAAAAAAAACGGGAGCATAAAAATATCCATAAAATACCCCGGGCGTAAAGCAGTGTCATTTTACCCCGAATTTCCTGAATTTCTCTAAATTTTTTTACTCAAACACAAACCTGTTAATAACTTAATATATATTCAATGTCATGGAGATTCGCCCAAACCAATTGGACCAATAAGAATCAAAGGAAAAATTAATCCTCCAAACTATACGCGATTTTTTACATTGTCCCCTAAACTAAATTTTTTTCTACGTAACCCCTCAACTACATGAAAATTTCTACGGTCCCATCTCTCCTCCTGCCGCCGATGGAATATTCCGATCGATTAGTCGAATCGACGTGGTGAAAGAGATGGGACTCGTAGAATTTTTTCGTGTAGTTGATGGGTTAAGTAGAAAAAAAATAGTTTAGGGGGTCATGTGAAAATCATGCATAGTTAGTGGGGTATATTAAAATTTCCTCTAGTAGTTAAATCAACTTTAAAATTTCATTTAATTCTTCCTCAATTTTAGATTTACTAGCTTACCAGGTTCGACTTTTCCCCCGTATGCACATCAAATTGTAAATTATGTGTGCCTATAATATGTATGCATGCTTATATAATATGTTATAATTTCATTGATTTTGTCAAAATGGTGTTTCGATTTGTTGTGTTCTTGATTAGGGATGGCCCGATCCGCCGCGGGCACGGGCGAGTCAGTCGACCCCTCCTACCCCACATTAAATTTAAACCTACCCCACAGTAAATTTAAATAGAAAAAATGAATAAATTTTTTTATTTTTAATATACTTATAAATATTCTTTACAAAAATTATTAAATATATTAAAAACATAGACGGGGCGAGACGGCGGATAAGGCAGTTTACTCGCGGACAAGGCAATTATTAAATATATTAGAAACATGGGCCCGTCTGTTGATAAAGGCCCAATGTAACAACTAGTGTGCCTCATAAAATAGGCCCAATGTAACAATTAGCGTCACTGATGTTGATCTTATATTTGCATTTCAAATGAATGTTAGGGTGACCAAATAGAATCGAAACGAGTTCAAAATTGAAATTGGAATTGCCGTTAACGGTTCCAATTATGGTTTTTCTATGTCAAAAACCATGGAATTGTTGGTTCGGACCGACAGGAGAACGGGGTGGAACCAGCGGTTAAAAACGTTGGTTTCAAGGTTAAAACCGCCGATATTTATTTTTTTTTTGGTAAAAATATGTTAGGAGAAAAAAGTTAAATGTTATATTTTGATGTTTTTTTATTTGTAACCGCATGCATGAGACACGTCTTAAACCAAATATTGTAAAAAAAGCTACATGGACTTTGATTGATCTATACTCTAAGTGGATATTGTTGGAATTTGGTGTATAAAATGAGTGTTGACCGATTTTGACCAAATAATTAAGTGGTTTCCATTAGTGAAAATGGTATTAAATTATTTGTAAAAATTCTACTAAGAGAGTAGATGAGAATAAATTTGAAATTTCTCATAACCAATTCCGGGTGAATGAGAAATTAATGCTAGAAATTAGCCATTTAATACAAGAAAATAGTATGGAAAATGGGAAATGTGGGGAAGGAGAAATGCTCCATCCCACATAGAATAAAGAGGCAAAGTTTGAACATTTAATATATTCCAAGTTGGACTTATGGGTTTGGCCCTTGGGGGCACCCAAGTTTTTAAAGGGTGAGGACATATATCTTGTAGGTTTGGTTCAAAGCACACGCACGCACGTGCCGGCCGACTCGGCCGGGCCGTAAGCTTGGCCCTTATTCTTTTTGGACCAAAAACCTTTAAAATAAATAATTAATTAATTTTTTGTAATTAATTAATTAGGATTTCAACAAGGAAGTACGCACCCGAAGAACGGGTGGGACGCACGGGTCGCGTCAATCGGTCTGTTCGCATCCGAAAGACGGGTTGGCGCCGGGTCGTCGTGCGTCGGCCGTACCTTTGCGCATCCAGCGCCGGGCCGTGCGCCAAGTCGTCGTCGATCGGCCTATATTATTCGACCTGTTGATTGAATGTATACGAAAATAATCGAGAGACTAAAATCGTTCATTGCATTCGCATATTGACTCATTTTCCTCCTTTTTAGCTTGAAAGTCGAAACTCTTGTTGTCATTGTAGTTCCTGTTTTGCTAGTCGCTAACCGGAACAAAGAAAAAGTCATTGTATCTTAGAGACGAACGCCTCAACCGTAAGCACTCGTATACGGGCGTCTTTTCGTCTTGCGGAGACCGAATTTAATTCGGACCTCGACTTAACCATACACTTCATAGACTTAGTCATTTTCTTTCGAAACAGAAACCAACTTTATTTTTCCCAACAGATACATGGTCAACTTAATATTATTATTAATATTAAGTCCAAAAAATTAATATTATTATGAATACTAAGTCCAATTCCTTTTCTATTTTTTTGTAACCGAAATTGAGAATATATTTTTTTTTAAAAATAAAATTCAAAAATTATCAAAAGAAAAAAAAATGGTTCAAGTTAAATCGGAACCGTTGAGGAACTGGGTTTCGGTTTAGAACCAAAACCGAGAAAAAGGTTCTGGTTCTGGTTCCTCATTTTGGAGGAACCGAAACCTACAGAGGTTTTGGGACCAAAATCGGCGGTTGCGAAACCGTGATCACCCAACTTTAAAGTGTAAATACAATGTTAATGTCATAAGCACATGTCACTACGTGAATATCAAAAATTATTCGAGGCATGAACAAATGTCTGGTGAGAAATAAAGTAGGCTAAACGAATTATTTACGCATCATAAATCTTTAAATGGGCTATAATGAAAATATTACATGGAAATTTAATCTTGGTTTTGCAAGACAAATATTGGGAACTAAGTAGGAATGGCAAAATGACCCCACGCCCTAATGGGTACCAGCCCCGCTTCGCTCCGTTTGGGGTGCCCCGTCCTGTAACCCGAGGCAGAGCGGGACAGGTCTAGATATCACTTCCGTCATGTAGGTATCTGCCCTGCCCTGTGTAGTATTTTTATTTTTTATATATTTTTTATATATTTTATATGTATATTATATAATATAATGTAGGTTTTATGTACTTATATATATGACAATTTTTATAAATAATATGCTTTTATAATACAAAATATAAGATAAAAACATATTAATAATATAAAATACAAGATAAAACATTAAAATAATCAAATCATATTTGGAACAGTCGATCGATCGACTTGCGACTCATGACAAGTTGACCCGCCCGTCTCCGTGGGGTGAACGAGGTGGGTCCGTGTACCGAGATACCCGCCCGCTCCATTCTCATCCCTAGAACTCGAGAATAACTTTGCAATGAATTCGGCCGATGTTATGAATATTTTGAGGCATTGACGGACTATAGTTCGACTTCTTATATCTTAAAATCATTCTTTTAGAAAATGTAAATGTTTACAAGTTGAGCAAAAATGATTTCGTTTCGTAATACTCCATCTTGTCCCAAATATATAGTTCACTATTCTTTTTGGGATGTACCAAATATATAGTCCAGGTTTCCATATTTAATAGTATTTTTCCATTTTTTTACTATTATAACTCTATTTAATATGCATTACGTAATTTTACACTATTCATTAAATATGGGCAAATCAAGTAATTGTTTTGTATATTTGTAATTTCTAATATTTTTCTTAATTTATTTGAAAATTCCAACTAGACTATATAGGAACAGATGGAGTATTACATATGATGATATTAAAATTTTACGTTCTCACATTATTACATACCTCCAACCGTTTTATTCACCTCGATAGTAAACCAAAGTGGAAAAATTTTCCCACAAATTAAAAGTGATAGATAAGTCCTTTTAATTATATGGTGTTTATTGTTTAATTGCTTATTTGAGATTCATTTCGAATATTCCCAAGTAGCTAGTTTGTAGATTAATGTTTTTTTTTAGAGTGAAAAAGAAAAGCGATCGTTAAATTTCATACTCTTTTTTTCATTGAAATAATTTTATACTATCTAAGTAATATTTGAATGAACTTGTAATTGAACGTGTATTATATGTATGTATGTCATAAAGATCAAATGATAAAAACGATTGTTTAAATGATAATATTCCCTTTAAAACTCTGAATTTTGTCTTGGAAAACTCTATCTCCTAGTCAAGGAACCTAAACTAAATGAGCACAAGAAGGATAGCCCTTGGAATTGAAGGCATTAATGGTGGCTTTTGTTTTCAAGTGGAAGACCAAAAACATAATACATAAATGTAATCATGTTTTTTTTTAATAAATGTAATCATGTTTTAAATCAATATACTACATAAACAAATCACGACTTGGTCTAATGTTGTTCTAGAAATGTATTTTGTTTTGGGTTACTATTGTGGAAACTCTATTGGTTTTGATTACTATGCTAAATACTTAATTTAAGTGTAAGCCAAGTTCAAATATTATCCAGAACAACGTTGCTAGGATGGCAAACATGTTTGGTTCCAGGCATAATAATTAGGGATAATTATAAAATGCTTTCTAATGTAGTAATGTTCGGCAAATTACAAAAAAAAAAAAAATGAGAGAGAGATAGAGAGAGAAATTTTTGAAAATTACAAAAAAACATCTTGAGGTTTGATTGTGACTTAAATTTAAGAGGGTAACTGTAATAGTTTGATAAACGTAAGGGGAGCTTTTGAAATATTTTTTATATATAAATGTGGAAAATGTTGGACGGACCAAATCTAAGGAGAGTTATTGTAATTTTTAAAAATCTGTGGGTTTTTTTTTTGTAATTAGCACACGAACTTCGGGGAGTTCTGTAATTATATATCCCTAATAATTAATTTAGTATTTGAGAGTAACTTATTAGTTTTCAAAGTTCCTCATTAATCTGATATTTGAGGTTGTTTGGGAAATTTTGATAATATCTTGCTTACATAACAAAATTAGTATTTTTAAAATGGCTATTAATAATTTGAGAATATATCAATACAAAATACATAATTATTTAACTGAATTAGAAATATTATGCGTGAAAAAATTATTGATAAAAATTAGACTATCAATTAAACTTATATTTATGTACTACGAAATAGAAAAACAAATTATTAGTGTGTATTATCTCTATTTATTTTAGTTTAATTAAAATAGAAATAAAGTTCAAATACAAATTAAAAACTCTTGAGAAGTTTCTCATATTATTATTTATAAAAGACATATGCGAATTCTTAACATATTCAGAAATTAAGTTTCTTTTATAAAAAAACAAAAAGAAATTGTAGAGTTTTATTACTACTAATGATTCTAACTAGAATTGACAAATGGTAATGATTCCTGAGTGTCCGAACGTAAAAGTTGCACAGCAGTCAAAGAAGGTTGGTTATGTGAGATGTGACCATCGAATATATCCACACTTTTTCGTGGAATACTAGAATCGAACGCTCTTTAAACTCCCCTAGTTTAGCCTTGAAATATCCCTTGGCCAAAAGCTTGGGACAAAAATAAACAATAAAATAATTATATATATTTAGTTATAGACACACATAAAGCAATAATACTATATACTGAGACCAGGGGCGGCCCTGGGACGGTCGAGGTGGTGCTGCCGCACAGGGGCCACCACCGACAAGGGATTCCGAGAGTTTTTTCCTTTTTATTGTATATATATATATATATATATATCTATGTTAGATAGTATAAAGCTTGAACTAACTTAACCGAGAGTCGTTTGGCATTTGTGCTGCTTGCAGGTCAAAGATCGAAACAAGATAAAAGCGAAGGATGACTTTGTTATTTTTCCCTTTCCCTTTAACTGGTTTTTTTTTTTATTTTTCTTTTGCTTCCCTTTCTCTTAACTGCTTTTTTATTATTTTCTTTTTTGCAAAACCGGAAAACGTAATTGAAGAAAATTAAAGGCCTTGTATGGCTATGTTTCTATGGACCATTTCTAATTTCTAGTGTTGAAAAATGAATTTTGAGAATTTATTGGTTTTCGTGTGAAAATTGGAAATATGTTTGGATGAGTGAATGAAAATGAGTTTTATGTAGGTTTGGAAATGAGATTGTGTTTGGTTGGGTAGTTTTGAATTATTATTTTATATATATAATAATTTGAAAAGTTTATAGTGGTTGAATATTTTAATTGAAAAAATAATATTATATTTGTAAGATTGTAGGGTGGTAGGTCCCATTAGGTAGAAATAATTAAAAAATAATAATATTTTAAGTGGATATAGTTGGTAATGATGGGTCCCATATGTATAAATGGATGAAAAGATGAGAATAGTGATTGATGAGTGATGTAGGATAGAGTATAGGGTTGAGAATTGAAATTATAGGTTTGAGATTTAGTTTTATGTGAAAATGGAATGTGAAAATGATGATTTCCATTGAAAAATTTGTAAACAAAACATGATTCCAGTTTTATGAATAGTTGGAAATTGGAAATTGGTTGTTGGAAACATAAATAAACAAGGCCTTGAGTTTTAAGCCTCATTCTTCCGTCCTTCCTCTATATTAGTAGTTTTTTTCTATTGTAAATTATATTGAATGATCTTTTCTATAATTTATTTTAATAAGATCGAAATGTTAAAGTTTTTTTTTGGACAAGAGTGAAATGTTAAAGTTAGATTATGATATTTTTGTTATTACTTGTTTTATTGTACATGTTAAATCAATGAAATTACATTTATAACATTGATTTTGTTATTTTTAATTTTTTATATAAACACAATGGCCCTTTTTTTTACTTTCGCTCTAGGCCCCTAAAAACTTAGGACCGGCTCTGACTGAGACCGAGACAAGGGTGGTTGGCGGCATACATCGCGTTCTTCAAATATTTGACCTCCTAGAAAATTAAAAATATCTCTATCTATTGTTTAATGAAAATATCGCCCCCTAAATTCTTATTTTCTGGTTCTGTCATCCACCAATGTGATGGGGATAAGATTTAAAAATATTTTATTATTTATTAGGATTAGTTTTAGGAGATTATTCTATTATCTTTTAAAAGTTTTCAATAGTTAGGAGTTTTATTGTTGTAGGAGTTTAATCCCATAAATATTTGTTTTGTTATTATTTTTAGGGTGGTTGAATATTATTACGTTTCATATAGAATCAACGCACAATATTATCTCAATGCTTTATTCTTATTAATACGTAGTTTTATTACGTTTCATATAGAATTAACGTACGAGGTGAGTTTATATCTTTGTTCACGCTTTTGACTGCATCAGTTGGTATCTAGAGACCGACTACGATCCTTAATATGTCATCTCGACACCACTGGATTTTGAAGCTACGAACAATGACACTACTCAGTTTGTTATATCGACTTGCCGACAAAATAATTCTATATCGTGTGCACCTGTTCAAGAAATCAAGAAACATATTGAAAAATGATTTCTTGGTGGTTGTGAGTTTGCCTATGAAATTATGTCCATCCATTTCACCCGTTGGAAACCTATTCCACGGACATTGATGTTTTATTCTCTAGTGACATTGAATATAGTGGTGGATATAATGGATCACCAATTTTTGATGAGGAATATGAAGATCTCATTCCAGATATTGGTTATGAAAAACTTCTGCAATTTAACGAGAATGGTGACTATGATAGTCCACCAATCTTCGATGAAGAGGAATATAGTGGTTATAATGACTTTTCAAATTTAGATGAAGAAATTGAGGATATTGATTCATTGATGGGAAGTAGATATTATCTTCCTCCACCAGAGATTGAAGATATTGTTGATGTCTCACCCTTCCAACAATTTTAATATCCCATCATAGAATACAATATTATTCATTAAGAATAGATTATTGATTCCCTTGACAAAATTGACAAAATCTGCAAAGAAGCTTGTTGGTGTCCCCATTGATGAAAAATATATTTTGCAAAGTCGATATCATACTATATTGGTATTGGTGATTACCAGATAATGGATGATGGTTTTCTCGATAACAACTGGATTTCTTTATTCTTGATCCAACTCAAATAAATGATAATATTCACCGTATTTTTCATCTCGTCTTCCTCGCGCTCCTCCATAGTTTGATAATTATTATAGTAATCTCCCTTCCGATTCGAGGATGAATCATCTCGACCCCGGGGAGAATGATAGAGGTGTAAGTCAAGCGGCTACGATAATCTAGAGGGGAGGTGAATAGATTATCTCCATTTTCTCGATTATGCCCTCTTTTTCGAATCAAACAAGCCAAGACAAGAATGAAGGTGCGGGAAGTAAATAACACGCTTCGATTTATAGAGGTTCAAGCCACCTAGGGCCTAATCCTCTACCACCCCAAAGATATCTCGGGATGGATTTCAAAAGGAAAAAGATTTTATTAATTACCACAATTAATACAACAACACCTTACAACATCTCTTTGGAGATTACCACAATCTCCTTGAAGATTACCACAATCTTCAATAAAGACCTTGTGAAGATTACCATAATCTTCCACCTTGAAGAATACCAAATTCTTCAACACCTCAAAGAGCACCAAACTCTTCAACAAGAAGATTACCACAATCTTCTTACACCTAACACCTAGATCACCCAAGTGTGCTCTTACCACAAGAACAACAAGAAGGATATCTTATTTTGGATGATCGACAAAATTCAAGATTATAACTCGATAATGATAATACAAATATTGAGTGCAAGTGTAATCAAGAAATAAAGCCTAGACCTCAAAACGTGAAAGTGTAAGACTTTAGGCTATTACAACAAGAATATAGACAATGAAAGAACAAGTATTTGCTTTGAGTATATCTTGTTGTGTAGTATCTCAAATTTATTGTCTTGTTGCTCCAAAACTTCCTCTATTTATAGGAGATGATTGATCATGGATAGAATCCTCTTGGGGATTGGAAATCTACAGAAAAATATAATTAAAATCAAGAATATAGCTGTTAGAAATCAATCTCACAAACTAAGGAAGAACTGTCTACTGTCAACGGCTAGAATTTTGCTGTCAAAATGGTAGGGCGACCGGTCGCGTAGAAATAGACGTTGAAAGAAGAATTCACATTTTAACACAGGCGACCCGGTTGGGGGTCCGATTGGTCAACCCTGTGTTGGGTCAGTTGGGCATGTAAAAAAACAATACAGGGAGATAGCAATCATCCTGGCACCGGGCAACCCCGGGTCGGCCGGTCGACCACACCGGTCGACGTCCAGGTCGACCTATTGCCAGATTCTTCCATCCGGTATTCTATTCCAAAACTCATATTCAGGTACGGGTTGCCCTATAGGGCGACCGGTACAACACGAGACAGAAGTGTTATCCAATTTTTATCAAAAATAAACTTCAAGAAATACTTGAAAAAATAGTAAAAATATTTTAAATCGATCGGGAGTATTTGGACAACATTTTGAAACATTGTTTTGGTGTAAAAACACTTTAAAACAAAATCATCAAAATCATGATAAAAACATTTATCAAACAATCTCCACATTTTTATGATTACAAACCAAAACAATTTTAAGAAATTTTAAGCGGTCGATTTTTAAAGCAAAACGAATTTTCCGGTAAAAGATAACTAGCCGTTTGAAGCAACAGATTTTCAAATAAAATAGCCACAATAAAAGGAGCAAATATTTTCAAAATATTTTATCAAAAGCTCCCCTATCAACATGCACATCAAGATAAGTAAATAAGCAACCATACAAAAGCTATAAAAGCTCCAAATTTTACAATGTAAACAAAAGAATCGGGAGCTTAGAAGCTCCCCTATCAAAAACAATCATTAAACAAGTATTACAAGTCTAAGATATACCCAATGGACTAGTTTATATCCATAGCTTTTGGCTTTAAAGAGCCATAGGTTATAGCTTCTATTTTGAGCTTATTTTAGCTTTTTTGAGCTAATGAGCTTATAACATGTTTCTCCCCCTTTAGAATCATCAAAAAGAATGTTTGCACGATAAAAACATCATATTATCATATCAAAGTGCGTGATTTAACCGATTTATAGAGCTATTGATCATTAAGCTTAAAATTCCAAAAGCTAAGGGAATAGTTGATCAAATGACTTGTAAAAGCTCGTTTGATTTGCAAAACATGATCTCTCGTAAATATATGAGCCTTTTAAAATCGAGAGAATCATGTGGGTGATGAATTTTTCTTTGAAACATTTTATCGAACACTTGCGGGCGTCAAATAATAAAGAAGATGTATATAGCCCTTTGTAAAAAAACCAAGCCAAAGTTTTTCATCACCAAATGCAATAATACATCATTCAACAATCATCATATACATCACACCAATATCATCACAATATCAAAATATGAGCAAACTCTCGAGGTTCAACCCATTGAGATAAGGAAAGGAATAATCTTACCAAAAGAGATAGACAAGCAATATGATATCAAAATTACTTATGCCATATATGCCCAAGTAATATCAAGAAGTACTACCATCCATCCAAGCAAGATACCATTCAACCATACTTAAGCACTTTACTCCCCTTTTGAAAACAACAACAATTCATTAGTGCAATAGAGATATACGAAGAGCCATAAAAACACCAAAAATATGTGATACAACAAAATCATAGTAAAATATGCAAAGACAATTTGAAAAAGCACGGGTAGTGACATCAATCCTCATCCGAGGAAAAGAAAATTGCGGGGAGAAGCTTCTTGATGAATTTCTTAAGTTTCCCCATTTTGCTCTTCATTTTCGCATTTTCTTCCTTCACTTCTTGAGCTCTTTTCTAAGAGATGCAACATCTCAAAATGTTTCCCTTTCCACTTTTTCCATTCTATCTTTGAGACTCAAATCCTCAACATCCGGTTCAAAAGATCACCTTCTCCATCGTCTCCTTCATTATTGTGCCCTTCTTCATCTCCCACATTTTCTTCTTCCCTATCTTCTTGTTCCCCATCATTATCACCTCTTCCTACAATATTTTCAACCTCTATGTCATCAAAGAAATCATCCCAAGGTTGTCGCGGATTTCGAGCACATCCTAGCGGCTCTAGTGGGAACACGAGGTAATGTTCGTCTCATTCTTACCATTTGTAGTATATTGTCATTATCAAAATAATGATGACGAATTTCAGTGTTCATCTCATTTTTCGGTAGCCCGATAGAAATAGAAGTCGACAAATCAAGTTCCCAGTGTATATTGCTTCCTAGTAAACTTTCTTGATTCGGTCAAACAATACACAAATATGGCCGCATAATTGACCCTTTCGCCCCGGATGATCTTATAAGTGAGAAATAGTTCGAGATTACTAGGAAGTTTCACTTCTTTACCACATACGCAATAAGAGCATATAATAGACACAATTGGTAATTCGGCGGCATTGCCGAATAAGTTTCCTCCTAAAACTTCCAAAAATGTTTTCACTTCATCTAGTAAAACACCAAGAATATCATCATTCCAATGTGCACAATCCACATTAACAACTCCATCATTAGGCACATTAAAATGATTACAAATGTCGGCATATGTCCAAGCAAAATGTCTACCATTAACAAAAGTGTGAAGTTCCAAAGGTCCATATCTTTAAAGATCGACAATCCACATGTTTGCATAAAATAGTTTAATGAGTTTATCATCATAATGTAAATTTGGATTATCCCAAAGTGTCACCCATCCTTGAATTTCAAAAATGCTCTAATATCCGGATATTCATCATGAAATGTCGAAAATCGAACAATACGAGTACAAGCAATTTTCTTATCATTCACTTCAACATTTTCATAATGCTCCTCCGCAAGTTTATTCAAAAATCGAAACCTATTTGCTCTAGAAGGAGGCTTAGAAAGAAGTGACAACTTACTAGAGTCCCAATGAATATTCGATGTTGAAATCCCTACTCTCAATTCAATAATCTCCCGCTCCGTAAGTTTCGATTTTGATTCTCTCTTTGTGGAACATCATCATGTTGGGGGTTAGAAGAAGATTCTCCCCTTTGCTTCCTTCTTCTCTTTTGAGGATTTTGTCCGGTAAATTGACGGGGTGCCATGAAAACAAGATGAAATGGGTGATATAAACTCAAAGATTGAAACAACTTGAGAGATAATTAGAGGTTTTGAGAAAATTTTGGAGAGAAAAAGTACTAGGGTTCACTTTTTAGAGAAGAAAATAAGAGAATGAAACAGACCCTGTTTTTATAAAAACTCTCTGCCCGCTGTCTTACCCGGTCGACCGGTCGACGGGGTGGTCGACCACTTTGTCGACCGGTACCTGTTCTGGATACCAGTTTGTCCGAAAAAAAACTTTTAAAATGCAAATCGAATCCCAAATGTTTTAAAAAAAACGTGCAAAAGTGCAAACATGGAATATATACAATATGTACGAGCCAAAAAGATTTAAGAGACTCGATTAAAACACGATTTTGAATAGTGCCCTTTTAAAAAAAATCGACAAATCCATTTGATGGCACTTAAGAGATTCTTTGAAGTATCTTGAAAAACAAGCACATGATTATACGACATGAAGGATATCGAGTTCGAAAAATAATACGAGTGAACGTGCCTCGATAGTTTAAGCATATCTTGATGAAGATGAAGATATATATATATATATATATCCTACACAATTCTCAAACAATTCTTGCACAAAATATAATGGTAAAAGTGTAGGTTATAGCAAAGAGATGTTACAAGTGTGCTTATGCTATATAAATCCATAAGAGATAATAAAACATATTAGACTTAGTAAATGCACAAGAGTTTTAAAAACATCATGCGAGGTCTCCTTTTCAAAAGATTTTAAAATTACAAATATTTATTGAAGACCTTAATTTAAAAATAAATATTTGAAAACTCATTTTGACAATTAAGGCACAAATAAAAACATGCATAATAACAAAATAAAATGCATATTTGAATAGAGAGATACAATTTTACCAATTACGCCATTTCCAGGGTTGTGTCTTTCCCATTGTTGATGATATCTTCTCTTTTGTTGATAATAGCTTATCCAATTGCTCAATTTCCAAGGATTGTGTCCTTCCCATTGTTGATAGTGTCTTCTCTTGGAAATTCATTTTGATGTTGTCTTCTCCTTTTATCAAATGAAACAATCATTTGATGTCATCTTGGCGGTATGGATTTTCTTTGATTGTCATTTTGCCGGGTACGTAATATGACATTGTTTTGTGGTACCCTCAAGCGTTTGGGTCCTTTGGGATTAGCTTTGAGACTTTTGGGTCTCCAACAATAATTAGAGCTATTTCTAGCCCGACAAGTATTTACCGTATGACTTTTTTTACCACAATAAAAACAAGTAATAATTTTAGGAGCATAATGACCAACATGCTTAGAGACTTGATTCTTCTTCATATGATTAACAACATTAGGCTTATGATCAAGTCCTAGTTTCAAGTTGTCACAACTATGAACATCAACAATTTTGGTCATTTTATTGGTACTCAAGTTGAATTTTAATAAATTATTTTTCATGCAATTAATATCCTCAATAAGAGTGCTATTTTCCTTTTCAAGTATTCTAACCTTATCAAGTATGGTGGTGTGAGCACATGAAAGTGATTCATAAGAGAAAAATAAATTATCCTTATCATTTTTCAAAACATGGAATTCCAAATTTTTGTATTTAACAAGCAAGCTTTGGAATTCATTTAGAAGCTCATCAAAATCATTTTGCAAGTCACTATAATCATTTTATAATTCATTATCATAAGAAATAGAAGGTTTAAAACGTACCTCATTTTCTTCTTCGATGCCCATAAGACATTGTTCGACTTCTTCATCGTCGGAGGTTGTAAGAAGCTCATCCCATGTTGGATTTGACGTTGTATCCAATTGAGAAGTAGATTCTTTTGAGTAGCTCCTTTCATTTGCATATACTTCTTCTAGTTTTCTCCATACTTCATGTGCCGATCGAATTCCTACAATATGATCATATTCCGAAATGGTAAGTGAACAATAAATAATATTAAGAGCTTTACCGTTTAAGGAGATGATTTTCTTCTCTTCATCATTGAGCTCCTTGAGGACTTTGGAGGTGTGAGGTGTGCCTTTCGTCGGGATGGAATCTTCATTCATGACCGTGTTCCAAATATTGACCCGCAACTTTGTAAATAGCATTCTATTCTTTCTTTCCAAAATGTATAATTTTTGGAATCGAATAGTGGTGGCTTGTTGGTGGAGGCGCCGGTAAGGTAGACTTCATTCGTAGCCAATGATTGTTCCTCTTTACTCGCGATGTGAAACGAGCTTGCCAAAGAGTTTGGCTCGATACCACTTGTAAGTCCAAGCGCTACGATAATCTAGAGGGGGTGAATAGATTATCTCTATTTTCTCGATTATGCCCTCTTTTTCGAATCAAACAAGCCAAGACAAGAATGAATGTGCGGGAAGTAAATAACACGCGTCGATTTATAGAGGTTCAACCACATAGGGCCTAATCATCTACCACCCCAAAGATATCTCGGGATGGATTTCAAAAAGAAAAAGATTTTATTAATTACAACAATTAATACAACAACACCTTACAACACCTCTTTGGAGATTACCACAATCTTCAACGGCACCTTGTGAAGATTACCACAATCTTCCACCTTGAAGAATACCAAATTCTTCAACACCTCAAAGAGCACCAAACTCTTCAACAAGAAGATTACCACAATCTTCTTACACCTAACACTTAGATCACCCAAGTGTGCTCTTACCACAAGAACAACAACAAGGATATCTTGTTTTGGATGATGGACAAAATTCAATATTACAACTCGATAATGATAATACAAATATTGAGTGCAAGTGTAATCAAGAAATAAATCCTAGACCTCAAGATGTGAAAGTGTAAGACTTTAGGCTATTATAGACAATGAAAGAACAAGTATTTGCTTTGAGTGTATCTTGTTGTGTTGTATCTCAATTTATTGTCTTGTTGCTCCAAAACTTCCTCTATTTATAGGAGATGATTGATCATGGATAGGCTCCTCTTGGGGATTGAAAATATACTGAAAAAATACAATTAAAATCAAGAATATAGCTGTTAGAAATCAATCCCACAAATTAAGGAAGAATCGTCTCTTTGTCAACGGCTAGAATTTTGTTGTCAAACGATGATAGGGCGGCCGTCGCGTAGAAATAGATGTTGAAAGAAGAATTCACATTTTAACACAGGCGACCGATCGAAGGGGGTCCGACCGGTCGACCCTGTGTTGGACCGGTTGGACACGTAAAAAAACAATACAAGGAGATAGCACAGTCGACCGGTCAACCACACCGGTCGACGTCCAGGTCGATCGGTCAACCTATTGCCAAATTCTTCCGTCTGGTTTTCTGTTCCAAAACTCATCTTCAGGTACGGGTTGCCCTATAGGGCGACCGGTCCAACACGAGACAGAAGTATTGTCCAATTTTTATCGAAAATAAACTTCAAAAAATACTCCGAAAAAATAGTAAAAGCATTTTAAATCGATCGGGAGTATTTGGACAATATTTTGAAACATTGTTTTGGTGTAAAAACACTTTAAAACAAAATCATCAAAATCATGATAAAAACATTTATCAAACAGGAGGTAATATCTAGTATATTATATTTTAAGATTTTAGAATATCTTATTTTAGATAGTGATTTGTATATTTAGGATTGTATTTTAGTTTATCTTTTAAGTTTCCTAATCAAGTTAGGAGTTTTATTATGATAGGATTTTAATTTTATAAATACTTGCTATTTTATTATTTTGAGGGAGGTTGAATTATTATTAGGCTTTGAGATTTATCTCTTTTCATTGCAATTTACGTTTCTTCGTGAAGTTTCGTATTGCTTTTGTTCGTTGTTCGTTTATTCGTAGCTTCCGCCTGCATCAGTATGAAACGTAATAATATTCTCAAATACTACCATTGATTCGCAAGAATACCGGAAAGTATTGACACAAAGCAATATAATTCTCAAAAGAACGTGTATTGCTTGGAGAGCAAATCTCAAATTTTAATAAGTATTCAACATGCCTAAAAATAATAACAAAACAAATATTTATAGGATTAAAGTCCTACAATAATAAAACTCATAACTATTGAAAACTCTTAAAAGATAATAAAATAACCTAATAAATTAATCTTAATAGATGATAAGATATCTTTAAATCTTTATCTCCATCATTCTCCCTGGGGTCGAGATGATTCGTCCTCGAATCAGAAGGGAGATCTTGACTAAAAGAAATGTCAAACCATGGAAGACGAGGTGAGTTTGTATAATTTTTCACGCTACTGCCTGCATCAATATGGAAATTAAAATAAAAAGAATAATATTTTTGATAAGGAGTAGGTCTCATGTATAACGACAGCACTGTGCGACGGAAAAAAGAATAATACTTTTTATTGTAAAAAATAATATTTTTATGGTAAAAACGAATACATATTGTCTGAAATAAGATATTACTTATTTTATCAAAAATATTACTTTTTACACTTAAAAGTTTTACATTTTTCATGGTGTGACCGTCTCTTGCAACTTTTTGCCTTTGAGAAATCGTCACCCAAAAGTTTTATGACATACACATGTCATTAAGGGATGGATTGTTTTGCTACACTTGAAACACTTAAAATCCTCTTTAAGAATGTGCTTAACTGAGCTTACAAGTTTAAAAGGTTACAAGATCGATCTCAAAAAAGTGTTTGGAAAACATTTAAAAGAAAACAGTACGATCATTTTACTTATTTTCACACTAAGATGTTTTAACAAATTCTTGTAATTTAATATTGACAATTTTAATTACAAAAATGTCATTACTAACTATTTAAAAACCCTATCGTTTTATTTTATTCAAACACTTTATCAACTTAGTTCTAAAATAAGATCGAACATATATCATATAGCATGTAAAAGCTTATAAGAGCATCCCCAAAAGACTCTTTAAATGAAAAATCCTCTTTATTTTGAAGAGTCATCTACAAAAACTCATCTCCAACAAACTCTTTATTTTAACATTTAAATTTAGAGAATGAGTTTTCACTCTCCAAATATGGAGAGCAAAAACAACTCTCTATAATTAATTGTATTATGTTTCTTGCACTTTGAATTATCTTTTTGATTGACTCTTTCTAAAAACAACACAAATTTTGCAAACTTTCACTAATTGCTTCTAATATTCCATGTGTAAAAATTAATGTTGGGAAAAGATAAAATAAATAGTCAAATACAAATAGAGTGTTGGAAATTGTCAAAAATTTCTCTTAAATTTAAAGATACTCTTTATTTGCAAGTAGAGATGTTAAACGAGCTGGTCCTACCCCCTAACCCTAGCGGACTTCGGGCTAAACGGACCTCTATCGGACTATAGTCAAAAAATTAAAAATTATATATTTAAATTTAATAAACTCGAATATACATAACATTTAAGTTAAACTATTCTTCATAAATAAAATTCATGCAAAGTTTCTAATTACATTGCATTAACAAATTTACAAAATTAAATATATTATGATCTAAATTTTGAAAATAAATAATAATAACTAAAGCTACCCAAAATTAACACTTTTTTCTTTAATTACTCATATTACTATAATTTAAAATATTCAAAATAAAATATTTAAATATAAAATTTCAAACTTGAACATATATAACATTTAAGTTTAACATTTAAAGTTAATCTTAAAAAAGTCATGCATGTTTATAATTACGTTGCATTAACAAAATTATAAAATTAGATTTAGCATCATTTAGAAATATAATTTATATCCTAAATAATCTAATAAGACTATGTGACATTTTCTTAATTCGAATAAAAATGGAAAACTAAATTAAGTAATAATAAAACAAATAAAAAAGAAGCTTTTCAAGAATTTATAGCTTGTTTAATAAAGTTAAACTTAAAGATGAGGGAGATGTGAATTTGAAAAATAAATTTACTAATAATAGTAGGTAATACAAGTAGATATAAAATATTAAGATTATATTTATTTTTAAAAAAATAAAAATAAGCGGGCTAACGCAGCTTTCTTAACCTTTAGGCTAGCCCTAACGGGCCGATTTAAATGGTCCGGGCCAAAAGACCCCGATTTAAACGGGCGAAAAATAATTCGCCCTAACCCTCTTTTTTCCTGGTTTAAACGGTGCAGCCAACCGCCGCGGCGCCTTTTAACATCTCTATTTGCGGGAGATGCTCTTTAAATATAAAGAGTCTTTAATGCTCTAACACTTTTAAATAAGTTTAGTCAAATAAATCTATATCAATTTGAAAATGTATCTAACCAGCTAATTTGAAATCAATTTTAGGACGCTCTGGTTTGCAGAAATCTTCGACAACTAAGGTAGCGATTGGATATAAATACATTCTAATTTCGTTCTGCTAGAGAATTTTTTTAACCCAAAGATGTAATTACTTATGAAAATTTCCAAAAAAGACACTATTTACTATTTTTCACTTTTTCTCTTATCAATCTAAACACTTTTTTCAAAAACATTTCTAATCACTATTACACATCCTCCCACAAATTCCACTACTTACTATCTTACACATTTCTAACTAACTACCAATTAATTATATTCAATCATGCATTATATTACTATTTTTATATTAAATCAACTTTCATCATTACTTTTAATCTCATATTCAATTACACCCTCAAAATTCATTTTTTTCTTCCAAAATATTTTTACCACTATTCTCTAGCAAAACAAAGTTTATCAAAATGACTTTTGAATTTTTAAATGAAATAATAAGCAAGTTCCAATACATCTACAAAATACAATTTTGACTGCCCGATCCGTGAAGTTGATTATTTCAAAACCAACTTTTTACACACACCAAAAAAAAAACCTCAATTGTTAAAAATAATAAAAATATATACTAAAATTTTAAAGGTTGAGCAAACTCACTACTCAACAAGCTCAGACAATAGCCACTTGTGATATTCAAATTTAGTGTGTCAATGCAGCCAAAATGTATCAAATGTGATTCCAAAAATGTTGGTCCTCACACGCTGCTTAAGTGCTTATTACGGTACTATTCAACTACTTGGACCACAATAATATTGTCAATTCTTTCCAACTTCGTAATAATTTTTGTATTCCAATGGTCCATGGTGGTGATTGTCTTGAATTCATATTTATGTGTATACATCAATTTGTATACAACACGCATGAGCTTCTCATCTTTTGACTACTTAGTATGGTATATTATTTCATGGCGCAAGCTTGAATACCTATATATGAAACAAAAAAAAAAATTGTTTCTATTTGATTTAGGATTGTATTCAATTGCATCCGGTTCATGTGATATGATCTTGATCACTGGGAGAGGGGGCCAATCGAGCCCGACAACCACATTTTTAAAAAATATATATATACTAAGGAAAAAAATTAGTTAGGATTTATGATTTTTTTAGGATTTTTATTTAGGCCATCCATTTTTGTGTATCGCTTCACCTTTATATTTTTTCTGGTTCAACCATTGATCTTGATTTAATTTTTTTATAGTGTGAATCAACCTAGCTATAGGTTCATTGGTCTTCATTGAAGATCTTTCGATGCTTAAATTAATATGAAATCAATGCAAAGAATTTATTTAAAAAAGGCTCCAAATGACAACATCACTATGCTAGAAATAAAATTGAAAATAAAGTTTTTTTTTTTTAAATGAAAAAAGAAAGAAGTTTTGACTACATATTTATAGTTAGCGGATCATATAAGAAGCATGTTCCTCCTGACCAATGCTTAAAATATGCTCTAATCACTAATCAGAGATTATAGGACAACGATTATTTCTTTTCTTTTTCTTTTTCTTTTCAGTACTCAACAATCAAATTATTGGGTTGAGATTAGGTTTTGACCCAAATAAAAGAAACGAAACCTTTAACATGTTTGAGGATAAGGATTACTATCAATTGTATATAGGGGTGGTTTTTGAAAAAATTTATAAAAGAAACGAAACCTTTAACATGTTTAAGGATTACTATTAATTATAGGGGTGGTTTTTTGAAAATTGTAGTAAATCCCTCAACAGTCAACACTACTCTTTAGCCACTTGCCAAATATGTATAAATGGAACAAGATTTACTTTCCATAAAATATTAAGGGCATATGTTTGGATTATTTAGTAGTATCATCCATCATGTTTTGTACTTTCACAAAGTTCTAAGGTGAGCAAACCGGATATGCTAATAGCTCACGGTTCAAGCGGTCCAATCAATTTAACACAATTTCGTAATTCTTTTTTTGTTATATTATATAAAGTAATAATGTAACATATTAGTTATTATGTAATATATTTTAAATGAAATTATATAAACTAACAACTAAAAAAAATGTCTAACGTAGTTCAAAATTCAAATGTAACAATTTACTGATTTATAACACTAAGTTTCTATGAAATTAAAAAAATAAACATAAAAGGTCTTGGACCAATTCAACAATAAAGATGGTTTTTGGGGCTTAATCGGATCAATCCGACCGCACGCCCTTTGTTCAATCGGTTGAACTGGCGGTCCTGATCCAATTTTCATAAAATGGATTCTGAGTACATCAATTATACCAAATAGATAAACCTACTAAATATACAAACCAAATTAAATGCAACGATTTATATTTTTTTGGGCCAATATATTTGCTTGTAAGAATCTTGTATAGGATAATGACTGTTAGGTTTGACTGCGGACCCATATTTAATTAATAAATCTCCCATATAAATGTATAAGGAAAATTGCAAAATTGGTCATATAACTATAGGTAGTTTGCAATTTCGGTCCTATAAGTATTGAGTTTGCAAAATTGGTCCTGTAAGTTTGATTGTTTTTGCAAAATTGGTCCTCTATGTTTCATACCTAAGCAATTTAGGTCATGTAAGTTTCAAGTTGTTGCAAAATTGGTCCCCTGGGTTTATTTAATATTTTCAAAATACCAAGAATACCCTTATGATGGCTTATTTGACTAAGTGTTTTGCTCAAAATGGTATCAGAGCCAAGCTTTATTAAGAACTTTTAGTTATATTTATTATATTTATGTAATTAACAATTGGTGAGGAGAATTTTCTCCGAGAAAATGGATCTGGACAATTGTCCAAGATGTCTACCTTATAGGACACAACGGCAGATCTACGTACAAAATTGGGGTACAACTGTACCCCCAAACTGAAAAAATTCAACTATATTTTGTAGTAAAGAAAAAATTAATAATAATTTTGTACCCCTATTTTTACAAAAAGTAAAAATAGAATTAGAAAACTCAAATAAAACAATACAAATCCCCACAATAAAATTTCAAAAATTAAAAGATTGACTTAGCAACTTGAATAAATAAAACATGGCAAAAGTCAAAACCTACAAAACTAAAAATATCAAAAAACAAAAATCTAATAATATCAATAATGTTACCAAAATTGTGTTTTGTCGTATCTTGTTTTTTTAATTATTCTGATTATTTCTTTTATATATGTGTATTAATTTTTCATGTACGGTTATATAATCAACTTTTACAAAATTTTAAAAACCATTTTGTACTATAACTTTAAATAATTAACAATATTTGTATGCATATTTTTTTAAAAATCTATCGTACCCCAGTTTCAAATCTGAGTTTATCTAGATAAATTAGCTATGATGTGTTAAGGACTAAAACTGTTAATGCTCGAAAGTTATAGGACTAAAATTGCTACTCTTGTTAGAAAGATAAAGGACCAAAAATGATATTTAGCCATAAAGGGCAAAATTGTCCGCGACCAAAAATGCAACTTTAAAAGATAAAGGACTAAAATCGCAACTACCCCAAAGTTACAAGACTAAAACTGCAATTTACCCAATGTATAAAGATCACGCAAAACACACCTTACTATATATAAGAAAAAAACACACTACAAGCGTTGTTCACGCCTCCCCATATTAAATAAGTGGGATCTATATATAGAAATGAATCACTTATCAAGATTCAAGCACGTGAATTTTTAATTTACTTCGCAACTACTATCGTCCCAAATTATACAGATAATTACAAAAACATATAAAAATTGTGGTTTTTTTAAAAACAAAATCTAGAGAGATTTCAACATTATATAAATCCTTTTGAGATTTCGATTCCGTCTAAATGTAAGGAGATAATTGTAATATGTTCTATATATGTAAAGGAGTGTTTGAAATGTTTTTCGCCATGAAGTGGGTAAAATGTAAGACGAAAACAAAACTTTAAAGGGTTCCCGTAATTTTAAAACTTCTCTAGATATTTTTTGTAAATACCAAACCTCATGCTATTTTTTATGATTAACTCCAAATTATATATGGTATGGAATCATGCGGTGGCAATTTCGGACCCGACACGCAAAACCCGACACGAACCTAATACGATATTAATGGGTATGGGTTTTAGACTTCATGGGTTGGGGTCGAAATTGGGTCGAACCCAAATAACCCACCATGTAAACATGTCGGTTTTAGATCAACCTGATTAGCCCATTTAACCCGTCTAACCTGTTTGTGCATTTATAAGAAAACCGAATAAATAATTAATTGTAATAAAAAAAAAAAGCAAAACATGTCCTTTAAACTAAAATACTAAAAACTCATTCTTGATGTATGTTGTTATTATTTTGCATGTCTTTTGTATGTTGTCCTCAAAATATATGATTAGTATGTTATGCTATTTTGGTAATTATGTTGTTCCTTTTTGTTTTATCGTGAATTGTGATATTTTTTATTGATTGAATAATGTGTCACGGTGATTGATTTAAAAAAATGAGTTTATTCAGATTGAAATTATTAAATGTACATAAAAATAATTTTATTAAACGGGTTAAACAAGTCGATGCGGGTTCAAGATTCTCGACACGAATAATTAAACAGTCGGATCTCGGGTTGGCTAATTCGACCCGAACCCGTGAACCCGAATCCACGAACTCGGACCCAACCTAAATTGACAACCCTATATGGAACTATGGATCACGGTCCTCAAAAGTCGGTCTTCACGATTTTTAAGTCTAGATGGATCCGACCTGACACCCACAATTGTTAGGTGTTAAAAAGATGTGATTGTCTATCAATTTTTTTAAAATATACGCTATTCACCCGCTCTCACTTTTTCTCTAGCCTTTCCTTACACCTATCGGCTATCACATCTACCCACTTTCCAAAAAAATAAATCATTATTACATATATTCCCATTAATTTTATTATTCACTCACTCATATATTTTTAACTATCAGTCATATCCAACCATTATTTTACTTTTTCTATATCATACTATTTTGCGCCATTATATTTTCACTTCATATCTATTCACATCTCCAAAAAAATCGCATTATCCTAACAATTTTTTCATATTATTCTCTAGCAGAAAGAAAATTCCAAAATGAATATCGCTACTTAAGAATTTCAAATCTATATATAATAACAATTCCTTGAGCTTTTTTGAATAACCTCAATAGATAATGGATTTCAAATCTCTGAGCTATTTTTTGAGTTATTTTAATTTGATGGATTTCAAATCAATCTTATAAAGAGTTATTTGAAGTCCTTCCCAAAAATCCTCCATTCATATTCAAATCCTTGAAGCTTTCTTTTTCGACTCGAGTTATAATTGGAGATATCAATATAATATATATACATATATATAGGATTTGGATCATGTGAGTCCACATATCTAGGGTGAGTACGTGAGGACGAATCCTAATCGTTAGGGTCTTTTTTCAATGGCATAGATCGAATTAGATAATATTTAGTTTTTTTCTTTTTAATTGGACATTAAAGGTAGTTGTGTGATTTTGTTTTATTTGGATAAGGAAAATTTGGTTTTTTGATATTTTCTATCAACCAGTTATCTGTTAAGTCAATCCTAAATGCCTTTTGTGGAAGATCAAGTCCCTAATTTCACGTTTTCTAGTATGCAGTTGGGATACTGAATCTTTAACTTTCTTTTCTTCTTCTTCTGCAAAAAGGGCTAGTGTGTAGGTTGAAGGCGAAAACTTCCGAAAATCCACTTTGGATGGGACAATTGACATATGATTTGCTGGTTCGTGAAATTAATAGTGTCATTGTTTTTGAAGCTTCAAGTTTTCCGAGAAATGTTTGTGGTCTTGCTCGGCGGTTGAACTTTGGAGAGTTGATTATTGCCGTTTTCTGATAGACGTTGGTTGTCCAGGTTCATTTTCTTTCCTTTTTTATTGTTTTCGCATACATTTTAGGGTTTTTTTATAGCCATCATGTATTTTTGATGCCTAGGTTTTTATGTTTTGTTCGAAGTTTTCTTATTGTAAACTGCTAGCTTTTGGTTTTTCTAAGTCCGAGCCATTAGATTAGGCATTTTCGCGATGTTAATCTCGAGAATATGTTACGATTTTTTTAGTTTTTCTTTCTTTTGCTTTTGTTTTGTTAGTTTTTTGCTTACAATGTGTATATATATATATATGCATGTTGTTTTTTTATATTCGATTGTTTGTTTTGTTCATGTTGTAGTTATTAGTTCCTTCTTATATTTATTGTTTTGTCATAATACCTCACTTTACTTGGGATTTTTCATTGTTGCTTATGTATATTGCATTTGATGCTTTCTAAGTGTATAAGTCTTACTTATGAAATGTAGATGTTTATCAGTTTTTTTTTTTTTTTTTTTTTTGTTATTGTGTGAAGAGAATGGGTAAAGCTAATGGAAAAAGAAAAATTCGGGGTGAGGGTGTTAATCATAGCCGATAACCTGTTGGTGTGAAGAGGGTAAGGTGAAAGGGAATATTCTCAATCCAAAAACTAATACAAGAGCCACACCGAGTGTTTTGGTTGATGATGTTTAATCGTTGAATCCAAATCGAGAGGTTTGCGGTTGTGAATCTAGCTCAAGATGAGAAGAATGAATAAAGAGCGTCGAATTTGGAGGCGGCAAAAAGTTTGGTGTTGCGAAATAGACTTCTCGGTGGAGCGGGATGGACGAATGTTGTATTTATGTTGAAAAATATTTTGTTTTTTTATCTTCTGATAGAATTCTGAGATTTTCCTTTGCCTGATTTACATTACTTAATTTAGTAAGTATATTTGGGGATGTTGTCGGCAACAATTTTGGTGTTGAGTTAAAGTCACTGTACGGATCACTTATAATGATAGAAATATATATTTTGGATTAGTATGTATGTTTTTAATGGTTTTGACTTTTGGGAAAATATTTACAAATGGATTTGATCTAATGAATTTACCATATACATTGCATGTTTAGCACATTGTTTACACATACGTAAATATTATGTGTTGTGTATTAAGTATTATGGTTCAATTTTAGTAAATTTTGGTAATGTAAAGATATAACAATAATTAGACGAAGTTTTGGAAAAAATCATGTATTTTAAGAGGTGAATATATGCTTATTTAGTATGCATACAAAGCATAAAATACATATATAGTCTAGCATACAAAGCCCGTTTTTTTATTTGTCTGGTTTTAATTGCATACAAAGCATAATTATAATACATATATAGTTTAGCATTGTGATTATTATATAGATACTAATGTAGTTCATGTAACATATTTATAAGAAATTTATTTTATGTATATGAAGGGTTGATACTATGCATATGTAGTGTGGATATTCTCATTTGGTTAACATATGTAGTGTGGATATTCGCATTTGGTTAACATAAATAAACGTCTTTTGCACAATATAGAAATTTGGATCATGCTTTACGAAAATTATTTATACATCTCAAGAATTTGATATTATGCATAAGTAATGTGGATAGTATTATGTATTTAACATATAACACGTCTTTTATAGAGGTAGGTTTTCCATTCTTTTTATCCTGTTTAGATTGTTTTTTATTTGGGAATTGATTTGCATACAAAGCTTAGATATATACTACATAAATTATTTAAGCATGATGTTTATGTAGAGTTGCATACTTGTTTGTTGTAATGGTCAATGTTTTTATACCTGGGAATCTTGTAAATGATCCACATAAAATCTAGTTTGAAGGAAATCATGGCCAAAATTTAATAGGACAACATATTTTAAGTTCACTTCTTGCACGCCCTCTATTGTGGTTTCCAACGTCTCCACATTTTCCACAACACCTCTTTAGTTTCTTGTTTGCTCTCAAAGCATTTTTCCTTTGACTCTGTATTCGACATTTGACTCAAAAAATATTTCCTCCGGCTTGCATTCCGATATCCAATACTTTGTTGAATCATTCATATTTCGAGTCGTTGTTCGCATTTTGCTACAAGTTCTGTCATAAGAAACATAATCACTTACATAAGCAAAGTATAATGCTTAAACATGCATTGTAGTACCACATCACAAGCATAATTACATCCGTGCAAGGTATATAATAGACATGATAGTATTTAAGCATCATAATAAGATATAATAAGCAAAAATCATGGAGAAATATGCAACAAAAGATTGTTCAATGTTTGTTAAATGTTTGACGCTCTAGGAGGTAATTGTAGTTAGTAGTGATGTAATAATATTACATATGCGGGTTAGCCATTTCATTAAAAGCAATTTTATACACGAAATTATATAGATAATTATATCTTCTGGTTGGGGTTCAAATTCTCGCATTCATGCATACATTGAAATTAGAAAAGCCATACATGTATTCAAATTACACAAACCCTTGCATGCCTTTATAAGAATGGCAAATGATTTAAGTTTAATTATGCAAATTATTGAAATACAAAACACGATGCATAATCAGAATTGCTAATACCTTTCTCATTTGTATAGTAAAATGGTCTTTGAGTACTTCATCTATGTCCCTTTTTCCCCCGAAAGCTATGTTCTCTTGTTTATGTTGCAGAGCGAGGAGAGAAGACAAAAACGAGTAGGAAATGCTAGTGATGGGAAGATGATGACCGATTTATTTTTTTTGCAGGTGGGGAAGTGGTTTATCCCTAGTTCTCCTTTCCGTTTTCCCGAGATTTTGATTGGATTTGGGTTCCTATTAATTGATTGTTATCTCCCATTTATTTTGCATGTAACTGGCGCTATTTTCATGGGATAATTGAAGTGTTGATATGGACTGATTTACCCCTAGTTATTTATTAATAAGGAAACGTATAATTGGATGGATTGTTATTTTTTGGCCATTAAAAATACATGATATGTGGCTTAGATTCGTCCCTTGGACTTACTCCATGACATGTCTCTCGTATAATCGATAAGGGCAAAATACGGCCGGGCCGACTGACAGTCCGTGACATTGGGCGATCGGACCAGGCCTACGGCCCGACCGATCCAAAGAAGGCCCATAATATTGGGCTGATCTGTTAAGCATTAAGCCTTGGGCCGATCTGTGGAGGCTTGCGGTTTGGGATTGATCTAAGGCTTATGTCTTGGGCCGACCCTCCACGAGCCCATAAATAGGTGGAATGCTTACCATATTGGGCCGACCTGGTAAGGCCCAAGTATGTGGTTGTAGGGTAGTTATGAGGTCACTGTGTAAGGTCTCATTGTGTTAAGCCGACCTATTAAAGTTCCGCATGGTTAAGTCGATCTGTTATTGACCCATTGTAGTCTAACCTCAACTTCGTCGGAGAAAGAGGCCACTCGAGCCCAAGAGATGTATGAGGTATTGAGGATGCTTTGGAAATGTAAGGGGCTTCGCACAATACAAGGGGACCGACGTGTCCGATACAGTCGGGACTATGGTCTTACGGGCGTAAAATTAGGGTTTTTATGAGATCCGATCCTAATCTAATGATGACTCGACACCAAATCGAACGGAATCCCGATTTTACGGAAACCCTAATCCTAGCTAAGGTATAAAAGACCCAAGCTCAGTTCATTCTAACCTAATCTCTCATATTTTATTTGTTACATTGCTTTTTTTCTCTCTCTAGCCCTTACTTCCTTTCCAAGACACCGACTTAAGCATCGGAAAGGGTGCGCGAGCCCCCTCCGGCCCCCCCCTTTTGTGCAGGTTTTCGCGGAGGACTCCGTCTTGGAAGGTGATCGGCAGGAGAGGTCGTTTTGGGAGCAACCAATAACCCTCTCTCTCTCAATATATATATATATAGGGGGAGGATCCAATGAGACCACATATTATAGTGAGACAATGTGGACTCATCTCAACCCTCCTTTATCTATATCAATGACTAAGATAAATAAAGGTTAAAATTACATTAAACATTTAATTAAGGCAAAATAAGGGTATAATTGTCAAACCAAACATGTGGGGGACCATCCAAATATGAAATCGATTATTAGGGAGAGAAAATCACGTGGGAGAGAGAAAATCGCGAACAAATCGCTACTGGAGAGAAAAAATCACGCATAGGCTCTGCCATGCGGTTTCTTTACACTTATCATATATTTGTTATATACTTAACACTATTTTCTTTGTATGTTTAACATAATTTTACTTTGCAAATTAAAATTATCAAACAAAAACATGTGGGGACCGTGAATCAAAGAATCGCTTATAGAGAGAGAGAGAGAATCACGCTCATTAACATGTGGGGACCGTGGATTAAATAAACCAATTATAGAGAGAGAAAATCACGCTCATTATTGTACTGTATATTTAACATATATTTAATGTATATTTAACACTATTATGATGTATATTTAATATATTTTCACCGCATATTACAATTGTCAAACAAAAATATAAGTGTACAACAAAACACATATAAATATACAAAGAAACACATATAAGTATACATAAAAAACATAAGTATACAACAACATAAATACATACATCAAAAATTAACTACTTATACAAAGAAAACACATCTAAGTATACATCGAAAAATATATAAGTGTACATTAATCCTAATCGCCTCCTCGTAGGCCCTCGATTTCTCCACGTCAAAGATCGTCTTCTTCACCAATCCTCTAATCCTGTCCTTTATTCTCAAACTCCAAAAAATATTTCTCGAACTCCCAGACTCCGTGCCTTTTTCAACAAACCTTTTGATATATCCACCACGTAGATAGTCTCCCGTCCATCGCCGCCGCCGCACCTCTCCATCTCGGCCGCCTTCCTCCGGCATCTCCTCCCAACAATCTGTCTCCACGTTGTAGATTATCCCTTCCTTCGCCGCGTCCCTTTCACGTTCCCATTTTCGGTGAGTTTCATCCACCAACAATACAAGGAGCGGAATGTCTTTTCCTAGTCGAAGAATTACCTCAAGTGACCTCACATATTAAACCACCGATAGCTCACCTTGGACAAGTGAAACAACCTTGCACACGTTCTCCCGCAATGGAAGAGAGTGAGTTACCCGAATCGAATTAGATCCCGATATAAGGAGGAGATCGCTAATTTTGCAACACGGTCAAGACATGAGAGAACAGACCTCCAAGTGAACCTCGCTTCTGCCGCCCACCCATGCCATGATCTGTTCAAGAGTTCAGCCCCGTTGGGATTTTTAGATCTATGGTTTTACCATCTTACCCTTTTCGTGTTTAAAAAATAAAAAAAAACATTAAATTGGGTAAATCTCAACCATCTAAAATTTGAAATTTGTAGATAAGATTAGTCCACACTTTGTCTCACTCTAATTATCTCTGTCTCATTTGATCCAATCCTATATATATATATATATATATATATATATATAAGTGTTAGAATAAGTTGTTTTGATTTTGATGATTTCACCTTAGGGATGACAATGTGGCGGGGTGGGTATCTCAATATGGAGGGGGATGGGGCGGGTTGCCCTGTTGAATTTTTTTAGTTTTTTATATTTTTATCTTATATTTTATATTATTAATAATTTTTTAATATTATATTTTGTATTATAAACACATATTGTTTATAAAATTTGTCATTATATATGTTAAATATAATATTAAATACATAAAACTATATTATTTTATATAATATACATATAAAATATACATTAAATATATCAAAAAATAAAAAAAAAAATAGCAAGACGGGGCGGAGTCCGACCGTGGCGAGGCAGTACCCATCGAGGCGGGTCATTTTGCCATCCCTATTTCACCTTAGTAATTTAACCAAAACGATCAACTTGGTCACAAAATCGCATTTCATCTTACAAAGTTTTTCTAGAATCACTTTTTGAAAAAACACAACGATTAGTTGTCGTTGCTGAAAGACTTACTTGAATAAATTAATTTTGAGTCAATATCGCTTAGAAGAGGGCGACTAGTCGCCTTATAGGTGACCGATACCGAGAACTTCCTTCAGAATCTTCACTTACAGGACAGTCGCCCTATACACTACAAGAAAATCTGGCCGATAGACACCACCAAAAAGACACCGGTTTATGACTTTATCGGTGTCTTTTCCTTTTAACACCGGTTTTGTAAGAAACTCGTGTCTTATTAGTGTTGTCGTTTGATAAACAACACCGGTTTCTAGAACCGTGTCTATTGTAAAAATATTTCCCAAATAGACACCGGTTTTGGCATCGGATTTCTAGCACCGGTGTCTATTTATAAAAATTAGTTTAGATTAGACACCAGATTTTTGACACCTTATGAACAGAACCTGTGTCTTTACTTTTAACACTGATCTTTAGACAATCGATTATGAACCGGTGTCTTTACTTTTAAATGCCTATCTATTTACACCTCTTCCCTATTTACACCACTCTCCTCTCTCGATTCAAATCCCTCCATCGCCTTAAGAGGGAAGATAAAGTTTTCATCCACATTTAAATCTTCAACGTATGGGTGGATTACGACGACGTTAATAAAATCATGGAAGTTACATCGTGGAGCAGAGGGAGAAAACAGGGGGCAACGCCGCCGAAGCCATCCGTGCCAATACACGCCGTCGCAGATCTGAATCCGAGAGATCACGTGAATCGAGGTCGTATTTTGAATTTGCGGCGTCGACGGAGCACCTACCACCGAATGAGCTGCGTGTTGAGGTGGAATCTAACCGTACACCATTTTCGCAAGAAAATCGTCAATGGCGATTGTCTTTGGGCGCAGGGGTTCTCGTGGTGGTGGTGCCGCTAATGGGCGCCGCCGTGGTCGGATATTACCGGCACCCGGGCAGATGGCACGTTCGAACCCTAATTTGATCTGCGACCGAAAAGCTCCGCCGAACGCCAAGGAGTTTCAATTTAGGGATTTGAAAAAGGCGACGAGTAGCTTCGATGAGAAGAATAAGCTTGGACAAGGGAGGGTTTAGGGTGGTTTACGAGAGGGGTTTTTGTGAAGGAGAATATGGAGATTGCTGTGAAGTGGTTTTCAAGGGAGAGCATTAAAGGGCAAGATGATTTCTTGGCTGAGCTTACCATTATCAATCATCTTCGCCATAAGCATCTTGTCAAATTACTTGGGTAAGTTAATTCTTCTACAAATATTTTAGGGATAATTACGTAAACCCCTTTGGGTTTTTTCTTTGTAATTAGACTAGCATCCGGGTTTTCTTGTAATTATCCCAATCTTTTATTACCATTCATTGTTGATTTTAATCGCTATTGTGTTGGCATATTGGGAAACTTGGAATAAAGACACCAATCCACCATGATATAGTCATAAATGCAGGGATGTTTGTTGCAACCAAAATTATACTTCAGGTCACAAATAGTATCCTAGCTGTGTCGGATTTTGAAGAAGAAGGTCCTAGCTGGACTCAAAAAAACGTGGAGAAGGAAGGGCAATGAAGGTAAATTTTGAAACTCAATCCTCATTTTTTCTCTTTTTATTGATAATATTCCTCTTTTGAATGGTTCTAGTTGGTACAATTTTTGCGGGATCTTAACTACCCCGCATGTATGCTCTTGTGTAATTACCCGCAATATGTTGACTCACGGACAAGATAATAATGTGTAGAGAAAAGATGTCATAATTTTCATGAATTTTGTTGACCATGTTTCATTCTAGAGAAAAGATGTCACTTCGATAGCTTATTGTACGATGATATTATTTTCTTGTTTTTAGTTGAAGTTCATGTTCTTTGCCGCTCTTAAAGTTCTTACTCAAATTCAAGAAACCTAGATTAGTTTAGGATTGTCGCCGTAACAAAAGTATGAGGAATGACACCTTGTTTGGGGTGCATTTGGAGGCCATCGTAGCAATACTTATAACAACTAACTAGTTTAGAATATATATATATATGTATATTTTGGTCGAATTAAATTATCGACAAAGAATAATGTAGCACAAGTTTTTCGAAATTGATGCATCATAATATGCTTTTTATGTGCTCCTATATACAATCATTTGATCATGTTCTGCAGCTAAATTGGGTTGAAGCATGTCACGGCAAGTCATTAAGAGGGGAAGCATGTATTTTTGGTGTTTGCAAAATGTAACAGGCCAACGGATGTTTGTTATAGCTAGTTGAGAAATTCTAGTGATGGCTCGTGTTATGAACTAATTGCATGGATCACCAAAAACGTGGAACGATTGTGTAGTGCACAAAAGTGTTATCTTCTCGTAAAAGCCTATCAAACTTTTTAGTCATGTTATGTCATAGCTTACTCTATTAAAATCTTATATTTATTTCAAATGGATCTGTTGATATAACTTTGTGAGAGATAACGATTTTCATCTTTTTAAATAGTTATTATGAATATCATGTTTTTATGTTTACATGATGTAGTTGGTCCCTAACCTTGAGTCGACATCAACTAGTGCATCCAACTTTCCTCACGGCTCACTTGTTGCAAAGATCATTTGGTCTCTCTTGTTTGAAACAATGTTGTGAAGCTAAATGTTACTAGAATACTTTGTAATTGGACTAGAGGAGTACCAATTTTAGTTTGAGGAGAAACAATGTAAGATTTGGGAGGAGGCAATTCTAGAGGTTAAAGTTGCCACGAAATAAAAGAAATTTTGATAAGCCGAAGCAAAAGGCAAAAGTCTTGAAAATTTAGTAAGAAAGCTCGGTGTACACCAAGTGTCACCCATATAAATGAGAGCGAAATTTTCGACCAACAGAGAATGATGGCAAGAATAGTTTGTGAATGGTTTGAAGGAACACTCTCCCCGCTTAATTTATAAACAAGTTTAGTGTTCCACTTTGATCCGTCTAAGGTAAGTGTGATGCATGCTTAATTCTATGTAGATCACTCATCATTATGACATTATTTATGGTTGCAATGTTTCATGCTTTTATTCTGAAAGATCACCATTTTACACACTAGATGTGAAAAATTAGGCTCCTTCACATTGGGTTGATTAGGGAGATGTAACTATGGGTTTTTGCTACTATGCATTTGTAAGTTTTGGGGCAAACACATTTAATGACATACTTTCTTTCCGGGCATTCACGCCCGATTTACGTCTTTTGAGGATTCTAGTTGCCAATTTCTCTTTGTGAACATTCCTACTTTTCTCTGTGATGATCTATTTTGATTCTTAAGTCTTGGCTCATTTGCGAAACCCCCTCATTCTCACTGCTTCCTTCATCTAATGGCCTTTTTAGTTTTAAAAATTGCTTGTCTTTGTTGGATCTAATACGATTTAACCACATGCGGGTTGGTCAAGCTATAGATGTTGGTAGCTTAGTTAGATCGGATCTTGACCAGCTCTTGTACAAACTATCTACATCACCATTTGGGCATCCAGAAGTGTTTCTCTTCATCCGGGAAAGATAGAAACCGCCGGTGAGATAAAGGACAAGTATCTTTGGAATTAGGTTGCGGTGTAATGGTTACGAGCCACTTAATTGAAAAGGTTTTAGCATTAATAATTCGATTTAGCTTTGAGCATATTTAATTACCAAACGAAAATAAAAAAGTATTATTTTATATCTTTGTCATTTGTAGGCGATAGTTTGCAATGAAACCGAGTTTAAAATCTTTTAAATGCAGTTCCGTTTGGAATCTTATCTTATGAGTTGTAGGTTTTACAACTTCATTTGCCATGTAGCTTAAAAGAGATTATTATTTGTGATAATTGGGATCTCGAATTTTAGTCATTTCATTTGCTAATCATATACTCTATTGGGTGTTTATGATTCTCTTTCGCCATCTTGACAATCTTGACTATTTAGCTGAAGAAATAATGTGCGATGTATAACCGTTTATCTTTTCCCATCAAATTGAGGAGATTTCATCCGGTGGAAATTTTTTCAATGTGTTTTGAGTTTCCGTGACATGTTATATCTAGAAATAAATTAAAATATGGTTTAACCGTAAATGATGGCGCGATATGGTCAGTATAGTCGACCCCACTTAGTGGGATTAAGGCTTAGTTTGTTGTTGTTGTTATATGTTTTGAGTTTCCGTGATCGGAGAAATACCATTCCGAAGACGAAATGATATATTTAAAATAGTGAACTTGTTTTTGGCTTCTAAAAAATGTCATGTGTATTTATATTTGATGGAAATTTACTTGTACTTTTACAATTCAGTATATTATGAATGCAAATTTAGATCGGCCTTTGCAAGCCTATCCTTTTCCTTTTTATATCTTTGAATTAATTTATTCATTCGACTGTGTTTTTCTTTGCACCATCCTATATCATCTAAACCCCATAGTTTTGGCTTATCCGTATGGGATTTACGCTCAAGTGGATGGCAAAACAATTTACGATACTTTGATTTGGTTTTTCTTATTTTCACCACCTTTGGTATAGACCGAGTTTAATCGGGTGAATGGGTAAATAGAGATGTTAAAGCATGTGGAACAAGGTGGATGTGAACAGATATCCGTTATGTTAATATTTTTATTTGAATGTATAGCATCCTTTTACTTAGAATGTACACAAGTGAGGGCCTTAGAACTCCAACTAATTGCGGACTATTATATTGTCACGGCTACCACCGGGTCACCTTCTTTATCTTTGTGGAAATTTATGGTTACCATGTTGTGAGTGTGTGTATTTGAACCGAAGTTCGGATTTTCCCTCGATCCATACTATGTCCTAAACAACAAATATGTTTTATTTCATGAAGTACGGAAGTCTTATAGTGATTATTTTGTTGCTAGATCCGATTAACAAATATTATTTTTATTTTTGCTTATTTATTTATTTTCATGTGAATGGGTGGATATGATGGAGTTTGTGATTAGGTGGGTTTTGGTGTAGGTATTCTTATGTTACATCTTATTTTGTTTCTTTTTCATTTTTGCTACCCTTTTTGATTGTTATTTGTAATATTGTGCGGAAGTTGTGGAAATGGCATGTACGATGCTTGGGGCGGTTGGAAAATCGTAGGATTTATAATCAAGTGTAGGATCAAAGGGGTATAATTATTGTTTCTTATTCTTGTTGTAATAGGAGCGGAATGACAGGAGCAATATTGATCATGCCTTTAGTTGAATGTATATAGCCTTTTTATTGGCTGATAGAATTGGGTTATGAATTTGTAGTTGCTTTATCGAAAGAAAACTTCACTACAAGTACTTTTTGTTGGATTATGGATCTTTGTGATTTTAGTATTAATGCATTTTTTGTTGATTGGTGGAATTGGATTTCATGATGAATTGCTTATTAATAGGGATTTTTGCTGCTTTAATTTGTATTATATCTAGAGCTTCTGATTTTATTTCATACAAAAGACACCGGTTTAAACCGGTCTGTAAAACCGATGTGTATTTCTTTAAAGACAGCGGTTCTAAACCGGTGTCAAATACAAAAACTTTTAACATCAGGGCCTTAGAAAGCGGATATTTTATCTCTACGACACCGGTTTAAAACCGGTGTCTTTTAAGGATACGACACGGTTCTCAACCGCTGTTAAAAAGTTCGGACTTTTAACACCAAATGGCTTTAACACCGGTTGTTTAACTAATAGACACCGGTTTAATACGGTGTCTTTCATGAAAACGACACGGTTTAAAACCGCTAAAAAGTTCGGACTTTTTAACACCAAATGGCTTTAACACCTAGGTTGTTTTACTAATAGACACCGGTTTAAAACCTGGTGTCTATCTACATTTTTGTTGTAGTGATATATAGAGCAACCATCTCCTAAATGACAATTTATATAAGATCGCACTAACTTCTCACAAATTCAAGTTTTGCAACATGGCGAGCAGTCGTCTAGCCAAGATTAGATGATTTTGAACGTTGCGGGAGACAAGATTTTTACTTTTATTATTTTTGGCCATTATTTTTGGATCTCTTGATCTTCTTTTTTACTTCAAATATGAGGAGCCTATGTTAGAATTCAAATCTTGGAGGTCTTCTATAAATAGATGAAGAAGATTGGAGGATCTACAATACAACATACAATTCAACAAGACAACAAGAAAATTTCAACAAATTTCTCAAGTTTCATATTTATATTCTTTTGTAATAGTCTAAGTTCTTGCACTTTCACATCTTGCTTATTAGGCTTCTTTCTTGATTATACTTGCATCTTTTAAGTTGTATATATTCATTTGAGGTGCAATCTTGATTGATCGAAATCATCCAAAATAAAATTACTTGTTAAGTGTTCTTTTGGTGAGAACACATTTGGTTGATTAGACTATGTGTTGAAGAATTTAGTGCTCTTCAAGGGTAAGAAGAGTTTAGTACTATTCTAATTGAATTGTTATCATTTTGTATCGATTAATAAAATTTTCTTTTCAAAATCCACTTGGACATATCGGGTGGTAGTGGATTAAGCTCTAGGTGAGTGGAACCACCATATATCATTGTGTTCATTCTTCTTCTATATATCTCCTATATTTATGAAAATCCTCACATATTTGGAACATGCAAAAAAAAATCTGAAAAATCGAGAAAATATATGCACCCTTCCTAAAGATTTTTGTATATATGTATGTAGATCATCTCCAATTCTCCGTTGGGATTCAGATATAGTAGCTCAAGTAGTCAAAGGTCGTGTTAATGGGCGAATAGACCCAGGTTCAATTTTCATCCCCTCCTTCCGAGGATATCCCACTTCCTCTTTCCCCTTTAAAAAAAAAAGAGAAAAAGAAAAAAGTAAATCATCTCCATTATATGGAAATTTCATAAACGCATGCATGTGTCCTCGATCTTGCACAAGTTGTATTTGAAGGCGGAGTAGCGTGTGCTATGATCTCACTATATTTGGCTGCTATTGGCCCACAAATATCTCCTGGCAAACAAGTAACGACAGTTTGGTTTATGATCATAACCTGCCAAATTTGAACTAAGAGAAACAATATTATTTATTGATTTATTGTGTTATTAAATTATTTAAGGTTTTCCAAACTTTTTCTAATTAGATTAGTTCATTTGGCATCGGAGAACGATTTGAGGAACCGACCACGTGACTTGCATATGCAAAAGATTGGTGCATCCCCACGTTCTTGCTAATGCATTCTTTCCATATTACTTGCAACTAATTTAACGGCAAAGTTGAGGCCTCAAAATTATAAAGTTTATATTTGTGAGGACCTTTGATTTAAAATCAATTTTATAAGATGCACTTTTTCATATGATTTTTTTTTAAATAAATGATGGTGAGTATTGTTATGTGTTTGATCAAAATGCGCTTTAATACATATCAAGAGCAAGAAAAAGAAACTTAAAAAAAAAAGTCCATGAAATTATCAAACATATAGTTTTTATAAATAAAATTCAATATCTAAAAAATTCTTTTATGATGGAATCCCAAACAATCTAAAAATATAATGCTTTTTTCATATTACGAACTTTTTATCCTGCAATGGTGTACCTATATAACAATTAATTATTTTATTGTTGATGGGTTCTTTTAATTGATTACTAAAATAGTATTTTTTTTATGGTTACATAATACTCAAACAAAAAGTGCCACTTTTGTCCACAACCACAATGAATCCACCCCTACTTTTCTTCATAGTTCGGTTATATATTTACTTAGTCGATGTGGGTTTTGTGAATTTTGTCATATAATTTTCATTTAAAATGTAATCAATTAACGTGACAATTTTTGCATTTTTCTCTCATTAGTACAACAGTAAATAATTCAGTCCCACATATTCCTTAGTTGAGGTAAGTTTTGTGGACTTTGTAATATTAGTTATTATTTTGAAAATATTAAAATAGAAGACGGAATATTAATTGCAAAATCAATGTATTGAACATATTACTAGCTTTTATTTTTTAAAAAAAAAAAACCCTCTTTCTCTTAGGAGGATGGGGAAAGTAATTTTCATTGATTTTAATTTAAATAAATTTGTCCCCAATACATGACTTTTTTAGTTAATAAATTTGTAGCATATCGATATTTTGTTATGAGCTATCCCGATCGTGACATAAATGAGATCATCTTTTGAGTGCGTGTGTCTAGGGCTTGCGGCTATTTTTCGATCGTTGTTGTAATGAGTTGTAAGTTTCTTCTAATAAATGAATGAAATTATTTGATTAACAAAAAAAAAAGGTAGACATACATACATACACACACACTATTTTGCAGCAATTTGAAATTTTAATTGCACAAAACTATAAATATTAGGCGGAGCTAATAGAGAACTGGACTCAATTCATCACTTCTACATTTATTATAACCTCAAATTTTATATCTTAGATCATAAAAAACTCAAATATTAAAGTATGCGAATGTTGAAATTTGAATGACTTCCCCATAATTTTAATATCTATCTCTTCCTAAAATTTAAATTTTGGCCATGTTTCGTCTCAATATATTACAAAATTTATACAAATAGATATTTTTAGAGCCTTATTGATTAGATTCTATGAAATTAGGTAGAACCCAATATTATTCTTATTATTCTTATTATTATTATTATTATTAGTAAATATATAACTCTGTTAAGAAATTAATTAATACTCAATAAACAAATTTGAGAAGAAAAAACTTGAACTAAGAGTCCACTCATTTTATACTACGCTATTATAAAGTTAGAAAAAAACAGTTATTAAATAAAATACATGCACAGTGACAGACCTGACACTGAATACAAATAACAACATTTACTCTGTCCCATACTGCGTGTATCAGGAAAAAAAAGGGAAAAAGGAAAAACAAATAACCAAACAATTTCATTAACTAATTATTTTTACAATAATTAAAAACTAGACACATCCATCAATTATTTATGAAAAAACCCCAAAAAAATAAATTAGCCCTAAAAATTCACACCTTAAGGTGAATCACCCTCCTCCCCGTCCGTCTCTTTGCACAGCACCAATTGCGTGGGCGTCCGCTTCATCCCCGCTGGCGGCACCGCAGGGGAGGCGGAGGAGGAAGACGGCGAGGAGTGGCCGATCACCGCCAAGCAGCCTTCGCTCCACGATCGCCGGATGGGGTAGGAGACGTTGTTATATCGCGACGAGTGTGAGCAATGGCCGCGGGATTTGTGGAGAGCGCCGCCGCAGTTTTGTGGTAGGGGCGGCGCTGGATGCCATCGCCGCCGGAAATGCAGCCTTCGAAGAAACCCCGGAGAAATCCGTCTCCAGCTGCACCACTCGCCATATCTGTGATTTTTTTCTACTGTTATTGTATTGTTATTCGAACTCTTGATTGAATTTTTCAGTAGTTGTGAGGAAATGATTTTTTGGGCTTTACTTCTGTAGGTGGGGGTGTTTATGGTAAGTCGAATATTGATTGTTCCCATTAATTTAACTTTACATGTATGAGAAAACGTGTAGCGTCAGCGGGTACACCGTATATGGGTCGGGTCAGTGGAGCCCAGTGCACCTGAGGATGTGGACCCCATCAAACTTAGAGTGATAAAAAGAGTTGGGAATAGGATATTTGAAATACTTGTTAAATTCCGGGACTTGTTAAAGTTAGGGATGGCGATGGGTAGGATTCTATAGTAGGATTCATATCCTCCATCCCCATACCCATTTATTATATTCATACCCATACCCATACCTATACCCATCGGGTATTCAGTTTTCATACCCATCCCCATACCCATCTGGACGATCGGGTATTCATACCCTACCCATACCCTCTTACCACTTACAATGATTGTATTTTTTCAAATTTAAGTTATTTCTTTTTAAAGAGAAATTGGAGTTATTTAAATAAAAATATAGATATTTACTAAATTCTTAAGGAAACAATAAGGAAAAAAATACATATAAGAATTAGCGAACTATATATTATAAAAATATAGCAAAATATTAAAAAGGATTAAACAAAAGTGTTAGTGGGTTAGTAGATTTCATTGAGACTTGGGAAAAATCATTTTCTTTAAATATAAATAAATAGAGTTGTATAAATAAAAAAATATATGTAAAATATTATAAATAAATATATATGTAGATATATTATATATATAATATTATTATTTAATCGGTGTCGGGTAGGGTATGGGTAGGATGTACCTAGACCCACCTCCATACCCATACCCGAAAATACCCATACCCACATACCCATTTATTTAATCGGGTACAAAAAATCTACCCTCCATACCCTCCTCCGTTAGGGAGTCGGGTATCGGATCCTCCGTCGGGTTCGGAGGAAATTGCCATCCCTAGTTAAAGTCCCACACATGATGCGTCTTTAAATACGAGAGAGAGAGAGAGAGAGAGAGAGGTTAAACCCACCAAAGGTGAGGTTATATCCTAAAACTAATTGGTGATAGGAGAAGAAGGTAAATTTGTCAAAAAAGCCCTACCATGGGTCGACTCGTCGGCCCGTGTAATAAGTAGGTTATGTTGTGATTTTGCAAGCCCGAAAGAGTCGGGCTGTTTTGGCTCGGCCCATTAGGCCCGAAACATCGGGCCGGCCCTGTTGACCCGAAGCAAATCAAGCGTATTTTTAATACATGGGTTGGGTTGGGCTCTCCAAAATAGCGGCCCGAAGAAATTCCGGCCGGCCGGCTCGATTTCCACTTGGCACGGACGGCTACCAACCCGCCCGGACAAATTGACAGCTCTAGAAGTAGGTGATTAGCTCACTTGGCTTATAGATAAGGTTATCTTCCTCTAATTAATTAATGTGGGACAACTCACTAGTGACATATTTCAACGCATTCCACTCACTTGTCAGCCATTAATTATGATCATAGGATCATGTATGTTCCATCATATCGATGATGCCCCACCGGGGCTGAGTATGAACCTGGCTCTAATACCATATTAAAATCAGGGAGCATGAATTTGACTCTGATACCATGATAAATTCGGAGGGACTTGGTACGGTCATCTATCATATCGATGATGCCCCACTCTGGCCGAGCATGAACTTGGCTCTAATACCATGTTAAATTTCGGGGGTATTTGGTACGGTCCCATACATGAAGTGTACACAATACGAGAGGAGAGCTCAAACCCTTTGTTAAATTCGGGAGGATTTAGTACAGTCCCACACATGAAGCGTACTCAATACGAGAGTGAGTGTCAAGCCCACCAAGTAAGGTTTCATTTAAACATAGGAGTAGCTCACTTGGCTTATAACAAGGTTATCTTCCTCTAATTAGTCAATATGAGACGATTCATAAGTGACATATTTCAACAATACTCAAGTTTCGTTTTGTTAAGACATTATCGAGTCGAACTCTATTTCCATTTTGATAAATTGGATTTGTTAGATTTGCTTTTTAATTTTAAAAACATATTTCAATATATAAAGTATATATTATATTTTATATGTCATATACATTTTCCATATATATAAATACAGTAAATAAAGAAAAAAAAAACATATAAGCATGGGACGAGTTCAATTTGAGTACGACGAACTAAACTCAAAAATATTTCATACCCATTCCAATTTCGAACAGGATGGGTTTGAATTTTACTTGACGATGACAAAATCATATTATAAAATTCTTTTCTCTATAAAAAAATCAATACAAAATTATGGATGATATTAGGAAATCTATATGAATTTTATACTGTGAGGTTCAATATAGGAAATCGAAGTGAGTCATAACCCATAAGCTGATCTACCTTAGGTCGGCTAACCCAGGACTACCTACTTTAAATCCCATATAAATTTATTTTTGTATTAATAATAGTGGTTCCCCATTTATAAATAGCAGAACTATGTCCAGTCTAGGCCATTTATAGTTTTATGTTTAGCTTATGTAAAGCATTTAAATAATTACGTAATATTGATACCAAAACTGTTTTGCACATTCTATTGATGAATGTTATGTCATTAAAGTTCTTTGGCACAACTTTAAGGTTAATTTAATAAACTAAAGCAATTTAAAATTCAATTAAACAATTTAACACGAAAAAAATAAAATTAATATAGCAGGTGAAAACAGAGTTGCCAACTTTTCTTTTTTTGTTCCAATGTTTCCTAATTTTTCTCACATACAAACACACACTAGCTCCTCTTCAGGTTTAGTTGGCTCCAACTTTTCTCTTTCTCCGGTAGCTTTTCTTCTCTCTCAATAGCTAACTAAATCATAGTCTCATAGATGCAAGATATTTTTACCAATAATTCTCAAAATGTTAATTACAATAAAAATATGGATAAAACTATTCACTGATTAAAATTTTATGCACATTTGTGCTCAAATTATAATACAAAAGAAAGAGTATCCTTCACATTTTTTATACTTGCTCTTAGTTTTGAATTATGATTATAAAATATATTTTAGGGAATTAATTACAATGAGTTTGTACTTAATTAAAAGTAAGAAAAATCTAAAAAAATAAGTATTTCATTTTTTCTTCTTCTGTTTTTTAGAAGAAAAAATAAGCAACTTTAATTGTGATGCAATATTAATTTTTCGGTCCCAATATGCATTCAGAAGATTTCATTTACTATAAATCTAGAACTTCGATAAAATATATAGTTGATTATCGGTTTTCTGTATATTTTGGAGTACCGATAAATGTAAATTTCAAGGGGACTACGATGTTAGAAAAAGTTGTTCCATAATTATCGCATTATAAATCAAGACCAAGCGGATTCTGATGTTCCCTTGCAGTGAAGAAAATTAATTTTGAAATTTTTTCTAAAAAAGAAACTCAATCAATAAATTAATTAAAAAAACAAATCAAAAGCAGAGATATGAACTCTGTTTTCACCATTTCTTTTAATTTTAATTTTTTTGGCGTTAATTTGTTTAAAAGATTTTTAAATGGGGAATGTATAAAATTTTATTATATTGAAAATTTTCATTTTCTAGCCTACCTATTGTCAATTTTTGAATCCACCCCTGATGACCTGAAGCGAGTAGTGTAACATTATTAATTTAATTGTAATGTACTTTTATAAAAAAAAAAAAAAAAAACAAAGAGTCTATCTGTTCAAAATGGAGTCCAAATTTAGAGGTATCACAAAAAAAATTGAAATAATAATTTGAAATACAGGAGTATAATAATAAAATGTGGCTTTAAATTTTGTTAGAAACATAAGTATCTATTAAATTCTATCAATCGTTTCTTATATAAATATTGTTACGTGAATTTATATAAGAGAATATAAATTATTAAATTTTAATTTCTTCCCGGAAATTAAAAATATATTTTCTTTCTATTATTTTTAGGAAAACTCAATCTCGTCTCTCATATTAAATTTCTGGCTCCATTCTTATTTTCAATTTAAAAAACTTGTATAAAGGGAAAGAGACGTTGACACTAAAAAGAAGTAAGCATACATCATAGTTATCCACAAAACTTGCCAGGCATAATTTCTTAGATTTAATCAAGAGAAAACCTAGAGCTTAGGGGAAACAAATTTGTATGCTAGCATTTAGAAGGTTATATAGCCGAGGATTTTAACTTAGAATTAATTATGAAAATAATGGGGATACATAATATTAATTTGAAAGGATTGATAGTTTGGTGGTTCTCCGTTTATACTTAATTAATCATGGTCAAGGATGGCAATGGGGCGGGTCGGTGATGACCCGTGACGCACCCCATGCTTAGAACAAAGCAGCGGGGCGTACCGTTTTTAAATTAAGTTAAATTGAAAAAAATGAAAAAAATATTTTTATAATATATTTATAAAATATTATTTACAAAAGTTATTATTGCAAATTTATAAATGTTAGATATAATATAAGAATACATAAAAATTATATTATAATATATATTATATATGCAAAATTTATATTAAAATATATTATAAAAATAAATATAATAGGCGGGACGGTGCGAGGCAAGGCGGGCAGATGTACCGCCGGGCGAAAGTGATACACGAGATGCCCCGTCCCGCCTCGCCCCGAGCTACTACGGGCCGAGGCAACCCAAACAGACGGGTACTTGTTGGCGGTCGAATTCCCATCCATAATCGTGGTTTATGATTGGGCAAAATGTTTATTAAAGGACTTATTATGCATATATAAAGGCGAGCCGTTCCCAAGTTTTAAAGTGCAGTGCGAAAAGAAAATGGGGCTCTTTATATTCATATAAAAAAATTAAAAATAACTAATAAAAAATGAGCATTATATTTCCATTCCAACGTTTCTATATCATTACATTATAGATTTAAAGGAGAAAAACTATCAATACATTAGCCATAGAAATCATTCTCCTTGCATTTTTATCTGCAAAGTCATCAATCGATCTTTCATAATCAAGTTTATCAAGAAAATCACTCTCAATTGAAATCGAGATAATACATTCAATCTTGTGCGGGTCATGGTTGATCTCAAACAAGATTTCAACAATTTCAATATAGAAAAACTTCTCTCTGCGGATGTAACAATCAATTGGAATAGTCAACAATATTTTGTATGCAATGAATGAATTAGGGAATCAGCTCATTCTTTTCAAAAAGTTCATTATTGCACTTGTTGTTTTTGCTTCATGTGGTAGCATATGTCGCATGATCTTTAATTCTTGATATAAATCATCTCCATCTAAATTTGAAACATTTTGTTCTCGTACTCTCTTTCCTTTGTAGTTTCCTTTCAAGATTCTTGCAATGAACCTTTAAGTCATCATCAACTAATGAACTCAACTTATCACCAGTGAAAAGGAACTCAAAAAGATCTCCATACTCCTCATATTGTTCAAACCTTTTCTTCAAAGACCCAATGGTTTGATCAACTATGTATAAAAGTAATGAACCCTAATATTTTCCTCGTGATTATTCGGCATTCGGGAAGACTCACATAAGAGCTCATCAAAATATATTTTTCTATATATTTGTCTCTTTCAGAAAAATAGGATCAATGTCCATTGATGAAGCAAGTTCTTTTGCGGTATTAATTGCTTGGTTGAATCCGATTTCTCTATACTCTTCAAAAGAGGCAATTAAACCCTTAACCTTGACCATAGCAATGTCAATAAGCATGTCTTGATTGTAAGTCTTTGCTAACAATAATAACTTTACCCAAAGATATCATACCAAATAACCATGCCTACTAAGAACTAGGGGTGTTCATCGAATCAATTTGAATTCTTCGACTTCTTCGAATCGAATTTAATCGAATGAAAATTTTAAACCTCAATTCGAAATTCGATCCTAATTCGATTAATTCAATCGAATTTAAACGAATTGGATTTTTCGATTTCCGAATCGAATTGAAATCAATCCAAAATCCAAATTTATCGATAAAGTGAATAAGGTTTGGATTCATAACATAATTTTTTGGACTATACCCAATAAAATTACAGATTTTGTTTTTTCAAATTACAAATTATCGACTAACCATTTTTCATTGTTTAATTTACCTAAAGACTATTATAAATTCATAACGAGCTCCCTTATATAAATTTAATGAATCATTTTGTGCCAATTTTATACCAAAGACTAGTTACTTGATAAATAAATTTTATACTCAGTATGATGTATCAAACCCAAAGTGTATGTGTGTAGATAAAGAGATATAGTGTGTGTTATCATATAATTTATTATTGTAATATGATCTCAAGATAAATATATGTAATATAGTGTATAAATGTATAATGTATAATGCATATTGGAATAAGAATTTAAAACAAAGGAAAAAGTCAAAGACTATATTGTATAAATGTATAATGTATGTTGTATAGTGTATGTACACAAGTTTTGTACTTTTCCATACAATGGATATGGGCCGTGGAATATTCTTATAGATTATTTCACCACATGCCCTCCACATGAGACCGTAAGAGCGAAACAATTTTACCAAATATATTTTTAGCACAAAAATGATTATTTGAATATGGTCTAAAGATAAAAATTTGAAGTAATGTAAAATGTATTTCATATACTATTAAGTATAATCATTTCTAACAAAAAACTAAAAAAAAACAAGAAGGAAAGAGCATAAATTTATAATTTTACATTTTCATTTAAACATTAGTGTTTTATTCATTTATATATATTATAAATGCAAGTGTATAATTTACATATATACAATAAATAATTATGTATAGTGTGAAATATATGCATATAAATTTCGAATTGAAATACGAATTCAATTGAAATAAGAATTGAATTGTAATATCTGGTCGAATCGAAATACGAATTGAATTTAGTCGAATTTCACCTCGAATTAGGATTTTCGAATAGAATTCAAGAAAAACCTCAATTCGTTATTCGATTCAAATATTCATATTCAAAATTCGAGTTGATTCGAAATTCGATTCAAATTCAAAAATCCTAATTCGAAACTAAAATTCGAATTGAACCAATCGAATTTCGGATCCATTCGAAAAATGAACACCCCTACTAAGAACTCAAAGTTTCCAAGTTCAAATGTTGCCAAAGACTTAGCTTCACTTCTTATTTTGGAGTCAATGTTTCTTTCTTTGGCAAGTTGAAGTAAGGTTTCTCTAATTTCTTGAGCTTGAAGAACTATTGCTTTCACACTTTCAATGCTACTTTCCCATCGAGTGGTTGATAATGGCTTAAGAGTTAAACCCATAACCGTCACATTATCTAGCAAAATCTTCTACCTCTTTGTAGAATGAGAAAATAATGTATAAATTCGTTGTATCACTCCAAAGAAGTCTTTTGATTTTCCACATGAATTTGCAATATCACAAAGTGTTAAGTTCAAACAATGACAACCACAAAAAGTATATAGTGCTCTAGGATTTATATCCAAAAGTTTCTTTTGTACGCTGGTGTTTCCCATTCATATTTGTCCCATTATCATATCATTTCCTCTCACATTTGTCAATATCAAGACCAAGACTTTTCAACATATTTTTCAGCTCTTCAAACAATCCTTGTCCAGATGTATCATCAACTTTTATGAATCCCAAAAAGTATTCTTCGACTTTTATTGGACTTATCGAAACATCAACGCATCTTATAACTAAAGACATTTGCTCTTGGTTACTTATATCGAGTTCAATCAAGTATCACAAAAAAGAACTTAGCATCTTTAATCTTTTCAATAATAGAATTCTTGATTTGAAGCTAGCAAACATATCAATTCGTTTTGAATTCTACGGCTAGAATAATGATGATGTACCTTCTTTTAGTGTGCTCCTTCATCAATAGATCCCATTCAACAATCATCTCAATCACGGACATAAAATTTCCATTGCTATCTTCATATACTTTCGCATTACTACCATGAAATACCAAGTTCGTTTTAGCCAAAATCTCGCATTTGAAATCAATCGATGCAATACCAATCTCCAATGCGCCTTTGCTTTCTTGATTTAATTTTGAATACCATGATCAATTATTTTACCCTTTTCTAATCTGATATGCAAATCAATCCAATCTGTGTATTTTTGATATGTCCAATACTTGTTTCATGCTCTTTAAGTCTACTACCAAGATGCTCCAATCACAATATCCCTCATTTGCTAACTGACTTGGTTGAGTGCCCATTTTAAACAACTTGCAACAAAAACAAAATGCTTTGTCAAGTGCTTTTGAATACACTAACCAATCTCTATGGTGTTTTTGGGCATTTGGTAAAATTCGAGTGTAAAAATCTGAAGAAAAACGTCTCTTTGCTCCATCCTTGTGACTTTTTCCTGTTAATACATCTCTTATTAGACCTTTTTCACTAAATGATCCTTCCACTTAAGATCTAAATTCTCCCAATTTCTTGGATCAAAAATATTAAGTGGAATTGATGAATTTAATTCTTCATTCACTACAACATTATCAACACTTTCGGAATGAATAATGTCATCTTCATCACCATCAACATGTGCTTGATGACATTATCATCGTCTTCAAGACCTCCATTTTGGTTGTCTTCTATTTCATTCACACTTTCATCCATGTTATTTTCAAATGTCAAGACTTCATGTAATTTATCATTATCTTTTTGTTCTTTATTGCCAAAATCTTCATGTGATGGATTTGTCGATTTCATAACAAATTTATTTAATGCCCCTCTTTAAGACTCAATCAATTCTTCCATTTGTCTTCTTTTCTCACGCTTTTCATGTCCCGATGGATATTTTTCGAGTAGGAGGCATTTGCGGTTTTCTATTGAAACAAAAAAATAAACAAGCAAACCGACAAACAAACAAAATTTAGTGTAAAGTATTAAACACGAGTCCTCAATTCATATGTTCGCTATACTCATAAAAGAATTTTAAATAAAATTCAATAGAATTTCAAAAAAAAAAATCAACAGAGAAGATAATGAAACCCTAAACAAAATAGAATAGACATCGATATGATTAATGTTAATAAAGAAAACAAAAGAACTAAAGATAAATATTTCTTACCAAAAAGATATTTGATTGATGGTTTTCTTGGAGATAGAACCTTATTTATTTTATGTATTTGTACTACACTTCGCTTCACGAACAAAGACAATGCTCTCTCTCTCAATTTTTTTAATTTTTCCTTTTTTAGTTTTACTATAATATGGACATTCCTCTTTTTGCTAAAACTTTGCTTATTTATACCCTTTTTTTTTTATTTGGAAGAAATTTCTCATTGGAAGGAATTGTTTCTAACCCTGTTCGGGTTAACAAGAAATAAAACCCGACTTTGCAAATGTGGAAGCTCAAACATAAAACCTCTTGTTCGCAAGAGAGACTCAAGTCGTTGTGCCAAACAACTTTTTCGATAAAGGATGTAGTATTTATTTTACATATACGCATATTAAAAACAATTATATTGAAAAAAATGGGGCTCGGTGGCCCTTACCGGATGGGGCCTGACGGCGGCGCCACCTTGGCTACCCCATGGATAGCTACGATAAATGCAAATTTCACGTGCAATTTTGTTGCGTCATTATCGAACTTATTGCTAGTGTTTTTAGGATGTTACAAATGAGACTTTTAATTGATTTTCTAATAAGCGAGTCTCTTCCAGGGCCAGGATCCTCATTACCCAAAATTCATATAGCATTTTTTTATCTCTCTTTGTATACTCATGTTGTCTCCCCCTCCTCTCTCTATCCTCACATCCACTCATCTCGTGCCCCTCTCTCCCCAGGTCACACTTTTCTCGTGGCCTCTCTCTCTCTCTCTCTCTCTCTCTCTCATGACCCACTCTTACAGTGGTCCTTCTCTCTACTCACTGTCTCTCTTATCTCTCGAATGCATAAAACAAAGGAAAAGATTGAGAATAAAGTATCACTTCTTATGAAAAAAGTATCGATTCTTTTTAAAAATATCACTTTTTATTTTTAGAAAAATATCACTTGTTACTGAGAAGAAGTAACATTTTTAAGGAAAAATATTACTTTTTATGAAAAAAGTATCAATATTTATTAAAAAATATCACTTTTTGTTAAAATAAAGTATCACTCTATATGAAAAGTATCAATTCTTATTAAAACAAATATTACTTTTATTAAAAAGTATCACTTTTTATTAAAGAAATATCATTTATTATTAAAAATATCACTTCTTGTTAAAACAAATATTACTTCTTATTAAAAAATATATTTTTCTATTAAAAATATAGATTCTACTTTGAAAAGTATACATTTCTAAAAGTATCATTTCTTTGAGTATTGTTTTCCTACGTGAGATATTTGTATATAAAATATTGTGTGTATAGAGAGAAGGATGATCGTGAGGGGGTAGAAAGAGAGAGAGAGGACCATGTGAGGAGAAAGAGGAGGACCATAAGAAAAAGGAGGGACGAGAGAGAGAGAGAGAGAGAGAGAGAGAGAGAGAGAGAGAGAGAGAGAGAGAGAGAGAGAGAGAGAGAGAGAGAGAGAGAGAGAGAGAGAGAGAGAGAGAGAGGACCATGTGAGGAGAGAGAATGAGCATGAGAGAAGTGGACATAAGGAAAAAGACAGGAGACGAGAAGGACCGAGTGGGAGAAGAGAGACCAAGAGATAGAGAGGATGAGGACCACATAACCCCGTCTCACATAAGTTTGTGTATTTTGAATTTGAGGTTTTTTTTTCTTAAAACTGTCATTTTATTTCGAAATAATAATGTGAACAACAATAACTTCAAATGGGCCTCTCGACCTCACTCCTCAAGTGGTGGGGTTCTCCTATTGTGCCCATAGTCTTCGTGGAAGCACGAGTACTTGTCAAATTTCGTCCCACTTTAGCCCAAAACCTTTTGATGTGCTTAATCACCAATTCCATCAAACTCGATAGGGTAAGTCTCTGTCGGACCGTCTAATGGATCTAATTCATTAGACGAATCCAAATATCCACCCGTAGTCAATCCGCTCGTTGACTCACATAACCACTAACACCACAATAATAACATCCGATGTCCGCTTGGTAATACTTTTTTAGAGGGTTACTAATACTTTTCAAGAAAAATACTATAATATCTTTAATCAAAAAACATAATATTTTTCAATAAGATTATTAATACATTTTAGGGGGATACTAATACTTTTGCGGAAAAAATTAATACTTTTCATAATAATTACTTAAAAACATGTTCAAGGGGTTACCAATATTTTTCGAGTGGATTACTAATACTTTTCGAGGGATCGCTAATATTTTCATAAGAAAAACTAATACTTTTGAGGGTTGCCTATAGTATGCATACACCACTATCTAATACTTTTCAAGGGACAATTAATACATTTTAGGTTGAATAATAATACTTTTGAAGGGAAAATCAATACATTTCATGAGGGCTACTAAAAATATTATTCAATGGGATTACTAATACTTTTTCGGATATACTACTAATACTTTTCGATGTATTACTAATACTTTCGGGGAAAACTAATACTTTTAACAACCACTAATATTACAAAAATGCCATCGGTCCAGAGATCCTATGGTACGCCCCAAAATATTACAAAAATGCCACGGTGCATGAAATTACAATAAAATGCTGGTCGGATTGGGTCCGTCTAACGAAAAAAGACCCGTTAGGCAGTCTAACCTAAGTTTTTGGCAACTCGATAAAGTTAGATATTTTAGCTCATTTAGTAAGTACCGGGAAGGATCATTTTGGGGGAGTTTATGTAGCACGTTAGTTTCTTTCTCTTCTTTCTTATAGGTAGTCTATCCACAATAAATTAAACAATTCCCAAGTTTTTTTTTAGCACTTTCTCTATTGTCAAAATATTTTTTAGCCATTTTTTTACAACACATGCTTTTTAGCCATTTAACTACATGAAAAAATCCAATTTTCCTTGAGCCAATTTAACTACATCGAGGTACACATTCCTCTCTAACTCGGCAAAGCATAACTTGGAAGGAAAAATAACTACAAATGAACAAGCACTCATTGATTAATGGCTTCGACTCCAGTGACTATAGCGGCTATAACTTCAATTCAGTTAGTTTTATATTTTTTATTGAATTAGTTAGTTTATAGTTGTTTAAATTAAGATTTATTGTTGGATTTGTTGAATTTGTTTAGGTTTAGATATTTTAGGTTGAGATCAAGATGTAGAAACCTTGATGCATCATTAATGGTGGTTTTGGGTGAATAAGGAAGATCTTTGAGTCTTCATCCCATAACTTTCGATGTCGAGTTACCATAACTTCGGCATCGAGTTATGTAATCGCATCATTGGTATCGATTACTATAACTTGACATCGAGTTATGCAACGCATCATTAATGGTGGTGGCTGAGGTTTGGGAACGAAAATTGGTGAACCGCAAAATGGGACAGGAAGTTTAATACATGTTTGAAATTTTGGCAAATAAATAGCATATCGAAAGAGCTTAGTACCATTTTAGAGATACCCATAGGAAGGACTACCGTCGATGTTAGTCGGAAAGTTTCAAAATATTTGAAGGAGAGAGCAAGACGATAGATAGAAAAAAAGATAAGAGAAAGAGAAAGAGAGTAAAGCCAAATATTAAACCCATATGTTAGAAGAGTATGAATGTCATTTTCATCAAAAATGGTTGAAAATCATTTGTTACAAAAAGATAAGTAGTTTTCATTTTTTAACTACGGAAGTAGTCTATTTGACCTATGTCCACTAAATTAATTCTACATAAAATTAAGAATCTTAATCTAAAAAATTAAATATTTTCACAATCTAGAAATTAACTATATCCTATGTTGCAGGACCATTTCTTAGCACAATGTCTATTCCAAACAGAATCAATGAAAAATACTTACTCCGACTCTTAAATTGACTCTCCAAAAAGAGGCGTATAAGTTCTTAAAGTTTACTTCATTAGTTAAAGTGTTCATACATCTTTAACATAAACCGAAAGCGAAGATTCTTTTATTACTCAAGTATAATAACCAATATCAAAATTTCTAGGACTTGTATTGTTTTTATTTTTGTTGGAATTGGTCTTTGATAAATGAGGTGTTGACCCGATTTTGACCAATTAATTAAGTGGTTTCCATTTGTGAAAAATAGAATTAAATTATTTGTAAAAATTCTACTAAGAGAGTAGATGAGAATAGCATTTGGAATTACTCAAAACCGATTCCGGTGAATGAGAAATTAATGCTTTAGAAGTTAGCCACTTAATACAAATAAATGGTATGGAAAATGGAAAATGTGGGGGAGGAGAGATGCTCCATCCCACATAGGAAAAAGGAGGCAAAATTGCACACTTAATATATCTCAAGTTGGACATATGGGTTTGGGCCTTGGGGCACCCAAGTTTTAAAGGGGTGAGGACCTACATGCTTGTGGGTTTGGTTCAAAACACACGCGCGCCGCCGGCCGGGTCGGCCAGGTCGGCCGGGTCGGGTCGTGGGCTTGTGCTTCAAGGCCCTTATTCTTTTGGACCAAAAAACTTTAAAATTAAATGTTTAATTCGTGCTCCCCCTGCTTGAGTGCGTCTCATTGATGCAAAGGTATTTTTCGAGCCTACTGACGCGATTTTCCGTCGGGCACTTCATTGCCTATATTTTTGGAGCCCCCTATGAGATGAATTTACACACGAAAATACTCGGATAATAACCGATCATTCTCGCATACAAAAGCATATTGATCATTCCCCCGTGAAAGCTTGGAAGTTGTCAAACACTTCGCTTGTTGTTGTTCGGTTTATTTGTCTTGCTCATCGGAACTGTTCAAAGTCGTTGTATCTTAGAGGCGGCGGAACATCCGTAAGCACTCGGTATACGGGGCATTTTCGTCTTGCGGAGACTGATTCTAAATCGAGGCCTCGACTTAGCATATATACACTCAAACTTGTTATTTTCCAAAAACAGAAACCATACACTTATATTTTTACCCAACAATCGCAAGACGAAAAATTCTATTTCTGTTGAAGATGATGGCATCGATTCGATATCTTTCACACCTATGGTTCTTGCTCTCGCTCACGGCGAAAAAAGCCGCCCAAGTTCTCCGGTGTCGACTTCAGCGTTGGCAACGAAAGATGATGTTCTACCTCACCACTTTGGGGTTGGCTCATTTTTACGAAGACGACCCCTATGCCGTTGGAGATGACGAAGTTGACAACAACGGAGAATCGTTGTGGATGCTTGGCATAACAACGATTTTCTATGTCGCAACTACGTCTTGAGCGGGCTAAACGACACTCTCTACAACGTCTATAGCACGTTTAAGGCGTCGAAGGAACTATAAGAGTCCTTGGAAAAGTCACGAGGCGGAAGATGCCGGCACAAAGAAATTTATTGTCGGAAAATTCCTGGAGTACAAGATGGTTGACACCAAGTTCGGGAGATTCAAATCATCCTTCACGACTTAGTGCGAAGGGATGATTTTGAATGAATCCTTTCAAGTGGGCGCAATTATCGAAAAGTTGCCGCCATTGTGGAAGGACTTCAAAAATTACCTCAAGCACAAGCGCAAGAGATGGGGCTTGAGGATCGATGTTCGGCTTCGCATCAAAGAAGATAACCGGAAATCGGGATGTGAAATCAACAAGTCTGTAATGGAAGCTAAGGCTAATCTTGCGAATCGAGCACTAGCAAGAAACGAAGTACTCCGGGAAGGAAAAAGGAAAGGCGAAAAGTTCAAGGGAAATTGCTACAATTGTGCCAAACCGAACCACATGGCTAAGAATTGCCTGCACACGAAAAAGGGCAATCAAGGTGGCAACCAACAAGCGAATGTGACGGAGGACAAGTCGGTTCCAATTGACTTGTCGGAGCTCGATCTCTCCGCCATTGTGTTTGAAGCCATATGGTGGATAACCCAGGGAGTGGTGGATAGATATCGGGGCTACTCGTCACATTTGTCTTGCGACAAGGAGATGTTCTCCTCCTACGCCCGATTAATGGAAGGAAGTTGTTCATGGGGAACTCTTCGACTTCCAACATCGTTGGGCTTGGAAAGGTGGTGCTCAAGATGACTTAGGGAAGGAGCTTACGCTTGTAGATGTCTTTGCATGTTCCAGGACATCCGCAAGAACTTGGTTTCGGTCCTTTGCTTAGCAAGGCGAATTTAGACTAATGTTTGAGTCCGAAACAAGTTTGTAATGACCAAGAATGGTGCATTTTTATGTAAAGGCTACCTTGATAAGGGCTTGTTTAAAATGAGTGTAATGTCTGTTTTTCGCAAGAGGCGAAAAATAAAAATGTTACTTTTGTTTACTTGTTGGATTGTTCTAATTTATGGCATGATAGATTAGGACACGTAAACTTCAACACAATTAAAAGGTTAGTGAATGGGAATTAATACCTCGTTTAAAAACCGATTCATAAGACAAATGCAAAATTTGTGTTGAAGCAAAATTAACCAAAGCACCATTTCATTCGGTAACGAGAAGTACCAAACCACTCGAGTTAATTCATACGGATGTGTGTGATTTAAAACTTGTGCAAACTCGAGGTGGGAAAAAGTACTTCATAACGTTCTGACGATTGCACAAGATATTGTTATGTATATCTTTTGAAAAGCAAAGATGAAGCTTTACTAGCTTTTAAGACTTATAAAATTAAGTTGAAAATCAGCTTAATTTGAAAATTAAGATGATTCGAGTGATAGAGCGGAGAGTATGTTGCTCCGTTTGAGGAATTTTGCTTGGAAGCGGGTATAATTCATCAAAAGATCGCACCTTACTCACCTCAATCAAATGGAGTTGCGAAACGCAAAAATCGTACTCTTAAGGAGATGATGAATGCGATGTTGATAAGTTAAACTTACCCCAAAACTTGTGGGGGAAAGCCATACTTTACGCAAACTACATTCTTAATAAGATCCCACACAAAGGTAAAAGCGAAACTCCATATGAGTTATGAAAGGGGCGTAAACCGTCATATAAATACCTAAAAGTGTGGGGGTGTTTGGCTAAAGTCGAAGTACTGCGAAAACAAGTTACAATCGGTCCCAAAGACGATCGATTGTGCTTTCATTGGATATGCAAACAATAGTAGTGCATATCGGTTTTTAGTGCACAAGTCGGCTATTCACGATATAAATGAAGGTATGATCATTGAATCAAGGAATCTTTGTATTCTTCGAGAATATCTTTCCGAACAAAGAACGGAAAGAAGAAAGTTGAGTAAACGGACTTATGATAGTGCAAGGTTACCTCAAAGTGATGATGAAGAGGAACCAAGACGCACAAAAACTAAAGTAGTTGTGTCTTTTGGTCCCGATTTTCTAACTTATATGTTAGAAAAATGAACCCCGAACTATTCAAGAAGCATTGTCTAGTCCGAAGCTCCTCTCAGAAATAAGCTATCAATAATGAGATAGATTCCATCATGCAAAATCACACTTGGGAGTTGGTTGATCTCCCACCGGGTTGCAAACCTTTGGGATGTAAGTGGATCCTTAAAAGGAAGTATAAAGCGAGATGGATCTATCGACAAGTATAAAGCCCGATTGGTAGCTAAAGGGTTTAGACAAAAGGAGGGATATGACTTCTTTGATACATATTCTCTGTCATGAGGGATTACGTCCATTCGTGTTCTCATTGCTATTGCGGCTCTGCATAACCTTGAGATACATCAAATGGACGTTAAAGACGCCTTCTTGAATGGTGAACTTGAAGAGGAGATTTATATGGAACAACCCGAGGGGTACGTTGCACCCGGTCAAGAAGCGAAAGGTGTGTAAACTTGTTAAGTCACTTTATGGACTAAAACAAACACCTAAGCAATGGCATGAAAAGTTTGACTCGACTACGAAGTCAAACGGTTTCAAGATCAATGAATGTGACAAGTGCGTCTACATTAAAGGTACTACAAATGATTACGTCATAATATGCCTTTATGTGGATGATATGTTGATTATGGGTAGTAGTCATGATTTAATCATGAATACTAAGAACATGTTGAAGAAGAACTTTGACATGAAGGATATGGGATTATCGATGTTATATTAGGGATTAAAATCTCTAGAACTTGAGGATGGAATTATCTTGTCACAATCCCATTATGTCGAAAGCATACTTAGAAGGTTTAATGCTTTTGATAGCGCTCACGGCTAAGACACATGTAGATCTAAGTCTACACTTGGCCAAGAATAGAGCGAACCAGTTTCTCAATTTGGAATATGCAAGGGTAATTGGCGATCGATGTACTTAACGAATTGTACACGACCAGGCATTGCATATTGATGAGTAAACGAGTAGGTTCACAAGTAACCGAGTACGGATCACTGGAAAGTCGTGACAAGAGTACTTAGATATTTAAAGTATACCATGAACTATGGAATCGTTATACGAGATATCGGCGGTATTAGAAGGATCTTGTGATGCCAATGGATATCGGACACAAAAGACTCAAGTCCATAAGTGGATTTGTTTTCTGATAGGTGGAGGAGCGATGTCGTGGAAGTCTTCTAAGCGAGATGTGCATAGCTCGATCCACTATGGAATCCGAGTTCATTGCTTTGGATAAAGGCTGGAGAAGAAAGGTGAATGGCTTAGAAACTTCTTAGAGGATATTCCTTGTTGGAATAAGCTGTACTTCTTTGTTATGATACTGTTTGTGATAGTCAATCGGCAATCGGAAGGGCACAAAGCGGTATGTATAATGGTAAGTCTAGACATATATGTCGAAGACATAATACCATTAGGAAGCGTTGATTTGAATGGGGTTATTTCGGTTGACTACGTGAAGTCAAGGAAAACCTTGCGGATCCGCTTATGAAAGGCATAAATCGAGATCAAGCTGTATAAGTTGTTAAGGAATGAGTTTAAAATCCACAACTTAAAGAATGTTCATAGCGGTAACTCCAACCTTGTGAATTGGAGATCCCAAGACCTTGGTTCAATGGGACAACTAAGTTATGAATGTTGGTGAACAACTTGGAAAATGTGTTAGCTCATTCTCGATACATCAAGTGTGTGGTGAGGTTAAGTTTAAGACTTTTAATGATTCCTATACCGAAAGGTGGAGTATTGCGGGATACTCTTCAATAGGAGATCACCTAAATAAGTGAGAAGTAATGGCCGACTTCAAAAGAAACACATGAACCTAAGATATGGTCCAGGGCGAAATGGACAAAACGTGAGAACAACAAGTGTTAGAGTTGTTATTATGTAAATCTTGTTGTCTTGGTTTACACAAGCGGTGAGTAGTTCAAGACATCGCGTCACTAGCGGCTAGTAAATCCGATAGTATTTTACTAAGGAAGGTTCAAAGCCACAAGCTACCTATCCTGGACGCAATAATGATTCGCGAGACTTTCAAGCGAATGCGCATACACGCATGCATTAATTTCATTCATGTGGGGATTGTTGGAATTGGTCTTTGATAAATGGGGTGTTGACCCATTTTGACCAATTAATTAAGTAGTTTCCATTTGTGAAAAATGGAATTAAATTATTTGTAAAAATTCTACTAAGAGTAGATTAGAATAGCATTTGGAATTTCTCAAAACCAATTCCGGGTAAATGAGAAATTAATGCTAGAAGTTAGCCACTTAATATAAATAAATGGTATGAAAAATGAAAAATGTGGGGGAGGAGAGATGCTCCATCTCACATAGGAAAAAGGAAGCAAAGTTGCACACTTAATATATCCCAAGTTGGACATATGGGTTTGGACCATGGGGGCACCCAAGTTTTTAAAGGGGTGAGGACCTACATGCTTGTGGGTTTGGTTCAAGCTTCAAGCACTAGCCAGCCGTCATCGGCTCGGCCGGCCGGTCCGGTCGTGGGCCTGGGCTTGGCTTGGGCTTGGGCTTGAAGGCCATTATTCTTTTTGGACCAAAACCTTTAAAATTAAATGTTTAATTAATTTTTGTAATTAATTAAATATATTTAATTAATTTTAAGTAATTAATTAAAAGAAGTTCAAGCTGGGAAAATGTTTCGACCCAGCGCACGGGTGGCGACACGGCCGTGCGGTCGGGTCGTGCTACCTGCCATGAGTTGCGAGCCAGCGCACGGGCCGAGGTGAGCACGCCCGTGCGTCCTGGGGTCGTCTTTGGTCTTGAAGTCTTGCACTGCACGCGACGGCGGCGCACGACCATGCGCCTGGTCGTGCTCCCCTGCTGGTGCGTGCATTCGATGCAAAGGTATTTTTTGAGCCTACGGGACGCGATTTTCCGTGCGGGCACTTTATTGCCTATATTTTTGGAGCCCCTGCAGATGAATTTACACACGAAAATACTCAGATAATAACCGATCATTCTGCATACAAAAGCATATTGATCATTCCCTCCTTGAAAGCTTGAAAGTTATCAAACACTTCGCTTGTTCGCTGTTGTTCCCATTTTTTGTCTTTGCTAACCTAATTGTTCAAAGTCGTTGTATCTTAGAGCGGCGCCGAACCGTAAGCACTCGGTATACGGGGCATTTTTCCGTCTTGCGGAGACTGATTCTAAATCGAGGCCTCGACTTAACCTATACACTCAAACTTGCCATTTTCCGAAAATGCAAAAACCATACACTTACATTTTTACCCAACATTTTTTATTTTTAAATCGTGATGCTTTACTAAAATATAAATCACTCATGCTCACGTAACTAGTTCACACGTAAAGGTAAATCTAATTGCAATCATCTTCCAAGCTAGGGAACTAGCACAATATTAGAGATATCAATTTTGGTCCGACCGACGATCCACTATGTTTGGGTCACCTTGCACCGTGACCGCGATGGGTTATAGCGGGCATAAGTATCACTTCCGTTTTGCGATATTGCCCGCCTAACATTTTTATTTTTAAAATACATTTTCTACATATTTTACATGTATAATGTCAGGGACGGATCGAGAAATTTCTTATAGTGGGGCCACACAATAAATTCGATTATAAACTATATCAAAAATAATTAATGGAGGTACATTTTAATGTAATTAATATGTTATTTTTAAAAATTATATCATACATGTAATATAACCCTATTAACACTTTTTTTAATAATATTTTATAATACTTTTTTCAATTTATAATATTATAATATTATTATTGTTATAATATTATTAATATTTTATAAATTATAACTTTAGGAATAATATTACATAAAACAATAAATAACAAAATAAAAACACAAAGAAAAAAATTATGGGGGCACGTTCCGTAATAGGAGCTTTAGCTCAGTTATTATATAATATATATGATAATGTAATTCTTATATTCTTAATATTATGTTAGTCATATATAATATTTTTTTCTTGTTTCTTGTTTATTTTAATTTATTTAATTTGTATTATTATGTATTTTATGATATAATAATAAGAATTTTATTCTACATGGGTCCACCGACCATGTTACTTCACTCTATGGGATGGACATAACAGATATGGGTCTTCAAGTACCAATCTCGCCACCCAACACAAACAAATAGTCAGAAGGGCCCTGAAGTTATCCCGAGGAAGCCCCTCACATGCTTAAGTCATTAATAGTTCGAACTTCGAATATAATCCAAAGCACATAGTAATTAAAAAGTCAAATGGGATTACTTACAAATAAATAGAAATGGACTATTTATATTTGGAATGTTGGGCCTCGTAGGCCTTATTAATAATTGGTCTCGTGGGCTTTGCTTAATAGATTAGGCCTCGTTGGTCATTCATTTAATAACAATTATGAATTAGCCAATTAATAACAATTCCGGACTAATAAGAATAAAGTAGAAATTTAAATAATTAAACAAATAAACAATAATTGAAAGTAAAATATTCCCTCATCACGTCGGTTTTTAGGTTTTATTTTGTAAAAGTGAAAATGTATTTGGACATGGTGCAAAAATATTGACTTTATTGTTAGGTCCCATTACTCTTTTTGTAGTTTACCAGTCAAATTATGTTGGGCTGAGAAATAATTATTCAATTTATTAAAGTCTCATTAAATAAAGACAAATTAAAATATGCTAGATAGTGAACTTTACTTATTTTAAATTAGTAGAACATCATTTTTTTTTTGAGCGATAGTAGAACATCATATTACATTAATGGTGTATACGCTAGTTTGACTAACAAGGTACTTAAGTTTGAAATTGATGGTTATATGTATAAAAATATAAAAATGTGGTATTATTATAAAAATGAGTAAATTGAACACATTTTTCAGTACCTTAAATAGTAAAAAGAAGGGCGAATAGAAATAAAGAAAAAACAAAAAAACAGACAAGGCCTTTTTTTCAAATGTAGGAACTTTTCCAAATGAAATGGATAGTGGGGTTTTTAGAAGAAGTCTTTTAACTTCACAATGAACGAATTTAAAAAAACAAAATATCTATCGAGGAATTGGACCCATTTGGATTCGTTCCAAACCCATTGAGTTTGGACTATATATATCGAGTTTTGCGTCCATTAGACTTATTTTATAAAAATATTAACAATACAAAAGAATAAAACAAATTTTAAGAAGAAAAACAATATTACAGAATACTAAAACAAAATACTAAATGGTTACAGAAGTTAGAATTTTAAAGCACCCTTACGAAATTAACCTTTTTTAAGTAGTAGTTTCACATCATTACTTCAAGTTAGGAGTCAATTATGTCAAGAATTTTACTTTAGGCAATGAGGTTCTTATTTTAGAACTTTTTAAAATGAAAACAAAACTTATGAAATTTGGACAAAGAATATATGTTATTCCTTATTCCAGTACGGAATTCCTATTAATTATGTTGTTCCATATGATGTTTCAATTGAAACAACAGAAGGTAAGGAATAGAAGAGCTCATATATCCTTATTCCTTCTTTTCTTTTTGCCTTTGTTTTTCTTTTCTTGTATTTCTTTGTGAACATTTTAAGTCAATCTCATACTAGTAAATAACCTTTTCTAAACAGCAGATTGAAGACCAAATGATCATACAAGCTATATAACAATATACACAATCAACACTGCGTAACAACAATTTCATTACTACATCTTATCCAACAAACATCCTCCAACTTTATCAAACAAAAAATCGCAAAACTTAAATGCGATTATTTTCGCGCATCCACATTCTCTTAAGTAAAACACATCAAAATACAAGAAACTAAGCACAAATTACGTTCAATCCAGCTTCACAGACGAAAACAAGTAATGCACGAACCAGAACGAAGAAAGAAACCCTACCGTACCAGTTGCAAGCATAATCGCTAGAACCATGAAGAGCGAATATCCGAGGTAAAGAGTCGCAGAGATGGGCCGCTCAAACTCTTCAAATCGAATATCAGATAATTGATCGAGTAAAGAAAGATGTATATAGCAACAGAGCCAGAAGCAAAGAAAGATTTCCACCACCATTTCCAATCCTCCACACAAAGATGCATGTAAGTAAGAACAAGTGATACCTCAGCACAAACCACCACCAAAAGCATCATAACAATTAAAAGGAACCCGAAAACGTAGTAAACACGGCCCATCCAAATACTCGACATGATAAAGAAGAGCTCGATGAAAAGAGTCCCGAAAGGAAGCGTACCGGCCCCAAGAACCAATAGCCAAGACGGGTACTTTTGAGGCGGGATTTCTCGAGGAATTTGATTTGTTCGGACAGGATATTCAATATGAGGCGCCTTGGCGCCAAAGTAACCGCCGACGAGCGTAAGTGGGACCGAGATGCAAAACCACATCAAAATGAGAACGATGAACAACGAAAATGGGATAGCTCCCGTGCTGTGACTTCCCCACAATAAGAAATTCAAAGTCGTGAGAATGAGGAATGCGATGCCGGGGAAGAAGCACGAAACTTTCCACGCGACCCCAACCCATCCCTTGTGATCACCGCAAAGATCGTTCTCCATAAACGAACGGCAACATATCCGGCCGCGATCCCAAGAATCATGTAGAAAAATAGCATTCCTGTTATAAGTGTCCCGCGTGATGCCGGGGACATAAATCCTAGAGCGGCGAATAAGATCGTCCACGACCGCCATTCCGAGAATCAACTCCATCTCCAACCATAACGCACAAAAGTGACGGATTAGTAGGAGCGCGAAATACATCGCCCACAACAAGCTTCCATCCCGACAACTCTTCGTTCATCTGGGCTTGAGCTTCCTTGTCGAGCTCCTCGTACCGAGCAAGATCCCGCCTAACAGTCCTCAAAAAGATCACAAGCACAATTCCAGCTAAAAAAGTGATCACCATTAGAGAATTCAAAATCGAAAACCAATGCACTTTAGCTCCCTCCATTTTCAAATACGCATCCCACCTTGACGGCCACTTGATGTCGTCTCGTTCCACAAACGAGACCTCATATGACAAAGTCAACGGCTCGTTTTCCTTAACAGCCATGGCCACAGTGCCCGGATCACAGCTAATCGAAGCCGGGTATTTATCATACATATTCAATTTCTTTATGGAGTTTGCATTGTGTTGGAAACTACAAGGCACCACCTCAAACCCCACAACCATGTAACCAGGAGCATCCGATCCGACGGTGGGGATCATTTCAGCAGCATCCCCAGTACCCATAACACGAGCCACATTGGTTTCTTCGTATTTATGAACAAGAACCGTAAACTTCAAGTGATTAAACACATAATAGCCTTCTTGCACCTTAACACCAACAGGGTAACCAGTCCACCTCAACATAAAACCCTCTTTTTTCGTATACCGAATTGCGGGCAAATTATCTAGAATCACATTAACTTGGTACATCTCATCAATCCTCTTTTTCAAAAGCTTATACTCCTCAGCCGACAAAGGCTTTGTTTGGCATAGAAAAATCTCGGTTTCATTTGTGTACATTTTGAACCTATATGGAGAATTCTCAATCCTATCACCCATAAGAAGCTCACCTAGATTTTCAGCACTGTCCTTAATACCCTCTTTTGGCTGGCAAAATGGTAAACTATAATAGCTAAAGGGCAATTCAGTGTCAATTGAAGTTAAAGAATTTACCTTCACATTCAAGTAATCACCGATTCCATATTTGTGCGGGTAACTACCAGGTAGATAAAAACTCTGCCCGAGTTGAAAAAACGCCACGAAAATTAGCAAGACCCAGATCTTCAACTTGTGAAAAGATTCCATATTTACTTTTACCGTGGCAGATCTGGATGGCCCAGATCAAGAATCAATGAAAAACGCCAAGAAAAAAAAATAAAAAGGAAAATGTGCGAAAAAGTAAACACGAGAAAATGCACCGTGGAAACAAGAAATGTGACTGAAACAGTGAAACTTCCAGAAAATGATTTCCAAAGAAGAGGACGATGTATTCAAGAATACGAATTCTAGAGATCTAACCTGGCCTTCAAGTAGAATCAGGATTTAAAGACCCTGTGAAAATGGAACATCAGCAGCGGCACAGAACGTGCAGATGTGGAAATTGAGGGAAGAGAGAGAGAGAGAGAGAGAGAGGCAGAGTACTGGAAGGCACGACTCGGTGTTTATAGTCTCTCTTTTACAGTCGGTGACGGTGAGTGACGTTAAGATATGGCCATGTACGGATGTATTTCCAAGTCCAATTTCCAATTTCTAGTGTTGGAAAATTAATTTTTGGAAAATGAATTTTCAAAATTTATTGATTTTCGTGTGAGAATTGAGAATGAATTTGGGTTGTTGTCTGAATTTTATGTTTGAATATGAAAATATTTTTTGTTATAGTTTTTAAAGTGTATTTTTGACATAGATTTGCGTAATATTAGTCAAAAGTTGTTTGGTTATGTTTTTGAAGTGTATTTTCACATAGATTTGCGATATTATGGTGAAAATTTGTTTGGTTATGTTTCAAAAATTTTTCCACAAAAAGTGAAAATTGAAAATAGGGATGTAAACGAATCGAGCTCGAACGAACAAGAGTTGTTCATGTTCGTTCGTTTTTTTAATAAAAGGTTGTTTATGTTTGTTTGTTTAATAATCGAACATGTTCACAAATGTTCACGAACATGTTCATTAATTGTTCATTAACAACTATATGCACATATGTATTAAATATTAAATACACCTTGTTCATGAACACTCAACTCAAAATAAATGAACATTATAATGATTGAAAATGTGAATAGGTTGTAATATTAAACTAAATAAGCTTATTTTTCATAATAAAGTAATGAATATGAAGCGAAATGTATAATTAATAATTAAAAAATAAATAATAAACAAACATCAAACGAACACTAAATGAACATGTTCGTGAGCATTTATGAACATATACGAACAAATTTTCTTGTTCGTTTATATTCATTAAGCTTTATAAAACGAACATAAACTAACCGAAACTCGTTTATGAGCCGTTTATCGAAAGCTTTGTTCGCTTTGATACTCTAATTTGAAAATGACTTGATTTACTAAGAACTTTCCTAAACAAACATAAATCCATTTTTCTAATAGTTGGAAAATAAAAAAATTGGGTTTGAAAACATATCCATACATGGCCAGGTTCTTGTCATTTTTAAGGTTGTAAGAATAAGAATAAGAAAATGTATATATATAACCTAATATACTTTTTGATATGACGAAATCCATTTTGCGATTTTTAACCAATTTTTGTTTAGAAAAAAACTTAATTGAGTAAGAAGTGATATCTTGACCTTTTAAATTTTATTAATGACCCAAGTAATATTGATGAAAGCTTCTACTTGTAAGTTGTAACGTTCGATTAATAAGAGAACAAATTTAGCAAAAACTAGCAAGATTGTCGGTCATTTGGAGAAGTCGGAGATCTGTTGAGTTTCTCTCCATGAACATGTCCTTAATTTTTGGAGGAGGTCGCAATATTCTATGTGAACGTCTCTGTTCATGACGATGATATTCATTTCTCTGTGAATGGTAAAGAAGTCAAGTTGGTTGCCAATGACTTGACTGAGTTGTTACACCTTCCAAACAGCGGACTCACTAGCATAAGGATTATGAGTTCGATTTTATGAAGATTTGGAAGGAGATCACCAAGGAGGAGATAGATGATAAGCTGAATCCATCAGCTACAAAGACTATGATTAAAGAAGATTATCACAAACTTATGGACGTGGTGGCGAAGTGTGTCGACATTAAGTTTGGTTCGTATAATCAGCTATCACAGACTAAGTTGACTCTGATGGCAGCTATCATGGAAGAGCCAGACGTGAATTGGAGTGAGTTCATATTTGACAAGTTGTGTCAAAATGTCCAGAATGTGAAGCTGGAGGATGGGAAATTCAAAAATACCCTAGGCTATGTGATTGTCATTGGGTATCTACTGGAGAAGAAGAGAGTGCCCCTGCGCAAAGGGAAGACATTCCATGTAAATAAGAGTTTGTTACAGGGAACCTATCAGCTGCCCAAAAGAAGGCTCATGCAAAGAAAAATGGCGCTTCCGAGGGGGAAACAACTAAGAGTGTTCCAGAAGAGGAAACAACTGCCCCTGCTTCAGCCCCCACTCACGTACCAATTCCAGTTGCCCCTATGGCCACTATGAAAAGAAGAACATATGCGCCCCAAAGGGCATCTGCAAAGAAGCAGAAAACTCAAGCCAAGGTTGGCTTGAGAGATGAAGAAGATGAATCAGTTGCCAAATGCGGCTGAAAAACCCGCAACTGAGATCCTTGAAGTTGAGTCAACCATTCAGGTTATGGTTGAGACTTTGGATAATGAGGAAAAGGAATTCCTTTGGAGAGGCACTCCAAGAGGCGACATGACTTGCAGTCTGCTGCAGCTGCCCCTTTCAAAAAGGTTGTAGAAGACACAACTGCCAGTGTGCCCCCAGTAGCTGAGCAGGTAGAAGAAGTGGTCGATGACACAACTACACCAGTTCTTGAAAAGGTAGCTGTCGAGACAATTGTTGAAGGTGGTGAGGTTATCTTGCCCCATGTTGAAGAAGAGCATCCTATACAAGACCTGCCGCTTCAGATGAAATAGGATCCCCTATTTATCTTGACATCGAAGCTAGTGCGCATATGTGGAGGAAATGTAAATTGGGCGATGAGCTTGAGTTCGATTTCAAAGGCCCGAGATGATTGAAGAAGAGGAATGGCTTCTAGGTTTTCTGGACAATGCTTCTGTTGTTATGGGACTTGATGAGGTCTATGCCAACTTAGTTTTCTTTGAAGAAAAGGAAACAGAAAGAGTGAAGGCCCTTGAGAAGGGTAAGGCAGCTGAGCCTCACATTTGCCTCTTAACTGATGTTGTCATTCCGGATTGCTATAAGTAGCATCATGATGATGAACCATTGAGGGTGTTGATGCGATTGAAGCCGCAAAATTTGAAGAAAGCCTTGAAAGAAACACGTGAGTTCCATGAGCAAGCTAAGCGATCAGTGTTGAAGAATTATCCTTGGTTCTATCTCCAACTTCTATCATTCAAGATGTGGTGAGGGACTTAGCAGCAGTCACCTCCCCAGCTCATTCACAGGGAGATGTAACAAAGGTCGATGGCGATGATATTGAGATGGAAGAAGTTGTAGAGGGTAACCCAGTGGATCCACACCCTAAGGAAGCTATTGAGACAACTAAAGATCAGTTGGTTGAATATCCAAGAGATAAAACCAAGTCTCGGTGACATTGACCCCATCGAAATGTTATCAATCGGTGAGCCAGTGAGGAGGAAACTTCTCACACTGCGCCCAAGTCGGAGGAGGTGCAGGGGACCAAGATTCAATGAAGTTAGGTGGCGATTGAAAGATAGTCAATTGAAAACTCGTTGTCTCCGTGAAGTTGTGATGGTTGAGATCATAGCCGAGGCCCCGTTTAGAGTCAAAAAACGGGTGGAGGGCGGGCCAACCCGCAACTCACAAAACCCGCCATTTGGCGGGGTGGGCTAGCCCGGCAAGGTAGCGGGCTAAGAAAACATCAACCCAACCCAATTTGCCTTGGGGCACGGGTTGTCTTGCGGGCGCCCGCCCATAAAATTAAAAAAAAAAAAAAAGTTGAAGTTAATTAACTACTTACGTGTAATAATTTGTTTATATATAACTCACAAGCTTATATTTAGACAAAGTTTAATATCTTATACGTTTTACAAATATCATATAAAATATTTAAAATAAACTTAAACATTATGCATTACAAAGATTAAAGAGATTAAATTAAAATAACTTTGGACTACATCAGATTTTTCATTCTGAAATTAACTAGAACTATGCAGTTTTTATTTGAACTTTTTTTCTTCTGTGATTGATTGAATGTATTGCATTGTCAGTGAATATTTAGTCACTCCTATCAAATATTCCTGAGAAATCCCATTTGATTTTATATTCAAATTCGATTTAAGTTGAAATATTTGTCTTGATAAATTTTCGTATAAAAATAACATTATATTTAAGTATTTAGCTAGGTTTCTGCACATACTATGTATAGGTTTAAAAAGAAAAGTAATTATTTTATGATCATATGTGAATATGTTTGAAAATGAACTAAAATAATTAGTTGGTTTGAAAATAACTTTAAAAAAAAATAAATAATATTACTATTGAGACAAATATATGTATTTTCTTCTTTTAGATAGTGAAAATAGAAAGATTCTTCCCGAAAATAAAACCAACCGAGTGGTATTGGTCTATCCATTAAATAATTAAAAACTAACTTCATATTCTCGAAGCTCAACTTTAAAAACTAGATATATAAGTAAAGAGGAGAAATATCATTGTGCCTGGCCTTCCCATCGGGTTAGCCTGTCTCAACCCGCAGCCCAAACGGGTTGGCCCATTTAGGCCGCCTCCGGCGGGCCACTAAACCCTCAACCCACCCCTTAACCTTTGGTGTGGCGGGCGGGCGGCCCACGAGCCTGGCCCGTTTTCACACTCTACCAAAAGTGTTGAAGGCCGGTGATATTACGAGGTTGAAATACCATGAATCGAGGCAAATGATGGATCAGGAGAGACCATGGCAGTTGAGACTGCTGGTCATGAAAGTGCAATCCCGAGGTTGAGACCTCTAAGGATGCCAATGTCAAGACTCGGCTAGACTAGAGCTGTCAAAACGGACTGGCGGAGTGGGCCAACCCGCGGGCGAAAAAGCCCACTAGTTGGTGGGGTGGGGCGGGCTAAAATATTCCTACCCAACCTAACCCACACGGGCCGACCCGCCAAAAGTTAAAAAAGAAATAAAAACATAAAAGAAATATTTTTTTGCATATTGTAAATTTTAATGAGTTAAATAAAATAATGGATGACAAATACATATTTTTGAAAAATATTACATACAATTTTATAAGCGATAAAAATATAAAATATCAATTGTACTATTTTTTTCTTCTACTTCTTCTTCTCATTTTTTCTTTTTAATTTCTAGTGGGCTAGCCCGCAAGACAACCTCGCCAAGCTCGCGCCCTAAAGGGGGTAGGCTGGCCCATTTTTACGGCTCTAGCAGTAGCTAGGTCTATTGCAAAGAATGTTGAAGGCCTTTCAGCGGTTGAGATGGCTGCAAAAGTAGCTGAAGACCTATTGGCGGTTGAGACTGCCAGGGAAGGAACACTGATATTTCTGGTGAAGTACCAAAATTTCCAGAATCCTTTTTTATTGAGCCTTTGGTAATTGATGCCCTTATAGACCTTGAAGCTGGGTACTCAGACATGGCTGTAGATTTTGAAGAATCAGCAGAGTCCGATAAAGTGGCAAGTGACTTGGATGCAAGCATGAAATACACCAAAATGAGGTTTGTACTAGTCGATGGGCCATCCCCACTAGCTCAATCTCTGCCTGATGATCTTTGTGACAGCAGCAGGCAAGGTTACTCAATTGGATGAACCAACTTCAGTGAAGCTGTTATGATAGCTGAGACACAATCGGCTCGATGAGGCTTCCATAGTCGCATGCTGCGATGAGGCTTCCGTAGTTGAGGCAAAACGAGATGTTGGCCAGGGAGAAGTGCGAAGTGTTCCTGAAGGAGAAGTGGGAACTTCCTCTGATCTAAGTGGCAGGTTGGGAATGTTGGATTTCCTTCATTGAAGAAATCCCTTATGAAGTTGAGTCCGTGGAGGAATCTGCGCGTTTCAACATTCAAATTGAGCCAACTGACCTGCACGTTCCTACGGATACACGCGTTGTACCGTTTGGCCATGATTTTGAGTCCATGTTTCCTGAAGACTCCAGTGAACAAGCAGCTGACTTTTGACATGCCTTTCGAGCCATGTGCGAGAAGATAGAGGCCATGGAGAAAGGTTTTGCTGACTTAAGCACCAGAATCGACAATCATGATGCCACAATATCTGGAGATATTCGAGGAGCTGTGTTGCGGATCAGGGAGTGGGCACAACATACTAAGGCTCTCCACAGGGAGCAAGTTGGCTATTTCAGACAGTTGTTCTCAAAGTTGGTTGTCTGGGGAGCTGACTAGCTCGCTTTTCAGCAGAGACAAAGGGACAATATCGAACGAATGGGGAAAAGCCATCTATTGGATATGAAGTTATTGCAAATGAAGATGGATAAGAAAATGGAGCATATGGAGACATCTCTAAAGGCTGAGATTTTATCTATGAAAAATCAGTTGTATTCACTCAGCTCCAACCAACAAGCAGCAGACTCTGTAATACTGATGTGTGTAAAATATATGTGCATTTTGGGGCTTAAAATGATATATAATTGATGCATTTGCACGCATATTTACTATGTTTTTACTTGGTTTCTTTTAAAGGGCATGATACTGCATATTCTTGTAATTCTTGTAGGAAACGGAGCTTAAAATGAAGAAATGTCAGTTGGAATGCCCGTATAAGATTGTCAAATGCAAAGAGAAGATCAAAATGACAGAAAAAGGGAACAAAAGCAAGTCACACGGCTGGACCGTGTAGCCTCACACGGCCGTGTGGAATGGTGGTGTGGAAAACACGCGGTTGTGTGAAGAAGGGAAGAAAACAGAGGACAGAGCGGTCCCACACGGTGGGACCATGTGAAGTCACACGGCCCGTGGACAAAACCAAACCAAGCACAACCTACCACAGTGCGACCCGGCCCAGTCGACAAAGGGTGAGCCCAAAGCCACACGCCCGTGTGGTCCCACATGGCCTGACCGTGTGGGAGTCTATTTCGGCGCGTTTTTCAGAGTTTGCTTCCCGTTCCAACTCTACAAGTGATCTCTCCAAGCATCTATAAAAAGGGACCAAGTCTTACACGAAAAAACACAACTTGATACATAGAAAACACATCAAATAATACGAACGAAGGAATCGAAGAGCTTCGAGAGCAAAAGGCTAGATCGCAAAGAACACCACAAGGCTTTCGATCTGGGAGCACAAGAGCTTCGAGGGCTTGGAAGGATAATCCATCCCCGACAAGAAGAAGTTTTCTCTCTATGTCTAAGAACTCTTGTTTGTGCTTATATGATGTCATAATATTGATTTAGATATGTCTATGAGTTTGTAATCAATGTTTGGCATATTTTTGGATCTTAGGGGCATAATCGAAAACTGTGGATTTATATTAAATATGATTATTTGTTTTCTTAATTGCTTCATGTGTTCTATTTTATGAATTCGAGTGCTTATTATTTAATTGCTTTTTATCGATCAATAATTAGGATGTCATATTTGTTATTGCAAAATTTGGACGATGAGATCTAACAAAGACGGAAAGCGAATTCGAGACATGAATCATTGTGACAAGCATGTTTGTGGGGAGTCATTCAATTCACAAATCTTTTTGGAGTTAATAAGAATTGTAACGATCCGTCGTACTACAATTGTTATTAATCAACTGTTTACGCACCACGACCAGGAGTAAATGAATTTAGAATTTGAACCCATAGAATTGCATGAATTGGTTTTTATTTTGTTCTATTTTTATTTAGGTAAAAAAAATATTAAAAGCTCCCCACCAAGAATGAAGGGTCATTTTCCTTTAGCCTTGAGCGTTGTTAGATTCTAACAAATTATCAATTTTAATATTTCTTGAGGGCCCAACATTAAATTTTCTCAATTTAAATAACTATTTTGATTTTTTAGCATAGATGTCATATTAGTTTAACAATATTCAACTCGTTTTATATATTGCACATTATTCTTTCTTTTATTGTTTTATGTTGTCTTTTTAGTTTGTAAAAAAAAAGGGGCAATAATTTTAAAGTTCGACTCAGGCCAAAAAATTGATAGGATCGACCTTACATACATGTCTCAAATCCATTTGTTGATACCCATACTCGTCCAAAACCTATTGATTTTATATAAAATTTATAATTATATGAATATTTAATTGACTATTTAAATGGGCATCCTACCAAGAACTAATTAGTATATAACAAAATGTCTAGTATGTTAAATTATTAATAAATATAACAATTAACTATTTAAATTTTTGTAACTCATTATAGGCTATCATCATTTATTAACTAAACCAAAAAGCAACACATAAACTCCCCATAGAGCTTCTCCGATCCTTTCGTGCCAGTCTCGCTTTGACTTTGAGACCACTTTCTACATCAAGTTACACAAAGTTTTGTTAAAAGCTTCAGCAAGTCCATTAGCCGCAACGTTATACATAGAGGACTTTCTTTGTTTGAATCCGGATTTTTGTCAAATTTTATCTATGAGGCTATTTGAGAAGGGCTTCCCATTATCCATTATTATGTATCGAGGGATCCCATAAAGATATATAACGTTTATGCGGATAAAGTCAACGACATTTTCTTTCTTCACTTCTTTGAGGGGTACTGCCTCGACCCATTTAGAAAAGTAATCTGTCACAACCAAGATATACAAGTGCCCTTGGATAACTTTGTCATAGTCCAACCACATCCAACCCCAAGCATCAAATGGCCATGAAGCAACAATAGGGTGCAATGGTCAAGGTGGTTGATGAATGAAATTTGCATGAAATTGACAGCTTGACATCTTTGCGCGTAATCCATGCAATCCTTCACCATTGTCGGCCAATAGTAGCCCATTCTTTTAATTCGAAAGTGTAGCTTTGGGCCTCGATCGATGGGCGCCGCAAACCCCGATTGAGCTTGTTCCATGGCTTGAATAGCTTCATCATCCCCTAAGCATCGCAAGAAGATTCCATCAAATGACCGTCTATAAAGTGTGCCTTTGTAGTAAATGAAGCGAGCCGCACGACATCAAACATCTACCTCTTGTCGTGGATCATCGTGGTAACTTCTCATACTTCAAATAATCCACAAGTTTGGCCAATCTTTTTTTCTCAATTTCAAATACCTCTACAACATGATTTTCCTCTTCTTCATTGCGTCTTCATTATCAAAGATTGGAGGTACTACCCAACTTCGCAAATTGGCACACGAGCTTCACTTTCGGCATGGCGAGTGTAGAAGCAAGTTTTGCTAAAGCATCGGCTTGTTTATTATCCTTCCTTAGAGTCAATTTTGGCCCTACCCGAACCAACCCGATTTTCTAATGGGTCAATTATATTTTTCTAGGCCCGAAAAAGTCGGGCCTCAAAAGCCCGACTGGCTAGCAAATGAAGCCCAACTTTTTCAAAGTGTAATTTTCATTTTTAGATCGGGCCGATTCCCCATTTCCATGACCGGTGCACTATTTGGCCCTTACCGACCCGACCCAATTTTTCAAAAAGCTCGGTGGAGTCGCCTACCCGGTCTTTTGACAAATCTATCCTTCCTTGAATATGATCAATTGTTACATCTCCAAGCCATCCAATAAGCTTTCTTCTCATAATCGACGTATGGGAGTAGCTCGAGGCTTCTTTACTTCATATACTCCAAGTAGTTGATTAACCACCAATTTAGAGTCTCTATAAACTTCCGCACGCAATTGCTTTATATCAACCGCCATCTCTAACCCAAGGATAAGAGCTTGGTATTCAACAACATTGTTTGAATAATTTTTGAGTTAGCGTAAAGGAGTAAGACAACACTTCTCTATCGGGGCGTAACGAAGATAACTCCACTCCACTCCTTCTCTATGAGAAGCTCCATCAAAGTACATCTTCCATGGAGAGGAAATCTCGATTACAAGCACATCTTCATTAGGTAATTTGTCGAGATAATTCCCACTTTCGGAAGGGATGGGATGATCCGCCAAGAAGTCCGCCAAGACTTGCCCTTTTTATCGCTGAGGACATATGTGATTTCAAATTGTTGCAATTGTAGATACCACCTTGCAAGTCTATCGAAAAGGATTGGATTTGTCATAACATACTTTAGTGGATTTGCTTTCGAGACAGGCATTTAATTGTGTGAGCTTGAAAGTAGAGCTTCAATTTTGGATCGCGAAGATTAATGCCAAGCAAATCTTTTCAATCGGTGAATAATTCAACTCGTTTGGTGTCATCATCCGACTCAAGTAGTATAAAGCGCTCTCTTTTTCCACCATCATTTTCTTGTGCTAGTAAAGCTCCAACGCGTTCTTGAGCAAAGAATATAAAGGATCAACGGGCGCCAGTGCACTCGATGCAACCAACACAGAGACTTCGTCGGATACGTCTTGATACTTTTGAAAGCATTTCGACAAGATTCATCCCATTTAAATGGAACGCCTTTCTTCATAAGACGGCTGAATGACTGGCATCGACCGGCAAGATTTGAAATGAACCTTCAAAGATAAGCTAATTTTCCTTGCAAACTTTTGAGTTCGTGAATATCACGGTTCGTGCATCCTTACTATCGCATCGATCTTTGCTTGATCAATCTCAATACCTCGATGACAAACTACAAACCCAAGAAACTTTCCAGATCGAACACCGAATGCACACTTCAGTGGGTTCATCTTAAGTTGATATCTTTTTAACTGTTCAAAAACTTTCCTCAGATCAATGTGGTGATCTTCTTGCTTCTTAGACTTCACGACCACATCATCAACATAACACTAAATATTTTTGTGAAGCATATCATCAAAGATTTTCTGCATGGCTCTTTGATATGTAGCTCTAGCATTCTTTAAACCGAATGGCATCACTTTGTAGCAATATATACCTTTCTGGGTATGAAAGGTTGTCAACTCTTCATCCCCTGGAGCCATGCGTATTTGATTATATCCAGGCGATCCATCCATGAAAGATAATGCTTCGTGGACCGTAGTGGCATTAATCATGAGTTGATTATAGGCAATGGAAAATCGCTTTAGGACACGCCTCATTTAAATCTCTAAAGTCAACACAAACTCGATTTGTCCATTCTTTTTCCTTACAGGGACAATGCTCGAGATCCATGTAGGGTACTTGACTTCTCGAATAAACCCAGCTTCAACAAGCTTGTTTACTTCAGCTTCGATCAATGGAACCAAGTCGGGCCAAAATCGTCATTGAGCTTGCTTAATTGGATGGATTCCTTTCTTAACGGACAAGTGATGTACTGCTACTTTTGGGTCTAATCCAGATATCTCTTTGTAGGACCAAGCGAATACATCCTTGTACTCCTGAAGCAGTTTGATATACGATTTTTCTTCATTCGTTGTTAACAATGCACTGATGTAGATTGGTCGTGGATTATCATTGTCGCCCAGATTAATTTCTTTTAGCTCATCGACCGTGGCTTTGATCTCTTCTTCAAGTTCAGGAGGAGCATCTTCGGCATCTTCTTCTTTCCCTTCTTCACTCAAGGTGATATGATATGTCGATGCCACACTTTCTTTATCATCTTCATCATCTTGAGGTTGCATGAAAATAATAGTTTGAAATTTGTCTTTCAACACCCTTTCACATGATATGAGCAAAGTAGTTTGTCGCTTCATACGAGATGGAACAAGACTTCAAAGCTTTCCAATAGCCCGTGAATTTCTAGATCTTTTCCAATATTTTGATTATGTAGAGATGCCCAATCTCTGATGGATGATTCCTTTGCTCTTCAACTTTTGAATGGGTCCGAGTCTATCAAAGACTGATATTCGTTGCACCTTCTTTCCATTTTCGTCAAAGGCATCCTCCGTCGATGAAAGTTCTCCCTCAGACACATAATTGATGTTGGCTCTTCTAATGGCGATACGAATGGGAGTTGGAGCCACAAACCCAAGACATGTCCGAGTATTTTTAACCACATGTCCACTTTCTTTTGACATCTTTTGAGTATTTGTAGCTTCAGAAGGGAGCCTACCCAATGTGGTATTCTCTTGTGGGTTATATCCAGCTTTAACGAGAAGATTGTAAGCTTTTGGATCAAAGCATTTCGCATTTTGGAGCCCTTCTCCGTGTTCAATATTAGGTCCCTCAGTTGGCTGGACAAACTTTTCGAGTGGCTGAGGAGATGGTTTCTTGTCATTAAGTTTTGTTAAAGGCAACACTAATTTACCCAGAGGTCCATTGTCATTGCGACTTGCAGAAGAACTCTTGATTTTGCTCTGTTTGACTTCATCATCTTGTGGCTTAGGTGGATTTTCTTTCGCCTTGATTGCCTTAATGACTTCGAAGTAGTACTTGGCATAGGCAAAATGTGACTCTGCCTCGGTGAAAGGTTTATCATCTCCAAGAACTTTCTTTACCACACCGTCTCTACAATACTTGAAGCATTGATGCCAAGTAGAAGGAACCACCCCATTTTCATGTAGCCAAGGACGTCCCAGAAGCATATTGTAAGAAGTCTTAGCATCTATGACATGAAATAGTGCAGTTGAGGCCATCTCTCCCATCAACAATTTCAACCTTATGATGCCGAGAGCCCTTTGCCCCCCTTGGTTGAAGCATTGGATCATCAAACGATTATTTGCGAGTTCATCCATGGGGATTTCTAACTCTTTCAATGTGCATAGTGATAAGATATTTACTGCGGAGCCTCCATCGATAGGGATGTCAACGGGGGGGGGCGGGGCGGGAGCAATCCCCATCCCGTCCCGCTGATCCATGGGGAAAAACTCCCGTCATCCCGTCCCTGCGGGGATCCCGCCATGAGGATTCCCCGTCCCGCTTTAATTATTTTTTTCTAAAAAACTGAATTTTTTTAAAAAATGATTATTTAATATTTAAAAAATATATAAATTATATAAAAAAGACAAATTAGGCACTCATTATATAAAATAAATTAATTTTTTTTTTAATTTATATATTTAATGTGGATATATTTATAATATATTATATATATTTAATATAATATATTATAAATTTAATATCGATTCCCATGAAACGGGGAATAATATGATCCCCGTCCCCGCTAACGGGAGAAAAAAATCCCGTCCCGTCCCCCGGGGGGAATTTTTCGGTATTCCCGCCCCATCCGGGCGGTTCCCCCCGAGGAATGGGGAATCCCCGCCCACCGCCATCTCTATCCATCGATCAAAATTCTATTCACTTTTTGCACGCGAGTGTAGCGATTCTGAACAACGATGCATTATGTGGTTCGAAACCAAGCAACAAGTCCTCATCGATGAAAGAAATTGTTGAAATGCAATCTTGATAATATTGTCAACTTTCTTCTCAAGTAAACATGCTTCATCAAGGTGAAATATCTTTGCTCATTCGTTTGCATGCAACATTGCCGAAGATCCATGGATCTAGATGTGATGGTTATAACATTACTAGTTGCACTATCTTCCTCAAGTGATATCTTTCCTTGGCGAGCTAAGCGCATGACTTTATCTTTGAAAAACGAAGCAATCATGAATTGGATGGCCTACCCAATGATGGTACTTGCGATTTTGGTCATCAACTCGCCCAACTTCGTAGGGACACTTCATTTCGGGCAATTCAATGAGGTTTGCCTTGAGCAGATCATCAAATATTCCAGAGATATCAGAGTCAAGGAATGGATATTGTTTTGCTTGCATCTCCCTCAAAGTCAACTTTTTTTTGCTCTCTCTCTTTGAGGAATGTCTTTCTTCTCATTAGTCTTTGCAATTGCATTAGCTTTAATATAGGTATTGTATTAACCGTCATTGATTCCTTGTTTGTAGCTTTAGAAGAGAACTTGCCCCCTTTCTTAGCTTCATATCGTTCTTTGGGTTTTTAAGGCTCTTGGATGGGTGGTCCTTCAACTCCACTTGCGGCCATGCTTAACTCCATACCATGAGCCCGAGTAGATAACTCTTCAAATGTTTTCAGTTGGATTTCTTGAAGGATGTATCGGAGACCCCAATGCATTCCTTGGATGCACATATCAGTAGTCGAAGCTTCTGACAATCGGTCTTTACAGTTGAGGCTCAAGTTCCTCCATCGATTGATGTAGTCGATAACAGGTTCTTCCTTCCACTGACGAGTATTTGTAAGCTCGATCATGCTAACCGTCCCACCGAGTCTTTGTAAAATCGATTGAGAAACTCTTGTTCTAATTGCTCCCAATCACAATTGAGTTTGCTTCAAGTCAATATACCATCGAATCGTTGCCCTTCAAGGATCGGACAAACTATTTTACGAGGTGATCTCCATAAGTTCCATCATTACAAGTTTCGACAAAGTGAGCCACATCTTTTTGGGTTGCCACCGTCGAATTGTTGGAACTTTGGAGGTTGATAACAATGAGGCATATTCAAGTTGTCAATTCTTTGCGTTTATAGTTTGGCATAAGTCATAGATGACTTGGAACTTCCATCGAACTTGTCCTTAATAGTCCCCGTGAACTCCTTAAGTTGGTCGACCGAATCGGCTCATCGAAGAGACTTGCAACTCATTTTCCGGAGACTTCTCTTTTTCATTTAGCATTGCTCCATGGATGTTTCGACTTCCTCATGTGTTTTAACTTGCTTGCCCATCGCATACGACTTGTATCAAAGACTATCTATTTTGTTCATCACCTTCGCAATTTGTGAGTCTTGTCTTTGACATGATTGGCAAGTCCATCAATGGCCCTTGTCAAACTTGCGATTTGCTCTTCAAGCGATGTAGCATTCGTCACCATAACGGGTGCCATGTTTGAGAAACTTGATGTCGAGCGGGAGGTTGGGGATGAAGCATCATCTCTTAAGTCTCCATCATTTTCGAGATGAGTTAGATTTTCTTTAGCTCGCATTGGAGTCTTCTCAAAGGATGCACTTAGCTTCTTGGACATACTCCTTGTAGTGATACCAACACTTTTACTTGTGTCACCTGAAGAGTTTGAAGAAGCAGCTTTTGTTGATGTGGTTTTGCGAGTAGCCCTCGCGATACTTCAAGATTTGTCGAGGAAAGAGATGAGAGGTAGAGATTGTCCCACTGGGCGTGCCAAAAATTTGTAACATAAATTTTTATTGTCTTTTGATCTTCCTCCAAAATGGTTTTGACTTCAATAACGTTAAGTCGAGGGATTGGAAGCTTATTCCCTAATCAAACGCCGTGATTTGAGTGGACTCCATGATGAACGCCTTGAATTTCGCCTTGAACACCGTGGATCTCCTCAATATATTCTTCGCATTGAGAGAATTTCTCCACCGCCTTCTTGCTTGATTTCTTCTCTTTGAATTGTGATTTAATTTCTTGAGAATGACCCATATTTATACTTGTAGGAGAGGGTTCTTGGACATCTCATATGACGAGGACTCTAATTTGATTAGTTCTTCAAGATTTAATATTATTTCTTTAATCACAAATTGTGATAATTATCAAAAGAAATAATAATAAATCAAGATAAATCTTGATTTATAAGAATTTGACATTTGGCATTCTTTAATTGGCCAATAAATAGATTTTAAAATAATCAATAAATTAACTATTTAAATTAGGAATTAAATTTAATTAAATTCCCAAATATAAATAGAAATTATAAAATTGATATTTAATATAGAATTTCACATGTGTCACCATTTGATTGGTGCAAATTTAATTTGTCTACAACATGTTAGAAACTATCTTGAAACAAAGCGTAAAAAGTTCGGAAATTTTGGCGGGAGCGTAAAGTTGGGTAAAATAGTATTGGAAAGCGTAAAAAACTGATATTGTCTCCAAAAAGTGGGGCATTTATGCCAATTACCCTATATTTTTCATATGTTTTAATTATATTTTTATAAATTCAGTTTTCGCCGTTAATTATATGTTAATTATCAACGAAATGGCATATACGCCAAGAAAAAACATGAAATGCATATGATATAGGTATGCTGATTTTTTGTTTTTTTATCAACATGACATTAATGTCCAAGAAACCTACTTTTAGGCTTGACACTTGACAGTGAGCAATAATAATGATAAATGAGGTATAGAAAAATAATGGTTAAAATCTAAAAATAAATTCAAGTACAGTGACACGGACCTAAATTTTGGATTCGGACATTTTGCTGGCTACAAGTTTACAATGTCTTTAAATATTAAAGATGTTTCATGCTTGGTAGAAGCTTGTGCTTGAGCACTAGAAATTTATGTTGCTACGTAATGGACGAATCCATGAATTCTTTGCAATGGGGCCATACTTTAGCCTTCTCCCAAATGTATGTTTCCATTTTTATATTATTCATGAAATTTGAATCATGTTTGTTTGAAATTTTTCATTGGAATTCACTATTTTCTTTTCTTATTTTTCTCATAAAAAAACATCTTAAACCTATAAATTTATTTTTAACCCTGTGTATATTCCTAATCATCACTTGACAATTACTATTCACATTATTTCATTCAAATTACGCTAGTGAGGCCCAATATTAACCCCTATATGTACTTAATATTTATTATTTTCAGTCGGCAATTCAAAAATTCTTAAAATTCATTTTCTAACACAAAAAACTGAAAATGGATTATGTAAACATAATCATACAAGGCATTTGTTTTTTTAACCTATAATATATATATATATATATATATATATATAGAGAGAGAGAGAGAGAGAGAGCCTACACAAAAAATAATAAAAAATAAAAATAAAAATAGTAAAAAAATAAATAGTAAAAAATTAAAAAAGAAAACTATGGGGCCACAGGGTTAATGCATCCATTTCTGCTGTCATGATGATTTACCCGGTATGATTCATGCGTTCCATCACCAACTATTCCCCAATGTACTAAAAAAATGGTGAACTATTTTTTTTTTAGAATCGTAATTTTAAATTAATAGCTCCTTAAAATTTGAACAAACCTCAAGGGAAATTTTACAATGATTAATAATGGAATATGGAGTACTCTCATAAAAAACTTCAAGATTTGTGACGAGCATAGTATCAAAGGAGACGATTTGTATTAGGGGTGTCAATTTGGGTTGGTCCGGATTCAGTGGGTCCGGTTCGCAGGTTTGCGTGTCGAAACAAAAAACCGGACCCGACTGTTTAATTATTCGTGTCGAATCTTGAACCGAACCCGACCTACTTATTTCATAGGTAACTTGACCCGACCCGCGTAACCCGTCTAATAAAATTATTTTCCTATATATTTAAAAGTTTTAACTGAATAAATTTATTTTTTTAAAATCAATAACTATCATACACTATTCAATCAATAAAAAAATATCACAATTCACAACATACAAAAAGAAATAACATAATTGCATAAATAACATAAGACACTGATCATATTTTAGGGACAATATTAAAAAAACATGCATAATAATAACAAATACATAATTAAGGAGGTTTTATCATTTAAGTTTTAAGGATATATCTTGTTTGTTGTTTTTTCTTACAATTAATTATTTACTTAATTTTCTTTTAAATTCACAAACGGGTTAAACGGGTTAAATGGGTCGTAGTAGGTTGACCCGAACCCGACCTGTTTAATTGGCAGGTTATTCGGGTTCGACCCATCTTCGACCCGGACCCACGAAGCCTGGACCCATACCCATTAATTTCGTGTTAGATTAGTGGTTCGTGGGTTTTGCGTGTCGGATGCAAAATTGACACCCCTAATTTGTATGCATTACAACAACTACTACTTTGATTACCAAATAACTATTAAGTTTAAAGTTTAAACCAACTAGTTAAATAAACTTGCTAAAATGCGTATGTTTGATTTCATTTTCGAACTCATTTCCATATTTCCAACAATTTCATATTAAAATATTTTCCCTATATTCTTGTGTGAAAAACACAATATGCTTGGATTAGTTGTGTTTATATTGATTTTATAGGTATGGAAATGATAATATGTTTGTTTTTTTTGCATAAAACATTAGTACATGTGATTTTTTCTTTGAGTACACGTGTGAATGAATTTGATATGGGCATGAAAACACGAAAAATATTAGTAAATTTGAAAATAAATTTTGAAAATAAAAATAGATTGAATATTGAATTCTATTAAACATGAGTATAAAATGGATGTTTGGAGTTTGAAATAGTAAAAAAATTTGAAAAACATTCCATCTGAAAATAAAAACAAACAGCCATGAAAACTAGAATAGTTAGTCCTTGAACAACTATAACAATCGTGAACTCATCCATTTCCATTCTCAAAATTTCTAAATAGACTCTAATAAATGGTTCATGTATTTATATATACACACATTCACATCAAGAAAAGATTTTAGGAAGAAATATACATCCATTCAGACAGTATTGGTGGCACATACCTCAATCCTTTTATCTTCTACAGAGAGTCCTCAAACCTGACTAGATGATCTTATAAGAATAGCAAACCATAGATTGCTCGTATACGAACATTATTTGATCATCAAATAATGGCGTCTCAAGTACACGCATCCATCTGATCTCATTGCTGATACTGTGAATTAGTAGCTAAAATCTGCCTTTTATTTCAAAGAATGCTGCTCAAGAACCCCCTACAACGACGTCATAAGTATTCATTCATCAGCATCAAATGGCCGTTTCCATGGATAATATGATGATCACTAAATAAAGGGATAATTACAAAACTACCCCTGAGGTTTATTGTCTAATTACAAAAAAAACCCAATTATTACTTTTCAAAATTACAATTACCTCCTTGAGGTTTGTATTTACCTTACAAATACCCCCTCTTGAGGGTGCAATTTTGTGAGCGAAAACAAATGTCAGGGGGTTATATTTAATTTTAAAAGATAACTGGGTTTTTTTGTAATCAGGCTAAATCTCAGAGGTAGTTTTTGTAGTTAGTCCTTAAATATACTTACCATATTCCTGTTGCTCTTTTGGCTTTATCTCTGCAAGAAACAATGGCAACATGATCAGTAAAGACCAATGACATGCTCACACCTCAATTATAAGAAGCCAATTTTCTCAAGTACAATTCCCATGTTTATGAGTTTACCTCGTTTTTCCTTCAAATGCGTCATTAATCTCTTCACCACTAGGTCTTTTCTCAAATTTTGACAAGATTACGTATTTCTCCTTCTTAGGAGGCTCATCATCCACCCTCTTGTACAACTCGTATTCGTAAGGGTAAGACATCCTGATTAGACAAGTGCTCTTTGTAAGCTTGAGCAAGAAAACCAGTACACATTACTCGACATAAATTACTAGCATCATCAGTTAGTTCCTTCTTAAACTTCAGCAAACAGCATAACTGATCTTCCAGTTACAATTCGCGTAAAGTATTTTATTTTAGTAGCCCCACGGAGACAAGTTCAGTCAGACCTTCAGTGCTTGATATGCTACTTTTGCTTTACAATTGAAGAGTTTAAAAGTTGTATATGCCATAACAGCTATTCAGCGTGGCTGAAAATGAAGAGAATTTGATGATGTGAGTAACCTCAAATAAATATGCTAACTCCAAGGGCATAGTAGACACAGTGCCCGAGCCTAGCATTATAATTGTTACACATAAAAAATTAAAAATCAACAAACATTTATGGTTCATTACAAAAAACACCCTTGAGGTTCAGTCTAAATGCAAAAACCCAGCTATCCTTTCAAAGTACAAATACCTCTTAATATTTGTTTCTATTTTACAAATTGCTCCATCCATATGGGGGTATTTGTTAAATAAATACAAAGCTCACGGGGAGTATATATAATACCTTAAGGGGGTATTTGAATTTTCAGATATTAGTTTTTTGCAATTTACCCAAAATTCACTGCTTAATGTAGGCAAGATGGGAAAGGAAGAGGGGGAAAGTGGATGGAATGATGGACAAATATCAATTCATAAGACTGTTCATGAAAGCAATGACATTATTAATGGTCTCACCTGAGAGCACCCATGATAGGATATTGCGTCCCAGCATAGTAGAGTAACCGGAAGTGGTAGCATATCTCAAATGAAGCAGCATATTCTAATCTCTTGTCTCGCCCCATAGTCTTGCAGATAAATCATAAATACGAAATTCACCAAAAGAGCCTGAAATATGCAATCACGCTAACTGAGATTGCTTGAAACTTACTTGCATGATACCACTTGAACCTGGTAAATCCTAACAATTCAGAAAATGCAATTACATCAGCATTCATGTTCGACAATCAGCAGAAAGCATATTATAGAAAGCAGAAAAGGTGTATTAGGTAGGCAATCACTTCTTGTAATGGAACTGATGGCTCAAAAGCTACCTTTAAAACCGTAGGCAAGTGCACCTATCGTTTTATAGTATAGATTATTGAGTACCGAGTGTCATTCCCACGAGGATTGTAAGTACTAATAATTACCGTCTTTTTGTTATTTAATCTGACAATTTTCAGAGTTTTTGTTTGATGAAAAAGGAAAACAAATTATAAATTGTAAAAATGAAGTAAAATTTGTAAAATAAGAAATCAAGAGATAGAAATGTGTTTGAATGCAAATCCCTCTAGAATGTTTTTGTGATTTGACAAGTTAAAAATACAACCGTAAGCCCTTAAGCAAAAACCAACCTCTTTTAATAAAATCTCATGTCTTGTGGACCGTAGAAATTCCCAATTTAAGTTAAACCCTTTCTCAAGGCGAAAAACTTCTAATCTCAAGTTGATTAACTGAAATCTCTTTCTAGTTAAAACCCCCAAGACAAAGATTATAACGATTTGTGAATTCCCATATTAGGTTTGACCCTAATCCGGAAGATTTATGTCGTCCCATATCTAGGATTGCATGCAACTCTTTTCACTTATATAGGTTCTATTTCACCATGAATCTCTCGATTTCCCGGATGAAAAATAAACTTCAAATCAATATTGCATGCATATATCAATTCGAATGAACGAAGCATAATATAAGTGAATCACACAAAATATGAAGATTTTATTAAAAACATACACACCTTAATCACAAATCCATTCTGTAGTTCATTACATTCAAACACTAGGAGTTTAGCTACACATGGCTTTAATAAAAGAGTATACTACACAAGATGATTTGAATAAAATGAACATGGTGTACTTAGCTCTTATTCAAGACCAATACAAGACTTCCTCCTTGGTTGATGATGTTGATCCAAGCCTTCTTCTCCATATTGCCCCTGCTTTCTCCTCCAAGACCCTTTGATCCCAATTCTACTTAATGAAATGAATACAATGAATATTTCCAGAGTATCTAATGAATGCCTCTCCCAACTTCAACCTCGGCTTTTATAGCAACCAATACATTGATAGTACTCTCTTTTGTTAAACAATCACCCCCACTTTCATTGTTGGTTGGTGAATTCTTGTACTCAATTGATGATTGAGGGAATATGGGGACATGTTGCGAAAAATTGGGTGTTAAAGGTGTATAAAAGTGGTCAAAAAGCTTGGTAGGTGAGTTTTCCATAATTTTCGCATGGAAAAGTTGAGAAAAGTGCCGAACACGCCAGTGTCGCCCGAACGGCCGGGCCGTCTTGTTTTATCACACGGGGATCGGGAGACATGGCCGTGCTTCCCAACACGGCCAGGCCGTGTCTCTGACACCGCCAGTGTTGGGAACACGGCCTGGCCGTGTCGGAGAGGCTGTTTTGTCTTAAAAAATCGAGTTTTTAGCTCCGTGAACACGGCCGTGTTGCCCGACACCCACGCCCGTGTTGGACCAAAAGGCCCCGAAATGACGCGCGTTTGGCTTGGAATTTTGAGCGTTTTTGCATCCTTAAACTCCCGGTATGTTTTGACATGAATCTATGGTCCGAAATTCACCAAAATTGGCCCCGAATGGTCAATCTACATCAATAAAAGCACCTCGGAGTAATATGAACTATGTACAATCAAAAATTTACAAAACTAACAATAAAATAACTCGAATTCTACTCAAATATACACATAAAACATGCATAAAAAGGCCCTTATCAAACCACTCTCCAACTTTGAACTTTGCTTGTCCTCAAGCAAAACATTATATCAAAAAGAGGGATTCAATAAATCACAACATACAAAGATGATTTTTTTTTTTTCAACATATTGAACATAAGCGATCAAGTTCTTGCCTTCTCAACCTGGAATTAACCATTAAGTAAAAACATAGTTTTGTAAAACGATCGATTGTCAAGAAAGATCAGAATATCGGCAGCATTATTCGACTTGAAATCATCACTCCACAAATCTTGATAGTTATGAACAACTTCAATTCAATAACGCCATGAAAATGCAAGAATTCATAGATCATTGTAGTTAGCTTACTAGTCATATAACCAAGCTTCTTGAACTTTATTGGAATGAGAAGTCAATGAGTATTCATTCTCCTCTTTTTTTTTTCGTTCTTTTCTTTTTTTTTTTTTTTTTTTTTTTTTTTGGGACCTTTCGAGACATGCTTCCACTAGGTTTATATTTTGAATTTCTGTTCAAACACTCCTAGGGTGGTTTCCCATACTCATATTCGTGTCGCCGTTTTACGTAAAAAGAGACAAACATGGGGCTCATGAATGCTCCTAGTTACTAAGCAACAACAAATAGAGGAGTATAACCTCGATTGGTCCGTTTTTTTTTTTTTTTTTATTTTTTTTTTCTTTTTTTTTTTCACAAGCTTGGTTTAACAACTAGTTAACCACTACTAAATCATGAGTTCTCGGAAGTTCATAAAGACTAAGTATCGTCGTATATGCCTTAACACATCAAGTATTTATGGTGTTGGAAATCTCGTCAAATTTTAGCCCGCATCCACGCTCAATCTATCCTAGACAATCAATTGCTTCACATCGAAAACACAAATTAACAAGTTAATATAGGTATGATTGGGCGAAGTTATTGACTAGCAAATATTTAATTTATTAAAAAAATCACATCTTTTGAAAACAAACACACAAGCATTCCGAAAATGTTATTGTACCCACCTCCAACTTTATGATTCACATTGTCCTCAATGTGAAAGAAAGAAATGGACAAACACACACAACACACTCAAAAAAAAAAAAAAAAAACAAAGAAACTAGAATGATATAAAAGAAGTAGAAAAAGAAAAATACGACCTTACTACAATAGTGGAATCGGTGTTGAGCGATCATTGGGTTGTTTTGCACGGGACCTTCAACGGCATCTTCATACCTAATCAAAGTTAAGCAACACACAACTCGAATACCGTGAAATCTCAAATATTCCCAATTAGGACAACCAAGAAGATGTTCAAAGTATTTTTTTTTTTTTTTTGATTTGAAAATGACTCTAGGACTTGTGATTATTTTGAAAGAAAATAAAATAAAAAAATAAAAATAAATGAAAACAATTGCACACAAACATCGGCTTGCCTCCGGTAGCGCTTTTTAAAGTCGTATAATTTGGACTAACTCACCTAAATGTGAAGATTAGTCGGGCGAGCTTCAAACTTATGAAAATCCCTTTGGTGTTTAGGAGAACTACCCCAACCTCAAGTTTCAAAATGTGCATTTCGACCTTCCTGGTCCCCCTTTTTGGGCATAAGCTTCCAACATGGACTTTGAACAACACTTTTCTCCAAGAGTTTCTCATCATGCAAAGGAATTGAATCGACAAAAGAACAAGTAGTATCCTTTTCAATATCAACATGAATTTTAAAAATTACTTGTTCATCCCCTACTCTCAAAGTTAATTTTCCCTCATGCACATCAATGATAGATTTCGCCGTAGCCAAGAAAGGGGCGCCAAGAATTAGAGGAACATCAATATCATCATGCATGTCAAGAATAACAAAATCAATCGGGAACATGAATTTATCAATCTTGACTAACACATCATTAATAATACCTCAGGATGTTTAATCGATTTATCGGCCAATTGAATGTCCATCCTAATAGGTTTAAGTTCACCTAATCCCACATGTCTTGAATGTTTCATAAGACATCACATTGATACTAGCTCCCAAGTCGGCTAGTGCTCTATCAACAATAAACCATCAATTGTACAAGAGGATAATAAAGCTTCCCGGATCATTAAATTTTTGTGGAAATTCATTGGAAGAACATTTATCATTCAATTGCACATTTGATAATTTGTTAAGCTTATTTTCATTAGGAATGATGTCATGAAGATCCCTAACATGCTTTGAAAGAGGTTGAACAAATGGAAAATTAGTATGTAATTGCTTGAATGACTCAAGTACTTACCAAATTTGTCCCCCTTCTATCTTCTTGATTAAACTCCTAAGGGATCTTGGGTTTGTATTCGACCACCTTTTTCATGGGCTTTTCTTCGTGTTTGTTGTCCTCCACATATTTCGCATGGTGGCGTTGGCATAATCATGCTCATGTGGAAAATCGATGGTGATTGCTTTACGCGTGCTCCGCCCCTCGGTTTGGCTCGGTGTTACCCTAAAACTTCCTTGTGGCCTTTCGGAAATCATTTTCGCAATCCGCTATTTGGTTTTCCAAATTATGGATAGATGCCTCTTGATTTCTTAAGGATGTTTCGGCCACTGAATCGGGCATCCGTTGATTGCACAAACTTTGCCATAAGTTCCTCCAGTTAGGCTTTCCTTGGGTCTACCGAATCCCGGGGCGTGTGTAGATTAGGATTGGGATTAGGCCGGTTGACCTGATTACTCAATCGAAGTTCGGTCTTGGCCAACCTGGATTATAGGTGTTCTTGAAATGATTATTTTGAGAGGTCGAGATTGATTACCTGGATAATCCACTTGTTCATGCGGTGGTATCGCATGGGGGCACTCTTGGTGGTTGTGCGATCCTCCACAAGTCTCACATGAGAAGACTTTTTGGAACCGCTAACCCGTCAATTTTCTCGAGTCGAGCTTCGACTGCGCGGCTAGCGAACTCTGTGGTTCGCATTGTATACACCCACCATCCTCCTTGGATTTACCTCGCACGGATTGCCATTGATATCCATTCATGGCCATTCCTCTATTAGATCTTGGCGGCCGGTGTTTTATTGTTCAACGTTCCCCGCCCGCATCAATCATTTCTGCGTCGATGAGAGTAGCCCGTTGTAAAACGTTTGGACTTGCATCCAAACGGGAGGCCATGATGTGGGCATTTTCGCAAAGAACTCTTTGAATCTCTCCCAAGTATCGTCAAGGTCTCATCGTCCTCTTGAGTGAATGAAGAGATATCATTCCTCAAACGTGCGGTTTTGGCGGTGGAAAATACTTCAAAAGGAACTTTTCCGCCATAATACTCCATGTTGTGATTGTTCCCTTCGGTAGAGTGTTTAACCATTGTTTAGCCCATCCCCAAGAGTAAATGGGAACAAGCGAACGGATGGCATCGTCGGAGACTCCATTTATTTTGAAGGTATCGCAAATTTCGAGGAAATTCGCGATATGATTATTGGATCTTCGTCAGGTAGTAGTCAATTGAACAAATTGTTGCACCATTTGAATGACATTCGGTTTGATTTGAAATTATTGGTAATAAATGGGCCTTACGATACTTAGGCGTTGTACCGATCCGTATGACGGCTTAGCGTGAATACATGGTTCTTTGTTGTTCATCCGCCATATCGGGATCTTTGCTTTCGTTAATATCCTCCTCGTGGTCTCAGTCTAATACTTTCCTCGTGTTGCTACGGCGGTGTTGCGCTTCCAAATTCGGCGACGAGTAGGCATGCACTCGCGGTAAATAAAGAGGATAAGTGTAATCGAAGACTTACAAAGATAGATAAAAAGAAAGACAAATGATGAAATAAAATAAAAAATGATTAAATTAACAAAAATAAGGTGTTCTTAATATTACAATCCCGAAGCGGCGCGCCAAAAACTTGATGGCTCAAAAGCTACCTTTAAAACCGTAGCGCAAAGTGCACCTATCGTTTTATAGTATAGATTATTAGTCAAGTGTCATTCCCACGAGGATTGTAAGTACTAATAATTACCGTCTTTTTGTTATTTAATCGACAATTTTCGAGTTTTTGTTTGATGAAAAAGGAAAACAAATTATAAATTGTAAAAATGAAGTAAAATTTGTAAAATAAGAAATCAAGAGATAGAAATGTGTTTGAATGCAAATCCTCTGAATGTTTTTGTGATTTGACAAGTTAAAAATACAACCGTAAGCCCTTAAGCAAAAACCAACCTCTTTTAATAAAATCTCATGTCTTGTGGACCGTAGAAATTCCCAATTTAAGTTAAACCCTTTCTCGCGAAAAACTTCTAATCTCAAGTTGATTAACTCAAATCTCTTTCTAGTTAAAACCCCAAGACAAACATTATAACGATTTGTGAATTCCCATATTAGGTTTGACCCTAATCCGGAAGATTTATGTCGTCCCTATATCTAGGATTGCATGCAACTCTTTTCACTTATATAGTTCTATTTCACCATGAATCTCTCGATTTCCCGGATGAAAAATAAACTTCAAATCAATATTGCGCATATATCAATTCGAATGAACGAAGCATAATATAAGTGAATCACACAAAATATGAAGATTTTATTAAAAACATACACACCTTAATCACAAATCCATTCTAGAGTTCATTACATTCAAACACTAGGAGTTTAGCTACACACGGCTTTAATAAAAGAGTATACTACACAAGATGATTTGAATAAAATGAACATGGTGTACTTAGCTCTTATTCAAGACCAATACAAGACTTCCTCCTTGGTTGATGATGTTGATCCAAGCCTTCTTCTCCAATATTGCCCCCAAGCTTTCTCCTCCAAGACCCTTGATCCCAATTCTACTTAATGAAATGAATACAATGAATATTTCCCGAGTATCTAATGAATGCCTCTCCCAACTTCAACCTCGCTTTTTTATAGGCAACCAATACATTGATAGTACTCTCTTTTGTTAAACAATCACCCCCACTTTCATTGTTGGTTGGTGAATTCTTGTACTCAATTGATGATTGAGGGAATATGGGGACATGTTGCGGCAAAATTGGGTGTTAAAGGTGTATAAAAGTGGTCAAAAAGCTTGGTAGGTGAGTTTTCCATAATTTTCGCATGGAAAAGTTGCGGAAAAGTGCCCGAACACGCCCGTGTCGCCCCGAACGGCCGGGCCGTCTTGTTTTTATCACACAGGGGATCGGGAGACATGGCGTGCTTCCCAACACGGCCAGGCGGTCTGACACGGCCAGAGCCGTGTTAAGGAACACGGCCTGGCCGTGTCGGAGGTCTGTTTTGTGCGAAAAAATCGAGTTTTTAGCTCCGTGAACACGGCCGTGTTGCCGACACACCCCTGCCCGTGTTGGACCAAAAAGGCCCCGAAATGACGCGCGTTTGGCTTGGAATTTTGAGCGTTTTTGCATCCTTAAACTCCCGGTATGTTTTGACATGAATCCATGGTCCGAAATTCACCAAAATTGGCCCCGAATGGTCAATCTACATCAATAAAAGCACCTCGGAGTAATATGAACTATGTACAATCAAAAATTTACAAAACTAACAATAAAATAACTCGAATTCTACTCAAATATACACATAAAACATGCATAAAAAGGCCCTTATCGAACTGACTTTGATTCTTTTGAGGGAGCCATATCTAAGCATACTAGCTTTTCCCACCAATGCATAATAGCTATACTCTTAAGAAGAACCCATTCTTACATTGACTATAGACGAAACTCAATCTGTGGGAAAGTAATGGGCTAGAAGAATGAACGATTAAATGTAGAGCTAATAAAAGGTAGGGATAATTAACCCCTCCCCCGGAGGTTTAGACTAATTACAAAAAACAGATTTTTTAACCTTGCAAGAAAAACCCTTTAGGTTTGATTCCGTATTTATAAGCAAAAGCCAGATACAAAATCCCCCGATATTTCTAGAAATATTAGGGCTACCCCTCTAAATTTAAGACAAAATCAGACTGAGGAGGATTTTTGTAATTTTGAAACATCTCTGGTTTTTTTTTTTGCAATTAACCCAAACCTCAAGGGCCTTTTGTAATTATTCTAAAAAGTAATTACCAGATCAGTCTGTCCTACTGTTGCAGATTCTATTTCTAATGTAAGTATTCATGTTAGCCTTGCGTTGAGATTATGTTAGGATGCAAGAGAACTGAGCCAGCCAGAAAAAAGTTGAGTCTTGACTGACATTCATCCAACTTGAGCCACCTTAAGACTGATTGAGTAGAGATGGAGCTTGGAGAGATAGTTGGCAACAGCTTAATGATGATATTAAATTGTATATTCACTGTTATTAAGTCAAAGGTTTGTCAAATTTTCACAGATGAAGCTGTTCCATTTTAGCAGCCAAAGCTCAAGTATGCACCATTATTGAACTCATCCAATTGGGCCATGCTCAAGCCTCGATACAAAGGGCTGTAAAAATCCAAGCTGCTTTCTTGTTCATGCCTAGCATGTTCAAGTATGTTTGTAACTAGATGAATAGAGCTTGAGCTGAAAAACTCTGATTATATGGTTAAGCAGGATAAAAAAATAAAAATTGGTTAAGGAGGATAATGTCAAACCAAGTGTTTTGAGTTCCAGCTTGTTAATAAATGTGGTATTATGCAGGTCAAAATCTATCTAGTCTGATGGGTGAGTAATGGTTTTCAAATTTAAATGCCCCCCTAAGTAAGGCTGATGGTAAAACCTATTCCCTTCTTAGCTCTTTCTTGCCTCAGCGGTACATAAATGCACAGCTGAATGAGTTCAGGTTTAACTTGAAAAACTAACCTTCAGCCTGGGATTCACAAGAATGACTGGACGATGACCAGCAGCATCAGTCATAGCTCTTAGATCCTGCATTATTGCACTCCAATAATGGTGAATGATAAGAAAGCATAGATCTGCCTAAGATGCTTTGAAGCAAAAGTGAGACTATTCTCATGTTCCTTACATCAATAATACAGTTTCCCACTGCATTTTGCGGAGCCACTAAGATAAACATGTCATCCTGCTCGTCGACCTCTTTGCCACCTGGAGAACATATTAACATTGTCATGCTGGCATAAGTCAATAGTCAAAGGCAATATCTACGGGACAAATGCAGTTGATTAAAGAGATGCAAAAGTACGAAGGTTGTTTCAGGTATGAGAAGCAGTGAAATGAGTTTAGCAACAACTGTAACAGATCTAATCTGGAGAATATTCAAGTTTGGCATGGCTAGGAATGAAGATGGCAATGAAATCATGGACCGTAAAACTTAATTACATTCTTTCGTTTTTTTTTTTTTTTTTTGGATCGGTTACATTCTTTCATTATTTAGACTGTATTTGAGCTTAGCAACGAAATATAGAAAAAGTGGTGCTATTCACACCCCCTTTTCCTCTAAGTACACCCAACTTTTAAATTCATGACATTTAAAAGATTATAATGCCCTTGGTACATAAAACATGTGTCATACAATCGTGCCACATGATCGTACCACACGGTCGTGATAGACATGTGCCACAAGATCGTGCCATAAAGTCATGGGCCACGATTCGTGCCACATGATTGCGCCACATAGTCGTGCCACATAAAGTTAGAGGAAGGGTAAATTGGGAAATGTTGGGGTTTTAAAAAGAGGATGGGTATATTTAGAGGAAAAGGGGGTGTGAATAGCATCTCCCATATAGAAAGTTAACCCTGCCCTTGTCCAAAAACAATTTCTAAATATCAATTCATGCGAATGAGCATCAGTTAATGTATATTGAATATATATATATATATATATATATATATTCTACATTAGAAATTTTAAAAGTCGGTACCACTACCAAATCGAGTTAACAAAAGTAGATACAAGAAGCTAAAGTTAATGGCAAATTGATAATTGTAATTTATGTTTGCTTAAGTGAGAATGAGTAGCTAACATGGTAGTGAAGAATGAGGATATCGAACATGGATTACCATGGGTTCAATGGCGTTGTCGAATTATCACGAGGGTTGGCGATACACGAAATTGGGGGTGGGCCGGATAAAAAAACTAAAAAAAAAAAATACACATAAATATTAACTAAAAAAATTTTACCTAGTAAAAATGTTTTTTTAGGGGGTGTTGCCCCCCTATCTCCGTCATTGCATAGGGTTATAGCAAAGAATCGCTACTTGGGAGGGCGACGGGGTTGATAATTGGATTTTGGGGACATTGATAAAGGGATTTATGGAAGGAAAGGAATGGAAGGAAAAGAGGATGCACGGAATGAACTTGGGAGTGACAAAGGGGACAAAAGTAAGATAGGAGTTTTGTTATGGTAAAACTATCCAAGTTTATCAGGTTTGAATACTTGCTATGATATGGCTTTTGGCAGAGAGCAAGCTCTTTGTTTTGCAATCAGTATAGATCCAAAGTTGAAGGCTATGCTGCCAAATGCCAAACTGAGTTGATTCCCGATATGGAAACTTTTGGCCTGAGTATTGATAATAATTGGATTTGTAGAGGAAGCTAAAGGAGTGGATAAGCCATACTGACAATATGAGATATGATTACCATAAAAATTACCTACATAGCTTTTAGAAAATAGCAGGTACTAAGTCTGGAGAGCCATAATGAACCAAGGCATGGAAGACATGAGGGGAAGTATTTTATTAGTAGCAACAGATGGTAAAAAAAAGTAATAATGAATGGTAGAGAGAAAGGGTAAAGATGATTGAGGCTAAAAAGAGGCTAAAAATTTGGAGAGTTAGGGATGGTGGACGATGGTATCTGAAAAATCAATTATAGAACAAGCAATTAACATCAAGAAAATTAATACCACATTGTTTCATAAACTATTCCAAAAATCAATTCCTTGAAATGTCTTATGCTCTTTTAATATTGAGAGAGAAAGGCTAATTGGTATCTCTCGCAAGTTTGGTCTGTCAGCGGATCCCATTACATAGATGAATTAGGAATTACCTTTGCATCATGCAATAGCAATTACAGTGGAGTGCAACATCGGAAAGGCCATTAGTTGTTAAAAATCTAAGTTTTTCACTTGTAATTGTACGGGATAATTTAGACCCTCCCTGAGGTTTGGGCTAATTAAAAAAAAAAAAAAGAGGTTTTTGAAAATTGCAAAAAAATCTTTGAGGTTTGGTTCCGTCTTACATTTTCTCCTTTCATAAGCAAAAAACATTTCAAAAATTCCCCTGATATTTATGGAAATATTACAATTACCCCCTTAAATTTAATGCAAAATCAAACCCGAGGGTTTTTGGTAAATTTGGAACATCTCTGAGTTTTTTTTTGTAGTTAGCCCAAACATCAGGTTTTCTTTTTGTAATTATCATATATTATAAATAGTTATTCATGAAATTCATACCTATAGAACCAATCTTGATAAAGGTACCCATGGCATCATCATCACCCCAATCCATGAACTCCAAAATCTTCCGACTTCCGGCAAGCTGCAGTGGCATTCCAGCTAGTGCTCCTTCTCCCATGGACCCTTGCACACAAACCTACGAGAAACTCGAAGACTAATACAAACAACTGATCAAAATTTGTAACTAAAATGGCACAGAGTTTGCTAGAACCTTGACGCGCTTCCCATCATCAGCAAAGGAAAGAGCAAGAATACGGACAAGTTCCATTAAGGTACCTATTCGATAAACATCCTGAGCAACATATCATTGACTCCAGAAATCTTAAGAAGAAGAAAAAAGGAAAAACAAAAGGTTGAAAACAGCAAGTCTCTTACCATTTCTGGATTCAGCTCCGGAATACTGATCTCCACCTTCAGTTCAAAATGGTCATGTCATTAGTCATTATCATTGATTAAAACTTTCAGGGTGAAAATTCAAGACAGTAAAGTTCGACGAAGCATATACTATTTTTTAAGTAAATAAGGGTTGTGGATTAGTATGCACAAAAGAAAGTAAATGAGAAAGTAAATAAGGGTTGTGAATTAGTAGGCACAAAAGAAAGTAAATGAAAAATAGTATGCCTAAGAAAAAAGTACATTTCTGATGCATATTGCAAGAAAATAAATGATTGCAATTTGATCAATTCAATTATTCTACACATCACGGACCAGTGATGAAATGTTTGTATGCGTAGGCAACAATGTTTATTGTCATGCCAAGCAGCACATAGGTTTCTATTAAAAAAATGCCACTTTAAAGAATTTCCATGCTTCACAGGAAATATGTAAATATATCTTCCCACATCACGTGAATTAAAGTGTCTCCGCTTTCAATCCGCGTGTCTGTCTCTCTGTCTCCCACACCCCCAAATCTACACACAGACCGGAACAATGCCTACATGCATTTCACAATCCAATCATTCTATTGATCATGAAGAATACAGAACGTGACACTATGACATTATATTCAGAAATCCTCATGACGAACATGTTTCCCAGTAACAATTCACAGAACGCGAGCAGATTTTTTTCCTTTTGAGTAATGCACTAAGAATAGCATTAAGAATAAAGCAAGAAAACCATTTTGATAAAAAAAAGTGGAACAAGAGAGATATATGACCTTCAATCGAGTTTTCCCATCTTTTATTGCTCTTTGGGTGGCTTGCAACACATCCTCATAGAAATATTTCCTGATTTCTCTAGAATGAGGAATGTTATTGAGTCTTGTTGGTATTCCTCTCCAATTATTCTGCAGAAATTAACAACCAAATGAATGAAACTATAAACTAACAATTATCTTGTCAATTTCCGCAAACTAAAGTTTAAGCAGGTTTATTAAATAAACCTTTTCTGAAGATAACTTATCAAACAGGCTGTCATATTTTGCCAATTTACCTGCGGACAAGCAGAATAAGTTCAATCAGTCAAAAGCAGTTACAAGCAAATATAAAACTTGGCCAAAAATTTTAAAGTAGGGTTCCAATTATTTGAGAACTCAGTAAGAAAAACAAATTGAAAAATATTAGATTTCTAGACCACTTCTCTCGGAGAGGAACGGGCAAAATATCCAAACAAAATAAAATTACCATCAAGAGAGAAAGACAGGGCAAAATTAGACAAAACATGCATATAAATGCGTCTGAAATCTAATGAATTTTGATTAAATAAGAGATACTTAAAAGCATACAGAGGTTGTATTTGCAAGGATTCTTTTCTTTAATTCCTATGAAAATAAAAACTCCATATGAAAGAAATGAGAAACTGGACCTGATTTTGATTCCTCTTCTTTATCTTTCTGCAATCTCGACAACAGAGAATCTATCTCTTTAAAAATTACTTCTTTAGGACGGTTTCCATCAATCTGTAACAAGCAATAACAAGTTCATTGAAAGGGATCTATATTCTGGAGTTAAATTTCAAAGTAAACCTATCATCAAGGTTAGCAATACCTTGTTCATTACATCTGAGTATGTTGATAAGATTGACTCTACATTTTGTTTATATATGTGTAGGCGTGACTTCACCTGATAAATAATTGAACATTTATAATTAACAAGACTACAAACATCTCAGTTACATATCTCCAGGTGAGAACAAACATTAGTTGATAATTTTTCTGATCCGACTTTATATGCACTTACACATGTTGAATTTTATAATAAGAATTGTTTTTCTATAGCATATGAATAAGGTAGTCAAATAGTATTGATGACCTTGAAGAAATATAAAATGCATGTGCCTTAATATTGGCCTTCCTTTTACTTCTGTTTTAAAAATGCATTTATAATCCTTTAATCCTTTCTTATCCATAAAACAGATATCTCAGCAATCTTTTCCTTCTCATTTGACTATATCCAGGCTTAAAGATGACGGAGGTGGAGTCTATGTAGTCAAATTTTCACTTATGCTCTATCCAGGGCCGATCCTATCAATTTTGGCCTGCGTCCAACTTTAAATTGGACCCTGGCAACAATAAAAAAAAATGGGATTTTGGCAGCCGTGTAGTGGCTTTTTCATTTCCTGCCTTAATTTGAGAAAATTTTGAGAAAATTTAAATTTAGGGCTTTAAAAAATTAAGTGTGATAATTTTGCTAGCAAGGCTGCTAGGTGAATTGATCTAAGCCCTTCATTCTTGGTGGGAGAGCTTGACCACTAGGCTGCAATTGAGAACTTTAATTTTTTTTTATCTACATAATAAAGTAAAATCTTGTGGGTAGCAGGATTTGATCGGACGCCTTTCAAAGTTTCAAGAGCTGCAAATATTCAACCACTATGTTGGATTTACTCTTGGTGCAATATTTTATTTATTTTATATATTTACTATTATAAAAAATGTATACAAAAAATTTGGGCTCCTAAATTTCTTAATTTTTTCGGGCCCGAGCCGACTCACTCCTTCGCCAACGTAAGGAGCGGCCCTAGCTCTATCTCTACACAAGTGATCCAAAGTAAGTGCACAAGCAAATTTCTGTCTTGATTCCTATTATGGAATAGGTCAACTGACTCAAGAGTTTGCCAATTAGAAATTCCAAACTAATATTAAAATGAACAAATGGTTCTTACAGGTTTCCACATCCCATGCATCTTGGATCTAGTTGAAACATTAAAATAGATCCTCAAATAAAAAATTTAAAACATATTTGCTAGGTTGAAATACCTTTTCCTCAGTATCATCTGGACGGGTAACAAGCCTTGCTTTAATTTCCTCATTTTCTGGTGGGAAATTTTTTATATGATAAATCTTCCCGGTTAAAGGATCCAACCTTCTCCCAACACATCGGTCAACTAGAATGTCATCAGGCACCTGAACAAATGATAATAACTTGTCACGAGTAGGTCCCTTAAACTTTCCTAAAGACAGAACTTCTCAGGCTTTTACACACGGCATAGCCCTGTAGTCCTAATTTTATTTGTTTTCATTTTGTAAAAAACATATGGTCTGTGCCGACAAATATGATTAAATGAATGTAATGCCTTTGAAATCCAAAAAGACAACTTGCGACAGATTTTTCTCTTCATATTCAAGAAACTGCATGCTAATCACTCTATAGACAACAAAAATAACAACGATGATGATATTTACGCATGCTGTTGACGAATAGTAATTATGATTACATGGGGAGAACCCTTGGACACGCAAGAAAAGCTTAAAGCTTTCAGAACGTAATTGATATGCCATCTACTTTTATTAATTCAGTTATGTCACATAAGATGATCATTGTAGAGCAATCAAAGCCTGCATAAACAACAATTATTTTCTGATAGACTTTCCTTAGAATGAGATGATAGTACAAGCACCATGTTTAAGCATATTAGTACTTAACATGTTCTAACTTCTACGCTGAAATAGAAGTCTTTTGTAATGAGTTTCTGACAGCAAAAATCAGATCTGATGACTTCTTGATTCAGACATCTAACCTATTCAATAAAACTACGCACCTAAAACTAAATAGTGAAATGAATAAATTTATATCTGAAGAAATGTTCATTTGTTTTCTAGTAATTAATTAATCTGTTATCAATTAGAGCATCTCTTCAATTCTAAAACAGAGTAAAGATTCTGTCAATTTCAGCATAGTTCAAGTAATTCGAGGAAATAAAACTTTAGCATCATCAAGGCATAATGACACACATACATCAAGCGTAATGTATATGTCAGGCCTAATATTCTGTTTTTCCAAACTCTCTGCTTGGGCAGAACTTCGTGGTATCCATCTAAAAGCCATCCTTTCTCCTTCACATCTTTTAGTGATAGCCGGGCTGTCACCATCTATAAAATGAAGTGTTAATGTAGCGCAGTTACAAAGTAAAAGGAAAATGTTCAGTAGAATCTTTTTCATACTGCTGTCACAATTTCATCAGGAACTAAACGGCCAGAATTCATGTACTCCTTCGCTTTGTTTCCAATTTCTGTACCGGCTGCTACTTCAGCTCGCAGAATATCTCCAGTCGATATGTGTACTACTCCAAACTGAATAATCAATGCAGGGAGTCATAAAAATGAAATGTAAAGGAAAAAGATCTAGATAAATTGTCCACTATTTAATAACATGCATCTTAATTAGATATAGTAGATATATTAGAAACAAGGGAAAGGTTAAAATTGATGGACATGAAGTGAGTATAACAAAGAGTTTTAAATACTTAGGATCTATAATTGTAGAGAACGAGGAAATCAATAAAGATGTCACACATAGGATCCAGGCGGGTTGGAATAAATGGAGGAGTGCATCTTCTATCCTTTGTGACCGTAAAATACCATTAAAATTGAAAGGAAAATTTTATAAAACGGCCATAAGGCCCGCAATGCTTTATGGAGCGTAATGTTGGGCGACTAAATATGAACACGAACAAAAAATGAGGGTAGCGAGAGATGAGAATGCTAAGATGGATGTGCGGACACACTAGATTAGATAGAATAAGAAATGAACACATTAGAAACAAAGTGGGAGTAGCACCAAACAGATTAGATAAAATTAGAGAAACACGATTAAGATGGTTTGGACATGTTTATAGGAGACCTTTAGATGCACCTGTGCGACGTTTAGAAGGTAGAGAATCACTCACACAAATCAAAAGAGAAGAGGTAGCCTAAAAAGACTTGGAAAGAAGCTATTAAACATGACATGTTATACCTAGAAATAAACGAAAATATGGCTTATGACCGTAAACGATGGCGCGATATGATCCGTATAGTCGACCCCACGTAGAGCGGGATTAAAAAACTTAGTTTGTTGTTGTTGTTGTTTATTAGAAACAAGGAAGCCTCAATCGTCAATCGTAAGTGGGAATGTGAGAATATCATTTTCCTAATTCAATAAGCCAAGCAAGAAGCGTGATCGTCATCTTCTTTTGATGCAAAAAGTATCACCGATGCAAAGTTCTGGTGTACTATGTGATCAAAATGAAATGACTAACAACACCAACAAGTCCAGGTTTGAATCCCAGGCTGTCGGAGAGCAACCACAATGGTGTGCTCAAGTTCATGTTTTTCGTGGCTCAACAGTGCCACATCAACCATGAACACACCTTCTCATACTAGCCACAATAGTTTGTTCAAGTTCATGATTCATATTGGGTCCCACAAATCCCTCCTAATACCCACGAATACTTTCGACCTCATTTGTTGAACATGTTCAATTAACATGAATCATGAACGTGTTCCACAACGGTAAAAATGGAATTCATGTTCAGTATCTTCAACATGAATTGCACCATTGTGGGTGCCCTCATAAAGAAATGCCCAAAGCATATCAAGCGAAGGCCGATAGGTAGAAGCATCTATTTGGCCATAAACTGATTCAAGATGAAGACTTCCGGGAAAAATATCTCTAAAATGCATTGTGCAAGGCAAATTATAGACACAGCAATATGTTACACCACCATTAAATTCTTACTTTTGATCCATATTACCCATTTAAGATCACATCATACAAATTCAACCAGTGGTGTCAATTTTTGTGTTTGGCTTAAAACTGATTCCATGATTTTTGAATTGGGACCTTGGAAATGAACTTAAATAACAAGGAATCATTTTTCCAAGAACAGAACAGACCATTTCAGAGCTATCAGACAGCTTCGTGTATGTACATTACCTCTTTTTAGCCACAGAGTTTGAGATGTCCTATAGCAATAACTGGACATACCAATTAGAATTGCATTTGAAGTTCTTTTGAGATGAATACAGAAACTGTTCCTACAAAGGTGTCGGATGCAACTTCAATAGCATCTATGAAATAGAGAATCAACTCACCTTCTGCACAATCATCTCACACTGAGTCCCTTTCCCAGAAGCTGGGGCACCCGAGATCATCACTTTCAATGGCTCACTTTTTGCGCTTACAATCTTGAGCACCTGCACCAACGTTTCGTGTGTGCCATACAATGAGAGAGGTTTCAACGTGTAAACGTAAATAAGATTATCGCAATGGTTATACTCCCATCATCAATAATTGCGTGCTTCTATTTTATTTTTGTTGTTTGATATTTGGGAGAAGCAGCGGCGGACCCAAGGGGGGCCACTGCCCCCCCAAAATTTTCCAAAAAACAATTTTCCCCCAAAATTTTTCTCCCGCAAAAGTTTTCCAAATTATTTTTTAAAAGGTCAAATAGATGAATTAATTTACAAATTCCCCCAATTGATAAAAACTTCAAATAATTGTCTTTTACAATATAAAAGCAAAAATTATGGTTAGTATATGAAAAAAAAAATCGCATGGTTTAAATTTATAAACTCGGTCCGTTTTTCGCCCCCAAAGTCGGAATTCTGCGTCCGCCACTGGGAGAAGAGAAGGATCAACTTTTTAAAGTGATAAAATCACATCTATAGATGCCCAAATTTTAAGTACCTGAAATGGCACGATCATCGCCCATTACTCAAGAACAGAAGCACACACACATACCCACATATATACACATCTATCATCTATGATATCTAAATCATCAAGATTGACCTAAAAATCCACTACCACTTCAACCCCCCTTCAACTATGAGAACCATCCTCCCATTTATCTTCCAATTACAAAGAAATGAACCAAGCATATAGGCTTAAAGTAAGAATCAGACCTTTCGCACGGGTTTGGTCCTGAAATCGGCATACCCATATACATGATGCGAATGTGATGAAAGCTGAAAAGGAGATGAAATGTACAGAGAAGAAGAAAGAGATGGGGGAGAGGGGTCTAGAGGGAGGAGAGAGTTTAGGTGTTAAAGGGACATTGCAGCAGTGAGTAGAAGCGGTGGAGTAGTTCAACATAGCTGGAAAACTCGCACAGTGAGGGTGGGAGTGTGTGTGCAGTTGTGGGGAGAGGAAGAGAATGGAAAGAGAAGGCTGAAATTAACGGACAAACTGCCGCCAGAGGCTGCAAATCCAGAGTCCCACGCCACACTTTGATCTTTCAAGTGGGGCTGAGCAGTCTAATGTGTGCCCATTAAAAAAAAAAAAGGTGACCCTATTTAGACCCAATATTTGATTAATACACATATTTCTATATACACCCTATCCTTATTTTACAAACTCATCTAATTACTAAATATATCACACCTATATTTCCAATTTTACCCTCCAAACTAAAACACCCTAACTTTAAAAATCAGCTTTTTCGGAAAAAGAGAAACATCTTTTTTGGGGAAAAAAAGCGGTTTCAAGCGTTTTTGGAAAAAAAAAAAAGCAGCTTTGAAAAAAATCAGTTTTTTTGGGGAAAAAATAGCTTTTTCTCGGAAAAAGTTGGAAAAATTCAGGTTTTTATTCGGGAAAAACTGAAAAAATCAGCTTTTTTGGGGAAAAAGAGTTGTTTCAGCGTTTTTGGAAAAAACATCATTTTTTTTTTCGGAAAAATCAGCTTTTTTGGGGGAAAAAAGTTTTTTTTCAGCGTTTTTTTGGAAAAAGTCAGCTTTTTCTGGAAAAAATTGCTGGAAAAATCAGCTTTTTTTAAAAAAAGCTAGAAAAATTTTTTTCTTTGGGAAAAAGAGAAACAGCTTTTTTGGGAAAAAAGTTGTTTCAGTGGCTTTTTGGGAAAAAAATCACCGGAAAAAATCAGCTTTTCTCGGAAAAAAAAGCTGGAAAAAGATCACTTTTATTGGGAAAAAGAAAACAACTTTTTTGGGAAAGAAGCTGTTTCAAGCGTTTAAAAGGGTGTATTTACACTTTTTTATTTTATTAAGGGTATCATAGTCTTTTTAACTTATGGCATTTTGTAAATATTGGGAGTGGGTGTAATTAAAATCTTGGGGGCAAATAGTGTCACCCTAAAAAAGGATACCTGGAGTTTTGTGGAGGAGGTAGATCCCTGGGATATGCCTCAACATGTCGTGTCCTGGGACCGTGTGTCGAAGAACAGACAACACGTCACTCGGATCCTTTACCCGTTGAGCTATGCCCCGGATCGAGTTTACGCCCATAATTTACATTATAGATGGTTGGGATTTTTTATATTTAAAATGATATATTTTTAACAATATTGAGATCTTATATTTTTAAAAACTTTATCTTATATTTAAGTAATACTAATATATATCAAATATGTATTTAATGATGTCATGTCTTGATGTGTATTTATTAGAGGTATCAATTGACCATGAGGCAAAAGAGAAAAACCAGATCACTATTTTTGGAGCTCAACCCAGTTCGAGCTTTAAAGATGCATGTAAAACGATCGGGTTAATCGAGTTGGTCGGGTCGGACCAGCCAGCCTTCGAGTTGCATCCCATTCCTACTTGTCATCGGATCGGTCAATTCGAATCGATTTTGAGAACTCGTAGTATTAATAACGTTAGAATAGGAAATGGACCATATTTGGAATAGGGGTTTTCCTTCCCCAACTTTTATGGAAACATTTGAGAATATACACGAACAAGGAGATAACTAACTAGAGGTGTCAATTTCAAACTCGATACGCAAACCTAATACGATATTAATGGTGATGGAATTCTTGTTGTGGTAAAATGGGTGTTGACCCGGTTTTGACCAAATAATTAAGTGGTTTCCATCAGTGAAAAATGGAATTAAATTATTTGTTTAAATTCTACTAAGAGAGTAGATGAGAATAACATTTGGAATTTCTCAAACCGATTCCTTGAATGAGAAATTAATGCTTTAAGTTAGCCACTTAATACAAGAAAATAGTATGGAAAATGGAAAATGGAAAATATGGGGAAGGAGAAATGCTCCATCCCACATAGGAAAAGGAGGCAAAGTTTGCACACTTAATATATCCCAAGTTGGACTTATGGATTTGGGCCCCAGGGGCACCCAAGTTTTTAAAGGGGTGAGGACCTATATCTTGTGGGTTTGGTTCAAAGCACACGAGCGCCGCCGAAGGCTGACGGCCCGGCCATGGGGCACGGGGCTTGGACTTTTTTTTTTGGTCCAAAAACCTTTAAAATAAATAATTAATTAATTTTTGTAATTAATTAATTAGGATTTTCAACCTGGGAGTGTACGCACCAAGACGGCGCGACGCCGCGGCTACGTGCGTCGTCGTCAGCGCCGCATCGCTTCGTCGTCGCTCGATTTGGTTCGCATCCGAGAGATGAGTTGACGCCCGCGCCCGTCGGCCAGTCGTCGTCGTCGTCAAGCCATAGCTTTGCAATTTTGGTTCGCGATCCATGCACGAGCAGCGCCGTGTCGGGCGCTTAGGTCATGCGATCGAAAGTCGCAGAACATATCGCGTCTGCTTCGTTCAAAAACCTGTCTTTTCGAGCCAAAAGACGTTCTTTCCCGCACGGGCACCTGGTGCCTATAATACTCGACCCCTGAAAAACTCATACGAAATCTTGGATAATTAACTGTCGATCCGCATTCAAGCATATTGACTTCCCTCCTTCAAAAGCTTGAAAGTTCGAGACATTTACATTGTTCGAAGTTCCGTTTTGCTAGTCTTTGCTAAACCTAATAGTAAAGTCGTTGTATCTTAGAGAAGAGCTGGGACCGTAAGCACTCGACATACGGGCGTTTTAGCCTTGCGGAGATCGAATTAAATTCAAAGCTCGACTAAAGCCTAAACACTCAAACCTTAGCCATTTCCTAAACAAAAAAACCATACACTTTTTCCTAACAATCACAAGACGAAAAATCGTTCGTTTACATTTGAAGACGATGGCATCAACATCAATCTCGTTCACACCAATGGTCACGCTCCGCTCACGGCGAAAAGCCACCCAGTTCTCCTGCGCCGACTTCAAACGCGTTGGCAAATAAAATGCTTATTCTACCTTACCACCCTAGGGCTGTCCCATTTTCGAAGGACGATCCCCCGTAGGCGATGAAGAAATCGACAACAATCGGAGAATCGTTGTGGATGCTTGGCATAACAACAATTTTCTCGTGGTCGCAACTACGTCTTGAGCGGCTAGACGACACCCTCTACAACTTTATAGCACTTTCAAGACGTCCAAGGAATTGTGGGATTCTTTGAAAAAGAAGTACAAGACGGAAGATGCCGACAAAGAAATTTGTTGTCGGCAAATTTCTCAGTACAAGATGGTTGACACCAAGATTTGATCGGCCAAGTTCGGATATTCAAATCATGCTTCACGACTTAGTGTCTAAAGGGATGATTTTGAATGAATCCTTTCAAGTGGCTGCAATAATCGAGAAATTGCCGCCATAGTGGAAGGATTTCAAAACATTACCTCAAGCACAAGCGAAAAGAGATGGGGCTTGAGGAATCGATTGTTCGGCCGGATCGAAGAAGACAACCAAAATCGATCGATGTGAAATCTAGTAAGTCGGAATGGAGGCTAAGACCAATCTTCTTCGAATCGAGCACTAGCAAGAAACACAAGCACTCCGGGAAAGACAAAGGAAAGGCCAAAAAGTTCAAGGCTAATTGCTACAACTGTGGCAAACCAAACCACATGGCTAAGGATTGCCGACACCCCAAAATGAGCAATCAATATGGCAACCAACAAGCCAATGTGATGGAGGACAAGTCGGTTCCAATCGACATGTGGAGCTCGATCTCACCGCCGTTGTGTTTGAAGCCATATGGTGGATAACCCAAATGAGTGGTGGATAGATACCAGGGCTACTCGTCATATTTGTGCCGACAAGGAGATGTTCTCCCACATTCCGATTAATGGAAGGAAACTGTTCATGGGGAACTCTTCGACTTCCAACATCGTGGGGCTTGGGAAGGTTGTGCGCAGATAACTTCCAAAAAGGAGCTTACGCTTGTAGATGTCTTTGCATGTCCCTGACATCCGCAAGAATTTGGTTTCCTGGTCCTTTGCTTAGTAAAATTTTACGGGTTTAGACTAGTGTTTGAGTCTCAAAGTTTGTAATGACCAAGAATGGTCGGTTTCTTTATAAGGGCTACCTTTATAAGGTCTCGTTTAAGATGTCTGTAATGTCATTTTTCCGCCAAGAGGCGAAGAATAAAAATGTTACTTATGTTTACTTGTTGGAATGTTCTAATTTATGGCATGATAGATTAGGACACGTAAACTTCAACACAATTAAAAGGTTAGTGAATCTAGAATTAATACCTACATTTAAAACCGATTCACAAGAGTGTTGAAGCAAAGTTGGCCAAAGCACTATTGTTATGTGATTTAAAACTTGTGCAAACTCGAGTTGGGAAAAAGTACTTCACGTTTATAGACGATTGCATAAGATATTGTTATGTGTATCTTTTGAAAAGCAAAGATGAAGCTTTAGTAGCTTTTAAGACTTATAAGAATGAAGTTGAAAATCAGCTTAATTTGAAAATTAAGATGATTCGAAGTGATAAGGGAGAGTATGTTGCTCCGTTTGAATTTTTTTGCTCGGAAGCGAGTATAATTCATCAAACGATCGCTCTCCTACTCTCTCAATCAAATGGAGTTACGCATAAAAAATCGTACTCTTAAGGAGATGATGAATGCGATGTTGATAAGTTTCTGGCTTATCCCAAAACTTGTGGGGGGAAGCCATACTTTCTGCAAACTACATTCTTAATAAGATCCCACACAAAGGTAAAAACGAAACTCCATATGAGTTATGGAAGGGACGTAAACCGTCATATAAATACCTCAATGTGTGGGGGTGTTTGGCTAAAGTCGAAGTACTTAAGCCGAAACAAGTTAGAATCGGTCCGAAGACGATCAATTGTGCTTTCATTGGATATGCTAATAATAGTAGTGCATATCGCTTTTTAGTGCATAAGTCAGCTATTCCTGATATAAATGAAGGTATGATCATTGAATCAAGGAATGTTGTATTCTTCGAGAATATCTTTCCGAACAAAGAACGGAAAGAAGAAAGTTCGAGTAAATGAACTTATGATTCTGCAAGGTTACCTCAAAGTGATGATGAAGAGGAACCAAGACGCAGTAAAAGGACAAAAGTAGCTAAGTCTTTTGGTCCTGATTTTCTAACTTATATGTTAGAAAATTAACCCAGAACTATTCAAGAAGCATTGTCTAGTCCGAAGCTCCTCTCTCGAAAGATGCTATCAATAATGAAATAGATTCCATCATGCAAAATCACACTTGGGAGTTGGTTGATCTCCCACCTGGTTGCAAACCTTTGGGATGCAAGTGGATCTTTAAAAGGAAGTATAAAGCGGATGGATCTATTGACAAGTATAAAGCCCGTTTGGTAGCTAAAGGGTTTAGACAAAAGGAAGGATATGACTTCTTCGATACATATTCTCCTGTCAATGGATTATGTCCATTCGTGTTCTCATTGCTATTGCGGCTTTGAATAACCTTGAGATACATCAAATGGACGTTAAGATCGCCTTCTTGAATGGTGAACTTGAAGAGAGATCTATATGGAACAACCTCGAGGGGTACGTTGCACCTTCAAGAGCAAAGGTGTGTAAACTTGTTAAGTTACTTTATGGACTAAAACAAACACCTAAGCAATGGCATGAAAAGTTTGACTCGACTATGAAGTCAAACGGTTTCAAGATCAATGAATGTGACAAGTGTTTCTACATTAAAGGTACTACAAATGATTACGTCATAGTATGCCTTTATGTAGATGATATGTTGATTATGGGTAGTAGTCATGATTTTATAATGAATACTAAGAACATGTTAAAGAGGAACTTTGACATGAAGGATATGGGATTATCTGATGTTATATTAGGGATTAAAATCTCTAGAACTTCGATGGAATTGTCTTGTCACGCCCATTATGCTCGAAAGCATACTTAGAAGGTTTAATGCTTTTGATAGTCCTCCGCACCTAAGACACCGTGAGAGATCTAAGTCTACACTTGGCCAAGAATAAGGCGAACCAGTTTCTCAAATTGAAATATGTAGGGTGTTCATTGAATCGAATTTTGAATTCTTTGACTTCCTTGAATCGAATTTAATCGAATGAACATTTTAAACCTCAATTGAATTCGATCCCAATTCGATTAATTCAATCGAATTAAACGAATCGATTTCTCGATTTCCGAATCGAATTGAGTCTATCCAAAATCCAAATTTATCGATAAAGTGAATAAGGTTTGATTCATAACATAATATTTTTGGACTATACCCAATAAAATTCCGCATTTATTTTTCAAAATTGCAAATAATCGACTAACCATTTTTCATTGTTTAATTTAACTAAAGACTATCATAAATTCATAACGAACTCTCTTATATAAATTTACTAAATCATTTTGTGCCAATTTTATACCAGCACTAGTTACTTGATAAATAACTTTTATACTAAAAATATGAGGTATCAAATTGACAAAATGCTTATAGTTCAAATATTTGAAAATCAACAATATTTGTGTGTAAGTGTGTAGATAAAGAGATATAGTGTGTGTTATCATATAATTTTTTATTTTAATACGAAGATAAATATATGTAATGTAGTGTACAAATGTATCATGTATAATGCATATTTTAATAAGAATTTAAAACAAAAAAAAAAGTCAAAGACTATATTGTATAAAGGATAATTACAAAATGTACCCTTGAGGTTTGACCTAATTATAAAAAAACCCAGCTAAGTTTGAAAAATACAAAAAGTACCCCTGAGGTTAGATTTAGTGTTAAAATTAAGGGGTTAACTGTAATATTTTTATAAATGTGAGGGGGTATTTCGAAATATCTTTTACTTATGAAGGGGTAAATGTTAGATACAATAAAACTTGAAGTCTTGTTTGTAATTTTGAAAGTTAATCGGGTTTTTGTGTAATTAGATCGGACCTCAAGGGTACTTTTTATAATTAACCCTTGTATAAATATATAATGTATGTTGTATAGTGTATGTACACAAGTTTTGTACTTTTCCATACAATGGACATATAGTTGGTGGAATATTCTTAGATTATTTCGCCACATGCCCTCCACGTGAGACTCCGTAAGAGGAAACAATTTTTACCTAAAATATATTTTTTAGCACAAAAATGATTATTTGAATGTGGTCTTAAGATAAAAATTTGAAGTAATGTAAAATGTATTTCATATACTATTAAGTATAATTATTTTTAACAAAACTCAAAAACAAGAAAGAAAGAGCATATATTTATATTTTACATTTTCATTTAAATAATAGTATTTTATTCATTTATATATATATAATAAATGCATGTGTATAATTTACATATATACAATAAATAATTATGTATCTTTGAGACATATATACATATATATTTTGAATTGAAATACAATTCGAATTAAAATAAGAATTGAATTGTAATACGAATTCGAATCAAAATACGAATTCAAATTTAATCGAATTTCACCTCGAATTAGGATTTTCGAATAGAATTTGAAAAAAACCTTAATTCGTTATTCGATTCAAATATTTTATATTTGAAAATCGAGTTGATTCGAAATTCGATTCGAAATTCAAAATCCTAATTCAAACTAAAATTCGAATTCAACCGAATCGAATTTCGATCCATTCGAAAAATGAACACCCCTAGGAATATGCAAGGATAATTGGCGCCTCTGATGTACTTAACGAATTGTACACGCCCGGACATTGCATATTCAAAGAGTAAACTAAGTAGGTTCACAAGTAACCCGAGTACGGATCACTGAAAGACGTGACAAGGGTACTTAGATATTTAAAGTATACCATGAACTATGGAATACTTTATACCGTGATATCCAAAGCAAGATTAGAAGGATAATTTGATGCCAATTGGATATCGACACAAAAGGCTCCAAGTCCACAAGTGGATTTATTTTCACAATAGGTGGATGAGTGGTGTCGTGGAAGTCTTCTAAGCAACGTGCATAACTCGATCCACTATGGAATCCGAGTTTATTGCTTTAGATAAAGCCGGAGAAGAAGCAGAATGGCTTAGAAACCCACTCAAGCAACTCCGTACGCGCTTGTATATGGTGTTGAGGCGGATGTTCCCTTGAACAACAAATTCTCGTCACTAAGGATAGACTTGCAAGAAGGACTAACCGAAGAAGAAAACGCACGATTACGCCTGAAGAATTAGAAGCTCGATGAGAAAAGATTGGAAGCACAACAAAGACTTGAATGTTATCAAGCTCGCCTTTTCTAGTGCTTTTAATAAAAAAGTGCGATCACGCTCTTTTCAAGTTGGTGATTGGGTGCTTGTCGTTAGAAGACCCATCATTACGACTCACCGAATCGAAACAAATTAACATCAAAATGGGATGGTCCTTATGTTGTTAAAGAAGTCTACACCAATGACGCTACAAATTGGTCGCCGAAGATGGCTTGAGAATTAGCCCTATAAATGGCAAATTCTTAAAACGTTATTGTCCTTAGAGACGGAATAAAGCTCCATGATGCACGAGCCTAAATCGCATGTTACTCCCGACCCGCATGAGTATAAAATGTGAACGGTAACCACCAAAGGCAAAGTACAAAGAAATGAACTAACTTCCCCACCAAAGTGAATACATGTGGTTAAAATGTTAATTTATCCCACTAAAAGTATTTTATGTGGTTAAAATATTAAATACCCCACCTAGTCTAGGATGGTTAAGCAATAGGTACTCCGGCCCCGCACGAGCATAAATTGTGTACGACACCCCCTTTAAAAAAATGTCCCTTGAACTACGTTATGACTTGACCCTTTCTTGGGTGCGTAGGCGAGCTTAGAATTTTCTAAGATCACATGAGTTTGTGATAGTCATGGTTTTGTTGATGAATTATAGTTATTCCAAAAAAAAGGGCAAACAAAGAGACAAAAAAGGACTTCATAAAAAAAAGTACTTAATAGATTGCAAGATACAAAATGATCAATTTCTATTATGTAATCTTTAAAAAAAAAAAAAGGTATTGAAGCCAAATAAAAACCTAATCAAAAGGACGCAAGCTCTTCAATTCTTCCTTGGCGGCCTAGACGCGTTGTCGAAAGCTTCAAAAATTTCCAAAGACTTCATCATTCAAAGGCGAAGTATTCTAAATAGTGGTAATCTCTTCTTCAATTTGTTGAACCCTGTATGAGCAATGTGAAAAAGTTCTTCTTGTCGCTTAATGAGGCGGTCAAATTCTTCTTTGTTTCTCAAACTCATCAAGCTCTTTGTTAATGGACTCTAACCCTTCCTTGGTGGATGAAATCCGGGATGACTCTTTAGCTTCTTTTGTCTTGGCATCATGCAATGATCCTCGACTTCACTCAATTGTTGTGCAAGAAGTTCTTTAGACACAATCTCTGAAGATGACAACCTTGCTTCATTATATGCAACAGCTTTGGCAAAAGATCTTTCAATGATCCTCCACAAAAGAGATGTCAATAATATTAAAACTCTTCATAGAATTGAGCACAATCATCACTTCATCTTGAATAGAAGAAAGGTACTCAATTGAAATGATATTTTCTCACGGATCGCTCCATAACTTTTGAAGGTATTCTTGTTGGTGGTTGCGAATAAATTTCTCACCTTGAAATACTGAAAATACCGCACGAGGAGATGTCTTGCCTCAATGGAATTAGATGTAATCTTTTGATGATTCACGGTTGACAAGTTAGACCCCGCATGATTGACCTCTCGCTATCTTGTGATCCAAGCTCACACTCATTATCGAGTAGTTGTTTCTCCAATCAAACATCACACCATCCAATTAAAAACGGATTACCAATCAAAATGAAGTGACAAAAAGAGAGAGGAAAAAAAAAAAAAAAAGAGAAAAAAAGTTACTGACCTCTTCAACAAAATTCTCCGTAAGTGGTTGATTACTCACAACACCATTGGTAGGGATGGCAATGGGCGGGGGCGGGGCCGGTATGGGACATACCATCCCCCGTCCCCGAATCACATTTCAAATACCATCCCCGTCACTATTTCCCATTTTGGGCATCCGGTATGGGGATGGGGAATCCCATTCGAGAACGGGTCCCGTTTTGTATATTTTAATAAAAAAATTATTGTTTTTACTTAAAGTAATTAATAATTAAAATAGATAAAATATCATGAATCACTAGCTAATCTTGTAATAACTCCACAATATAAAATACTTTAACAAATTGAGCTAAATACAACAATTTTCGAATACAAAATCTTGTATTTTTAAAAATTAAAATCATTATAAGATAAAACACATATTTTTTACGATGTAATTTTACAATTTAATAAAATAAAAATATAAACATAATTAATATTAATAATATATATGTATATATATATATATATATATATATCGGTGAATGGGGACGGGACGGGAATCCCCTGCTTTCATCTAATCGGGCGGGTGCGGGGCGGGGATGGGGACAGGGGGATATAAATACCATCTCCGTCCCATCCCGGCTCGTAAAAGCGAGGGAATCCCCATCCCCGCTCCCATCTCCCGAATTAATCGGGATTCCCCGTCCCAATTTAGTCAATTAATGGGGATGGTTCCCCAGAGAATTTTGCCATCCCTAACCATTGGCTTCTTGTTGCTCTGTAGATTTGTAAGTCTTTTTAAGTCTCTTCCAATGATGGTCCGCATCACCGCTGCTACTTTCTTAAAAAAAGGGATGACTACTTTTCTCTTATTTGATTCGCAAACTTCAACGCCTAAGGCATCGCACCTCTTAGGAGAAGAAACAATATGCACAAGTGGAGAGCTTCAAATATTCTCACCAAGTAGATCATGTCTATACCTTTTGCCCTTCGGTAAAGCTTTCTTTGGATTTGAGTTAATCAAACTCTCTATATTTTCTTCAAGTAGTTTCCATGAACTCGGCCCACCATTGTTTGTATTCATCCAAGAAAACGCTTCGCACTTGTGAGCATGCAAGGAAGCCAAACTTTAGAAAAGGTCTTAAGTGAAGTGCACACACGCCAATGGTAAACCCCTTCTTCTAATGAAGCTCCACGCACATCGTCTTTGAGAACTCCCGGCACCATTTGATGAAATCCAAATCAAGGCGATCAATCTATGGGACTGTAAGGCTCAATTACAAAACTCCCACCTTGTCGCAGGGAAAGATAACTTGAACGAATGACGATGAAGTAGTCTTGCTCAAACCTTTGTGCATTTCCATTGTCAACATAGTGAAAATCCTTGTTCTTCGTAATCATAGTACAAGTCCAAGAAATCCCATCTCCTTTGTGGATTAAAATGCCTCGCAAGCTTCTTTTGGGTTCATAGTATTTCACGTGTCCCTCGCCTCGAAAAGACCGCCATCTTAGGGCCGCCGTCCCTTGCCAAACTTGATTATGAGTTTTGAAATAATGAGCCAACCACCCATAGACAAAGTGGATGGAAACGTTGAATACACTTTAGATGGCTTCGAGAATTTGCAATCTTGTTCGTAACTCAAAGATACTCGCTAAAAAGGAACAACAAGGCCGGCCGCTTACCCATATGCCATGAGACTCTCCATCTTGAAAGTGCCGGGCGCATCGAGTTGAGATCATCATTTGGAAGAACAAATAAGCATAGCCAACAAGCCAAATATGCCTCCAAAGCACGCCTCCTCCATCGAGCTCTTTTTGACACCAAGTTTGGAAAATAAAGCCTTCTCAAGAGGGGACCATTCACCATGGATGATGTTGTCACCAAGTGGATTATGAGTCGACTCGGGATGTTCAATTTGCTTCTCTTTACATGGGGCCTTTTTCTCTTTGCGATGGGAGTTGGATTATACTTCATAGCCTTTTGAACCAAAATTTGATCCAATATCGATAGAAACTTGCGAGTAGTGATTCCCATGAGCGCTCTTTGAAGTAGATGATAAGCATGAAGTAGCGGTTGCATGAATGAGGGAGGAATCTAAGTCCCGCCCACAATGCCGCAAGCTCCTTGGCACTCAAAAACGACTTCGTTATACAGAAACCCACCATAGGCAAGCCGCCTGTAGAGGATGCGTATCCCACAATGATATAGATAATTCGCCATGGGAAGTCGAAGAATGTGTTGGTAGATGGACACCACGCCGCAAAACCGTCTTGACGATATTGGAATTGTAATCATATGTGAAGAGAGAAACATACACCGAATCGTATATACAAGCCGCCCGGAGTTTGTTCTTGCATGGACTAAGGATGTCTTCGGTCCACTCCCTATAGCCTGTGACATAATGGAATTCACCGCCAAATCGGATTGGATCTCCCCATTTGGCTTCTCCTTTGATGATACGACGCCCCAAAGTTGTTAGTAAAATTGGCTCATCAGACTGTTGGTGATGGGTTGCTTCTAGAGCCCACATCTTAGATTTGGAGTCCTTGACTGGTGGAATCTCACGAGACCATTCCCTTAGGTGAAGTCGTTTCATCAACTTTGGCCATTGCTTTGCATATCGACCAACAAGTGAATCATAAACCGCCAAAATGGTACCCCGTTCTATGTCGTGACTCTCGTCATCAAGAATTACTAAGTGTTGCACGCCGGACGAAGAAGAAATATCTTTGAAGTACACCATGGTAAAATCTATTAAAAAACGAGTTACGAAAATATGGGTGATAAAAGAGAAGGAATTTGTTATATTAGTATAATCAAATTACATTGCAACCTGTGCAACAAAGAAACATAATATAATTAAAAAAAAAACCAAAGAGATGCTTTCAATTCTCATGAATGGATGATATAAAAGAAAATTAGTTGGTGGGTCACGTAACTCATGGCCATTTGAATTACCAAAGGAACAACTAAAGACCAATTTGATTTCAACAATTGATCAAACACATGGTGTGCAGGTAATTACACTACACCATAAATGAGAATAAGTAACACAAATTTTGTAGCACTTTACATAAGGCACATATGTAACACATGTTTGTAACACTTATTACATTACAATTTTATGTAACACTTTCGTAGACTTTACCAATATATAACACTTATATGTAACACTTTTATATAAGTAATACTTTTTTAAGTATCACTTTTTTTTTTATTATTTCTTTTGTAACGCAAATAGGTAACACTTTTATCAATATGTAATGCTTATATGTAACACTTTTATATAAGTAACACTTTTTAATTAAGTATCATTTTGTTTTTGTTATTTCTTTTGTAATGCAAATAGGTATCACTTTATTTAATAAACACTCTTGGCAATAATATATTTTATTGATTGTAACACTTTTTAAGCTATATTTTAGTAATACAAAATTATATAACTATCATTAAATCATGTCAAAGATTTATTTAGTTAATTGATGTCACCAAACCTAAAAATTGTATACATCATGTACTGCTTTTTTAATCAATTTTTGCTTACTTTTTACAAAGTATTTTAGTTTTGCTTTTATTATTTATTTTTTACAAAGTCAATTAATTCCGTCTTAATACCGATGGAAAATGCGCATGTATATATTTTTTTTATTATTATTTATTTTTTTTTTAATTTTTACTAACGGAGACCGATTTCATCGTTAACCTTTTTTTTTACTTTTTTAAAAAAATTACCAATGAAAATTGATGTTGTCGGTAATTACTTAGGAATTTTTTCCGTCGGTAAATTATTATTTCATTTTTCTTTATTATTTAATTTTTTTATTGTTAGAACTTTTTTATCCGTCGGTAAATTAATTTTATATTTTTATATATTTTTATTTTTACCGATTGAATATTTATTAGTTGATAAATTTATTTTATATATTTTTGATATTTTTAAATTGTTGTGTCCTTTAATATATAATATAATTTAATTTTCAAACTATATACTATACAATATAAAACTTGATATATACGGTGTATAATATAATTTAATACATATATTATAAAATATAATCTTTATTATATAAAATATATTATATATACATATAATATATATATGTGTGTGTTTGTGTGTATGTGTATATATAAAACAAAGCAAAAGTTGAAATAAGAATCAACTTAGTTTAGTGGCAAATTGCCACTTCCATACATAACAGTCGTGGGTTGAATCTACTTGATGACAAAAATAGTATTCTACTAAATACTACAAAAAATAGTTTTTTAAAGTGTTACAAATATAAAAAAAAGCATAAAAAGTGTTACATAAGATTCATATGTAACACTTTAAAATATTGCTTCAACGTGTTACCAATAGAAAACTTAATGTAACACTTAGAAAAAGTGTTACTAAAAAACTAATAAAAGTGATACATTTGACTATATAGGTAGCACGACCTTTAACTCGCAGCGCAAATAAAAGTTCTACCTATTGTCTAAGAACATTTTATGGCCATTGGTGAACATTTTTCGAGTGTTACCTAACGCCATTTATGTTGAGTGTTAGCGAATTTTTGTAGATTTACAACATGCGAGATTGTTACCCGCTATGAATTTGGAGACGATGGTATAAAAGACTAAGCAGAAACTTGAAAAGAAAAAAAGAGCTGGATAATCTATAAGATTTCAAAGAAAAAGAAAAGAAATTCCTGAGTTAGTTATATCTCACGAAAAAGAAGAAGATAAAACCAGAAGTTGAATGTACCTACTGAAAGAAAACAACGGCGAACAGTTGAAAAGAAAAGGAAAAAAACTGGCGATCTGGAGAAAAGAAACTGCAGTCGAAAGCCGGAGAGTGATGCGTCGATGCTCCTCTTTTGACGATGAGATGAAAATAAAGAACCAGAGTTATCCTTATATAGATGTTGAGGAGAGTCCTTAGTTGAGTAGATTTAGGAGATTTTCCATCTGATCGCGTAGGCAAGATGTTAGAATCCAATTAACAGCAATATGTTGGAGTCACAGACGAATTGTAATTTCTTTTGAAGGCACGAGAGAATCCATGAAGAAGTGGAATTAGGCCATGTGTTTGTGGGTCAGAGCTGTTGGATTTCTTTAATTCAGGTGTAATTTGTGTATATAGCTTTTGGTTGGAAAATGGAAATCTGTTTCATGCATAATGACTATATACAATGCTAATGTGGGCCAAGCTTTATTTTACTTATTGATGGCTCCAACATACGACTATTTTGACACATTTCAAAGTCATTATCTTTTTCTGCCCCAGGTGAATTTGTTGGATCCATTTAAATTAGCGGGCCGAATCAATTTGAGCGAGCCCAATTTATTTCCGCGTTCACTTGAAGAAAAGAAATTAGCCAGATTATCGATATATGCGGCTTTCAAATCTTAATGTCCGATATCAAATTATGTATCACATGTCAAATTCCACGATTCATTAGTTTAAATTCCAAAGCCTACAAGCGTAACTATTTGCGACTTATTCACTCCAAGACACACGTCATCCAATAACAAAGCCCGAAAAAGATTTGTTGACAAATTAAATTTGCACCAATCAAATGGTGACACATGTGAAATTCTATATTAAATATCAATTTTTTAATTTCTATTTATATTTGGGAATTTATTAAATTTAATTCCTAATTTAAATAGTTAATTTATTTATTATTTTAAAATATACTTAATCGCCAATTAAAAATGCCAAATGTCAAATTTTATAAATCAAGATTTATTATTATTTCTTTTGATAATTATCACAATTTGTGATTAAAGAAATAATATTAAATTTGAAGACCAACCAATTAGAGTCCTCACCATCTTGAAGGACCAATCAAATTAGATGTACAAGTATAAATAGGGGTCATTCTCAAGAAATTAAATCACACCAAGAGAAGAAATCCAAGCAAGAAGGCGGTGTAGAATTTCTCAAGGCAAGAAGAATATATTCATGACATCCACTTGTGTCAAGGCAAAATTCAAGGCGTTTATCGCGGAGTCCACTCAAATCACGGCGTTTGATTCGGAATAAGCTTCCAAGCCCTCGAGTTAACGTTATCAAGTCAAAATTATCTTGGATAAGATCAAAAGACAATAAAAATTTGTGTTACACATGTTTCTTTTTAATAAAATTTCAAAGTGAAAATTAAATTTTGCTATCGTTAACTAATCAATTTTATATTCAAGTCTTATAAAAAATCAAGAAATATACACATAAAATAACACATATTAAAACCAAAACAAATAAAAAAATATTATAGAAACAACATGAATAAAAAACACAATCCAATTTTTGATCTAATGAATGAAAATATAAAAACTTGGAAACAAATCTGTGTTAAATATAGAAAACAAATCGAAATAATATAGAAAACACTATATGAGCAAAAAGAGTTAAAATAGGTAAAAACTGTATTTAAACATCAAAACTACATGTAAACAACAAAAAACAACGTGAACAACATTAAAAATGGTATGAAAAACAACACCTAAAACAACATAAAATATATTAAAAACACCACAAGAATAAAAAGAGCTTAAAAATAGGTAAAATTGTATTTACACATTGAACACTACATGAAAATAACAAAAAAAATTATTAGAACAACATTAAAAATATTATAACAACACCGAAATAATAAAACAATGTACAAAATAATAAATGAACAAAAAACAACATAGAAAATAGGTAAAAGTTGTTATGAAATATCAAAACAACAAAGAAACAACATAGAAACAACAAATAAACAAATTTAAATAAGATTTAAAACAACATATATAATATATAAAAAGCAATATAGAACAAAAATGAAAAAAATAAAAATAATCAAAAAATATGCAGGAGCCTAATAAAAGAAAAAAAGTGATACAAAAGAAAAAAAAAGGTACAAAAGTGATAGAAGCATGTTTTGTGGTATGTTTACCAAAAATAGGTATTTTTATGAATTTCCTAAAAGATATACTCCCTCCTATTCACAATAAGATCCTTTTGGCACATGATTTTTTTTCCAAAAGAATGTCCTTTTCACATTTTCAAGGCTATGAGAAAAAATATTTTTCAAAAATTACCCTTAAATTTATTGTTTTCCAACTAACACTTACGCATAAATTTGTTTGTTCCAAAGTAGCATTTATGATTAATTAAGGGTATATTTGTTATTTAACATAAATAATATGTGTGTTTTTTCCTAAAAAGATACTTATTTTGAATAGAGGAGTGATATTTAGTGCGCTTATTTCAGCACCTCAATTTTTTTTTATAAATATACTCATTTACTCAATACACCCCATCTATTTTGTAAACCCACCCATTTACTTAATACACCCCTTTATCTTATATTTTTCATTTTATCCTTCTAGCAAGAAACCCAATTTTGCATTCACCTACATCACCTATCGCAAAAATCTCTTCACTCTCCATATTTCTTACACCTCATTTTTGTTAGATAAATATTTTTATCAAGATTTCACGATTTTGTTTAATCGAAGTTTACACCAAAACAATGTCCCTAAATGTTTTCCAAATACTACAATTGATTTAAAATATTTTTACTAATTTTTCGATATTTCTTGAAGTTTATTTTTTCAAAATCGACAACACTTGCTTTAAGTCAACCACGCCTTGCAGGGCAACCGTGCCTGCCAAACCTCAAAATGTAAAACAAACCGGGATGGTGTGGTAGTTGACCGGCCACTGCAGGTCAACGTACCGTAATTTGCCCAACTATGAAACATTCGTACATTT